>JARFJB010001278.1:5405000-5585000 GCA_036346205.1 Vesta saturnalis
TAAAATACTCTTAAATTAAAAACTAAATATTATATTATCACGATACCCATGAATCAAACAAAACTCAGGAGTTGGCTTTTGTCATGTCATTTTCTAATTGTAAAAAGGGTAATAACTGCAAGATCCTTCGTGTTAGTGCTTTAAAATTTGCAAGTTTCTTTAGAATGTTTTCAAATTCAGAAAAACGAGACATGATAAGGATATTTTATAGCTGCAATAGAAATAGTGTCAGAGCAGAACAAAGATATTTAGAGGAATATCCGGAGAGGCAGCAACCAAACCAGAGATATTTTTTAAAATTAGACCAAAATTTGCGAGAATTTGGATGTTTTCAGAAACCTCGAAATGCATATGGTAACAGACTAGACAGAGATGCCGAAGAAGAAATATTACATCAGGTACTATTTGTTAGTATTATACTAATTATAAGAATTGCCACTCACTTCACTGCTAATTTCAGCAGAAATTTTTTTTGGAGAGTTATGACTTTATGTTATCCATCTTAGGTTCAAGAAAATCCTTCAACATCTAGCAGAGAAACAGAGCAAACTATCGTAATAACGGGCACTACTGGTTAACAGGCAAATGCGAGGACAAGGCCACCAGTCCTTTAATGTGTGTGTTGGAATCTGGAAGGATAGGCTCCTTGGGCCAATTATTTACGAAGGTATCCTAACGTCTCAACGCTACCTCGCATTTCTAACAAACGAAATATCAGACCTAAACGAAAGATGGACTCTCTGGTAGCAAATGGACGGAGCTCGTCCTCATAATGCTGCGATAATAAGTGAATATCTTAACGGCGAATTTCCTTATAAACGGATGGGAAATAGGGGACCACTTAGGTGGCCATCAAGAAGTCCAGATTTAACCCCTTTAGATTACTTCCTCTGGGGCTATTTAAAAAATATGATTTATAAGACGCCACCGCAAAATATAGAAGAACTCCAGAATAGGGTTGTTAATGAACTTCGTCAAATTCCCAGGCGAACCACTCAAAGAAGCGTAAACAATTGTATAAGAAGAATTCGTTACTGTATTCAAGAAGGAGGAAACTTGTTCGAACATTTATTATAATAATTTGTGTTTGTTTGTCTGTGTAATTATTTTCTTGTTACCTATCGATAAATTTGCGTTGTCGCTATTATGACCGTGTTACATAGACCTACTTGTTTGAGTTGTTTGTTAATGTTTTTTTTTAATTGTTCAACTGTTTTTATATTTTTTTGGATGTTCTAACGAGTTTAACAAATTAAATAAGTAGAACTACTGTAATTATTCCTTGCTGGATCCAAGAAGGCGGAATCTTGTTCTTCATATTTTTCTCATTATTTTAGTTCGCAGTCGATCAAACCATAAAGTGTTATATATACAAATATATCTTAACCCCATAAGAAAAAGTAAACCTGATGATGGTTCAGAATAAACGAAACGTCACATAATATTTTTAGTACCATATTAGTATTGTGCGTAAAAAGGTGCCTTAATAATGTTTAATCGAATTTTGAAAATTCGTAATAATAAGGTGGCCAAACGCGAAAAACCAAAAATCGAAATTTTTTGTTTTTTGAGCATAAAACCAAATCCATTCGAGTTAGCTCACATTTCTTTTCAGATTACTACTCGGTATCGAATTTAGCAAAAGTGCCTATATCCTATCTCTTATAAGAAGCGAGATCCCCTCGAATTTGAGACAGCCTGTACAGTTTAGTAGCCGCAGAAAAGATTTATTATTTCTAAAATACCCACAATATCGATTTATATGTGTGTGAATACCTTTGCTGATATCTAAAATGTAAGTTATTATGAAATGGTAAATTATTCCAACCAGGCCGCCATCCATGGGCGTAGCCAGCTAAGGGCAGGGAGGGGCAACTGCCCCCCCCCTGGAAGAGCAAAAATAAATTAAATAATTTTTAAATTTTAATAAACAAAAAATTAAATCTAAAATATACATATTTTTCTGTTCTGCATATTTTTTTTGTTATCTGTTATTAGTTTAATTTAAGTATAATTAAAATCTCAACGTTTTGTTTTCATTTGCCTTTTCTTTTTATCCTAAAATTTTACATTTTGAACGACCATGGACCATGGTTTGCCCCCTGTTATAAATCCTGGCTACGCCCTTGCCGCCATCAATAAGTTTAAGACTAATTTGATCATTTTATCATCCTTATTGGTCATAACGTTCAGTAAGGGTTATTTTAGTCCATTTAGCCAATAGCTTCAAATTTTCTTTGTTAGAAACCACACCATATCTTTACCAAAGAACGTAATTTACGTTCTTTGTCTTTACTAACAGCTTGCCTATTTGATAATAGATTTATAAGGGATTAAACAGTACGTCTGTAATTTTTAAAATAAGACTTGTTCAAACCCTATACTACCGTACTGCATCGAATTCATTTTTGACATTTAAACTTGCGTTTTTCGGGAAAGTCTGGCACGTTAGACGTATTTGTTCAGTTTGCAACAAAAAAAGTAATTTTTACTCGGAATATACAACAGATTTTTTTCTTCGTAATTGAGTATGTCAGATACAGTTGAAAACTAAAAAGCTTACAATTCCGGTTGCAATGCATAGAACTGGGCTTTATGACAGAAATAAACAAGATTAGAATTTTGCTATAGTTGCAGAAGTTTTGACATTTTTATTAAAACTACAGAATCTGTAGGGTTGCAATATATCGAACGGATTTTGATGTTTATTTAGGGGATCTCTGAAACTATAAGAGATTGGGAAAATGAATATGTTCCCTATATCTTTTGCGCAAGAAAATCAAGCGAAAAACTAATATTTATTTATTGCCTTTTGCTTTTGTACGTTTGAATTTGTCTTAATTATCTCTAAAAATAAAAGGCAGCCCATTTTCAGACATTCCTGATTTCAATAAGTGTACTAAAGTGGCAAACATATAATGCACTGTTGGAGTTTAAAAGAAGTATATAAAAGGCTATGAAAGTATAAATGTGAATGCAAATTTGACTAAAAAGATTAAAAATCGCAATTCTTATAATTATAACCTCTTAGCTCAGATGTAAAATATTTTATGTTAATAATCAGAATAAAAAATTTTTAGATAAAAGTTGTTTAGCGGTAATTATAATAATGATCTGCTGTGAAAGTATTTTGTAAAAAAACGACCTTCTGAGCATCTTGTTGATGACAGATCAAGCAAAACTGTAAACTAACCAAAAGGAAACTACAAAAAATGTTGAAACAGTCATTTTGTTTACACTTTTTTAAAAAATACGATTTCTTTATCATTGACAAGGTGCTTGCCTATTACACTCACATTTTAAACGACTTAAAACTTGTTCTTTTGTAACAGTTTTCATACTGTCCCATAATTTAGGATTAGGATATTTGAATTATTATTTCTTATTTAAACGAGTAAATTTATTTTTCGATAAAGAAATTTTTTGCTTTACCTTTACTCAACGTATTTTGAGTATTAGAATTTACACTTCCCACTGTGAGATTCTATGCAAATTCAGAATGAAATCATGAAACATTTACTCCGTTGAAGGGATGTCACCATAATAAATACATTTAAAATTTTCATTTAAATAAAATTTTATTACTGTAATTATTTTTAGCACTCTAACGAATCGTTAATAAAGAGACACTAACTTTTTTCGCGCTCACGAATGTACGAGTATTATTAAACAAGCAGAATCATAATTTTAACTTTTAATTTTAACGGTGTTCCTTAATGGGCTTGTCGATACTCCATGGGGGTTTTTGTGAGACACTTTTAAGTAATAGGTTGAGCACTACACTTTTTTAACAGGGTTGAAAAGGGTTAACCGCTATAAATGATTGACCTGATTAACATAACAATGGACAAGTCGATTTACCAGAACTATACGGTAATAAATCAAATATCGGTATTAACGTCCACAATCCCAACGCCACATAAATAAAACTGAAATTGGTTGTGACAAAGGGGCTTACATTTAAATGCTTCCAGTTCAAACCCTGTATTGATTATTGGGGTTTATTAGGTAATTTAAATGCTTGATAGAATTATATAATGTTCTAATAGCATAGTTTTATGTCCAAGTTATAACCATTAATTTAGTCTTAAGTTGTTTTTATTTTAGTTATAGTTGTATCATAAGCTAATCTAAGTTGAGAGGTTGTATGAGCTCCTTTACAACTTTTACACCGCTGTTTTACTATTTTGGCAACTCGAAGTTGTAAAGTATTTTATGCTTCTGGAGTCTTATTTACCTTTACCACAAATAAATTCATACAATCACTACCCTCAAAGTTAAATTAGGCTAACTTGGATCATCTTGTATTAAATAATGAGTAATTACATAGAAGTGAGTGACGTAAATCAAAATATAAGTACATTCAGTTTAACATTTGTCTACTTGAAAGAATTCAGCAACAACTAAATTCAAAGTAAATATGCTAATACTCACCAGAAATATATACAGAGCGCGATATCAGGTAGGTGAAGTTTTGAGAATCTATACTACGTTTCGTACTAAAGTGAAAAGTGTAATATAAATCACAACGAAAAGCATCAGAGATCAGAGATAGAATCAAAACGAAAAAACCCTACAAATAATTCTAGTATCCTTTGATGTAATGTGAGGTGTAAAAAATAAATTTTATGGTTCTACTTAGCTCATATTGTCAAGAGTATTCCCACTTTCTATTCCAAAATGCAAATTAAAATTATTTTGTTGATTTAAGAAAATGCATGGCTTTCTAAATATTTGTAAAAAAGTAATATTCTCCAAAATCATTTCAGCGCTTTAATTCGTTTATTTCTAAAGGTAGACAAAAGTTATTTAAATACAATTTGTAGATAATTTTGTGCCTAATAATGTCACCGTATTAGTTTTTTTCATTTTGCTATTATCATTTTCAAGTTATGAAGCAAATGGGAACCACAGTTGGCTATGGTATATTTTAATAGTGCATTTTTTTCTGATTGTAATGATTTAAGGGTTGTATCACTTATTTTAGTAAATAAAAGCATTATACACGTTTTTCTATAATTAGGTTTAACAAAAATCATGTCTTGCCATGGAAAACAAAAGTAAAACAACCGAAGCTTGTTTATCTTCATCTTTGACAGTTCGTTCGTTAGTGTAATTCTTATCGGTTTTGTCAGTGTGGAGTTGCTTTAGAAAATTAATTATGGTGTGCGCAAATTTCGAGAAACTTGATACGATCGAATGTTACATCATTTGTAACAAAAACAGTCAACAAGCGGACGGACGTTATTTTTTATTGTATTTCGATCGCCCTCAACCATCTTTAGACACGTTCAAAAATTTATACAACAATTTAAGAGTTTGGGAGTTTTGTGAAGCCCACAAATAGGAGTAATATCAATGAAAACGTGCAGATAAATGTTCTAGCTGTTGTTAATCAAAATTCATCTACATCAACACGACAAATTGCACAAGATCCTGCAATCTCACAACGCACAATAGTGAGAACTTTAGCAAAACCTAATACCATCCTTATATTCAGTTGGACACACTTTGCACCCTGGTGATGATGAAAGAAGATTAAATTTTTGTGATTCGTTCATAAATATGTGCCATGAAAATTACTATGCAGATCTTATAGACCGACAAAACACATTTTACAAACTGTGGGACTTCAACTGGAAATCGATATTTGGAATTTCTTAGGGAATATTTTAACAATATCCCAAATGAATTAAATTTACAAACCCGTGAGTAGTACACAGACACTATCCCCTTCACTTTTTTACGTCACAAGCCCCGCTCCCTGGGACACCTTCCCCTCCACTTTTTGTACTCGCCCACATGGGAGGCGTATATTTTGACGGTGGGGTCGGCTTTTTTTTGGGGGCCATTTTCAACCCTTGGGCGGTGTTGAGCCCCTAATTTGGTTGTATTAAGAGCCTTTTTGGCTGTACATCCCTTGGAGATTAGGCAATTGCACGAATATGCAGTGTTCTGATTGCAGGGATTAAAACTAGGCCACGACCCACTTTTAACCGATTGATCGTGCGTGCACCTGCCTCTCTGGCTTCTGATTGGTCCTTAGCCCCGCCACTCAGCCGTTGTGCTCTGATTGGAGGACTAAGTCTCTGAATTATGGCGGGAAATTTGAAATAAGGGGGCCCTAATGCTAACTTGTAAGACAAATGTAGATCTTCAAAACTTGTTCTCGGGCCTTCGCCCTTGTCGCGGTCCCCTGGTTGGAAATGGTATGGGACCCTAATCTTATAAGACAAGTGCAGAAACTAGCTCTTGGGGTTAGGCCTCTATCGTGGCACCCTTGGTGCAATTGTATGTGGGTTCTAACCTAACCTTACAGGTGTAGGCCTTCGCCCCCGTCATAAAAATTTGTATTCTAATAAGCTGGCCCTAATGCTACCTTTAAGACAGGACTTGTATCAGGGTCTGCGCATAGAAGTTGAGCATGCACACCTCTCTCTTTCTCTCTCTCTCTCTCTCTCTCTAGTTTATCCGTTTCTCTCTCTCTCTCTCTCTCTTTCGGCTCTTTCTCACATACAAACAAATCAATTAATTAATTAATCAATCAATCTCAAACAAATCATGCTCGATCAAATCAATCAGATCAATCTCAATCAATCAATCGACCAAAATCAATAAATCATGTCTTACAGTTTGCGGAAACCAGCCTACAGTAAAACACTGATTTAGTTTAATTAATTACAGTTTGCTTGCTCAACATCAGCCACAGTTCAACATTAACACTTATAAAAACCCCATTAAAGGACTGGATATATATATATATATATATATATATATATATATATATATATATATATATATATATATATATATATATATATATATATATATATATATATTACATAGAGTTAAATTAAATTAATGTTTCAAAAATATAAAATTGATATAATGGAAATAAAAGACAAAAGGTTTTAATGGTTCATTATTATATGCAAATCAATAACTACAAGTTTAAAGTCCACAAATACGTACCTGCTATTGTAGATGTGATTTGATGACGTCATTCCATAAAATACATTTAAATATAATACATTTAAAACTCTTTATCAACATTTTTGTTAGCAATATCAAGTAAAACATATTTTAAAAAATAATACGCATACCTTCAGATGTGTTTTTCTTTCAACTCTTCGAATAATAACCATATGCATAGCACACACTGGAATTTAGTTAGAAACAGTTCCCTTCGCCTAGAAGTCGGCTTTGGAGAAGCTCTCGTAGAAAGCGTTAACTGTACATTCGGATGTATGTGGACTTTATACGATTATGTTTTTGTATTCTAGAATAAATAATTTACCAATGCTTAATTTTGTAAATAAGTTTTTCACTACATGTTTAGTTATAAATGATAAGATAATCCAGATACTGTATAATGCTTGTTTTTCAACCATTTTACTCTGATAAATAAAAACGTTTTTAGTACTTTAATTGTTTTAATTAAAAGTTCCGTAACAAAAGAGACGTGCATGATCAACTTCTATTGCAGAAAATGTCTATACATCATTAGATGGCGCCACAAACAAGTTCTTACAGCTGCTTTAAAGTTAGCGTTAGGGCCCTTATTAGAATACTATTTCCATCCGGGGGGGGGGCACTACATAAGGGGCACAGGCCTGACACAAGGCGCTGTGTTATGAAATAGCATTAGTCCCTTTGCCATTTCCAACTAGGGGGTTACGACAGGGGCTAAGGCCTACACTTGTCTTAAAAGTCTAGAGCCTCTTATTAGAATAGAATTTTTAGCCAGGGGCCCAGACAAGGTGGAGCGCGGACCCTGATACAAGTCCTGTCTTAAAGCTAGCATTCTGGCCGTCATACCATTTCCAACCAGGGGGCCGCGACAGGAGCGAAGGCCCGAGAACAAGTTTTGAAGATCTACGCTTGTCTTACAAGTTAGCATTAGAGCCCCCTTATTTCAAATTTCCCGCCATAACCAATCAGAATACAGAGACTTAGTCCTCCAATCAGAGCACAGCGGCTGAGTTGTGGGGCTAAGGACCAATCAGAAGCCAGAGAGGCGAGTGCACGCACGACCAATCGGTTAAACGTGGGGCGTGGCCTAGTTTTAATTCCTCCAATCAGAACACTGCATGTACGAGCAATTGCCTAACCTGCAAGGGTTATACAGCCAAAAAGGCTCTTAATACAACCAAATTAGGGGCTCAACTCCGCCCAAGGGTTGAAAATGGCCCCCGAAAAGAAGCCGACCCCACCCTCAAGATATACGCTTCCCACGTGAACGAGTACAAAAAGTGGAGGGGAAGGTGTCCCAGGGGGCGGGGCTTTTGACGTAAAAAAGTGGAGGGGATATTATCTGTTTACTACTTCCATACACATCCACTATCAGGCGCAAGTTAAAAGATATTTAGATCAAATTTTTAATGTTTTATGGGCTGCGCGTTTCCCTGATCATTCACCTTTAGACATTTTTGTATTTGGAGTAATAAAAGATCTCGTATATATGCGATCATATACAACCCAGCAGGAGCTATAGGAAGCTGTTAACTCCGTGTTGTAAAGACATCGCATGTGTGTCGATAATAATGGTAGACATTACGAACACTTGCTGTAAATTTCTTTTGTTTTCCGTGGCAAGATATAATTTTTGTTAAACCTAATAATAGAAAAACGTGTATTGTGCTTTTATTTATTAAAATAAGTGATTCAACCCTTACAGCATTACAATCAGAAAAAATTGCACTATTAAAATATGTCATAGCTAACTATGGATTCCATTTAACAAAATTTAACTTTGTTTCATAACTTCAAAATGCTACGCAAAATTAAAACACTAGTACGGTGAGGTTATTCGGCCCAAAATTATCTAGAAATTGTATTTAAAACATTTTAATCTATCTTTAGAAATAAACGAAACGATTTTGGAGAATTTTACCTTTTTACAAATACCGAGTGACCCATGTATTTTCTTAAATCAACATAAGCGTATCTGGATTAGTCTTCTAAAGAAGCAAATCTTTCCCCATTTAAACAAATGTGTAACTCTTATGATTTCCAACATCCCCATACAAATGATAAAAAAAATCTCACCCATTAAAAGTATACAACTTTTAATTCAAATTACTATTTATTTAAAAATGACAATGCAGCAATATAACTTTGAGATTGTGCACTAGAAAGGCAAGAACTATTTAGAACCAAATACCTCGTCACATTGCATATTTTGGATATGAAAAACCTGATAATGGCACCATGGATTTGACGAAGGAGGTAGTAGAAGAAAGGCCGAAATAGACTGATAAATAGACAAAAAACAAATGCTAAGCGGAGATCGATTAGAATCCACTGTCGAAGGTAGATGGAGGAAGAATATCGAAATATATAAAGTGCAAGTATCTAGGTATGCTAGATGAGGTTGAGACTTTGGGAAAAGTTGTGCCTAACAATGAGTGAGAGAAGATCTTAGTTCAGACATCTGAATGAATTACGCTTATGTATTATTATTAGCCAAAACTTACAGCTGCTGTTGTGCAATATATTAACAGATATGCCTGAAATTTTTTTTTAATTTGATTTTTTTTGTGAAAAACTGGTTTAACACAACAATATGTAACGAAAAATTTGATAGTTGGCGTTTAAAAAAACGGTGTCCTTTTAAAAGGACAGTAGGCAAACGACTGACAACTGTTATAATAAAATAATGTATATATTATACCAAAATTTAATAAATAAAACAGGAGGACTATTTTGAACATAAAAATCAAGCGAACTGCATTAAAAAACTAGTCTCTGACTTGATAGGACTTAAACCAAGCAACATAAAGAGCGACGTTGCATTTTTCGCATTTGGTGGAAACCTTTTTATGAGAATGCCGACACCTAGTTTGTTTCTCCTGCGTTACTACCAAATGACTCATACGATCGTAACGGGAATCCAAATTTTCTAATGGAGAAGACTGTGAACGTTTGGAGAACTTTCTTTGGTTACCTTCCAAAATTGAAATGGCTTCTATTCTGCGAAAAGCTAAATGATCTAGGGAACTGCCTTCCATCCTATGTATTTGCCACGCATTGTGTTCGCACGTATCTACCATGTGGAAAATGAGTGGCATGTACCATTTTCTACCTCGTAGCGCTACTTTACATAAACTTATGTTTTGGTCGGTGCGGCGCGATCAACGCGATCAACGCGATTTGTTGTAGGTAAAAATATTATGAGCTTGCTCAATTGTAATCCTCTTTTTTCTGTTAAAGAGTAACGTTTGACGGAATGTATAGAGTGAACAGGTAAAAATGAGACAATGAGACAATGCTACTATCATGCCATTTCACTATCATGACTCCATCTTCGTTTGATCCTAGGTCATACTACCCCCTTTTTTTCATTTCATTTGAATTTAGGAGAGGACATTTTGATGTGTCCTCTCCAATAGTACCTGTTAGACGCAGACTTCTTCATTTCACTTGAACACATAGGGAAATATTTGTAAAAAATGATCACAAAATATGTCATATGACAAATACTGTTCTTTGAAGTAAAGCACATCAGCATACTGAAGTATCACTGAAGGGTCTAATCCAAACCCTTTGTATCTGGTATCAGTGTCACTTCTAGCTCCCTGATAACGCTCACACTATATAACATATCCTTCATTTGTGGTCCCCGCCCACAACCTTAACCCATTGCTAATGGGTTTGCCTCTGATAAATTCTTTTGCACAAATGATGTCCATAGTACGGCATAATGGCTTCATCAACACTATGATTTTCGGGTATTGTTTTAAAAATACCTTATTATATATATATATATATATATATATATATATATATATATAATAAGGTAAGCGTGATAAATCTATCCAAAAATATACAGGGCGTTAGGTAAACATGCGGCAAAATTAATTCAAGGGGTTATTTCTTGACCTATTATAAGAATATTTTGGCCTGCGATGATTTTTGTAAAACTTGCGACAACCATATTCGACACTTGCTGCAATCGTCTCCTTTTTCACTATTTCTAAATCGACTTATTAGCACATTTTACAACTATTGCAAGTTATGCCAAGATTGACCGTCATATCTGGATGTGTCCATGTGTGTGAGTGTCTGTGACTGTGTCTGTCTATGTGTATGTATCTGTGTCTGTGTCTGCATCTGTGCCTGCGTCCGCGTCTGCGTCTGCGTCTGCGTCTGCGTCTGCATTTGCGTCTGCGTCTGCGTCAGCGTTTGCGTCTGCGCCTGTGTCTGCGCCTGTGTCTGCGTCTGCTTCTGCGTCAGCGTCTGCATCTGCGTCTGCGTCTGCGTACGCGTCTATGTCTGTGTCTGAGTCTGCGTCTGCGTCTGCGTCTGCGTCTGCGCCTGCGTCTGCGTCTGCATCTGCGTCTGCGTCTGCGTCTACGTCAGCGTCTACGTCTGCGTCGGCGTCTTTGTCTTTCTCTATGTCTGTCTGTGTCTGTGTCTGTGCCTGTGTCTGTGTATGTGTCTGTGTATATGTCTGTGTCTGTGTCTGTGTCTGTGTCCGTGTCCGTGTCTGTGTCTGTGTCTGTCTGTATCTGTGTCTGCGTCTGCGTCTGCGTCTGCGTATGCGTCTGCGTCTTTATCTTTCTCTGTGTCTGTCTGTGTCTGTCTGTGTCTGTCTGTGTCTGTGTCTGTATCTGTGTCTGTGTCTGTGTCTGTGTCTCTGCCTGTGTCAGTGTCTGTGTCTGTGTCTGTGTCTGTGTCTGTGTCTGTGTCTGTGTCTGTGTCTGTGTCTGTGTCTGTGTCTGTGTCTGTGTCTGTGTCTGTGTCTGTGTCTGTGTTTGTGTCTGTGTCTGTGTCTGTCTCTGTGTCTGTCTCTGTGTCTGTGTCTGTGTCTGTGTCTGTGTCTGTGTCTGTGTCTGTGTCTGTGTCTGTGTCTGTGTCTGTGTCTGTGTCTGTGTCTGTGTCTGTGTCTGTGTCTGTGTCTGTGTCTGTGTCTGTGTCTGTGTCTGTGTCTGTGTCTGTGACTGTGTCTGTGTCTGTGTCTGTGTCTGTGTCTGTGTCTGTGACTGTGTCTGTGTCTGTGCCTGTGCCTGTGTCTGTGTCCGTGTCCGTGTCCGTGTCCGTGCCCGTGTCCGTGTCCGTGTCCGAGTCTGTGTCTGCGCCTGCGCCTGCGCCTGCGTCTGCGGCTGCGTCTGCGGCTGCGGCTGCGTCTGCGTCTGCGTCTGCGTCTGAGTCTGTGTCTGTGTCTGTGTCTGTGTCTGTGTATGTGTATTTGTCTATGTCTGTGTGTCTGTGTCTGTGTCTGTGTCTCTGTCTGTGTCTGTGTCTGTATCTGTGTCTGTATCTGTGTCTGTGTCTGTGCCTGTGTCTGTGACTGTGTCTGTGTCTGTGTTTGTATCTGTGTCTGCGTCTGCGTGTGCGTCTGCGTCAGCGTCTGCGTCTGCGTCTGCGTCTGCGTCTGCGTCTGCGTCTGCGTCTGCGTCTGCGTCTGCGTCTGCGTCTGCGTCTGCGTCTGCGTCTGCGTCTGCGTCTGCGTCTGCGTCTGCGTCTGCGTCTACGTCTGCGTCTGCGTCTGCGACTGCGTCTGCGTCTCCGCCTACACCTGCGTCTTCGTCTGCGTCTGCGTCTGCGTCTGCGTGTATGTCTGCGTCTGCGTCTGCGTCTGCGTCTGCGTCTGCGTCTGCGTCTGCGTCTGCGTCTGCGTCTGCGTCTGCGTCTGCGTCTGCGCCTGCTGCGTCTGCGCATGCGCCTGCGCCTGCGTCTGCGTCTGCGTCTGCCACTGCGTCTGCCTCTGCGTCTGCGTCTGCGTCTGCGTCTGCGCATGCGCCTGCGCCTGCGCCTGCGTCTGCGTCTGCGTCTGCCACTGCGTCTGCCTCTGCGTCTGCGTCTGCGTCTGCGTCTGCGTCTGCGTCTGCGTCTGCGTCTGCGTCTGCGTCTGCGCCTGCGTCTGCGTCTGCGCATGCGGCTGCGTCTGCGTCTGCGTCTGCCACTGCGTCTGCGTCTGCGTCTGCGTCTGCGTCTGCGTCTGCGTTTGCTTCTGCGTCTGCGTCTGCGTCTGCGTCTACGTCTGGGAATGCGTCTGCGTCTGCAATCGTCTCTTTTTTCACTATCTCTAAACCGACTTATTAGCCCATTTTACAACTTTTGCAAGTTACGCCAAGATCGGCCGCCATATCTGGATGTGTGCATGTATGTGAGGGTCTGTGACTGTGTCTGTCTATGTGTATGTGTCTGTGTCTGTCTGTGTCTGTGTCTGTGTCTGTGTCTGTCTGTGTCTGTGTCTGTGTCTGTGTCTGTGTCTGTGTCTATGTCTGTGTCTGAGTCTGCGTCTGCGTGCGTTGCGTCTGCGTCTGCGTCTGCGTCTGCGTCTGCGTCTGCGTCTGCGCCTGCGTCTGCGCATGCGCGTCTGCGTCTGCGTCTGCCACTGCGTCTGCCTCTGCGTTTGCGTCTGCTTCTGCGTCTGCGTCTGCGCGTCTGCGTCTGCGTCTGCGTCTGCGTCTGCGTCTGCGTCTGCGTCTGCGTTTGCTTCTGCGTCTGCGTCTGCGTCTGCGTCTGCGTCTGCGTCTGCGTCTGCGTCTGCGTCTGCGTCTACGTCTGGGAATGCGTCTGCGTCTTTATCTTTTCTGTGTCTGTCTGTGTCTGTCTGTGTCTGTCTGTGTCTGTGTCTGTATCTGTGTCTGTGTCTGTGTCTGTGTCTCTGCCTGTGTCAGTGTCTGTGTCTGTGTCTGTGTCTGTGTCTGTGTCTGTGTCTGTGTCGGTGTCTGTGTCTGTGTCTGTGTCTGTGTCTGTGCTGTGTCTGTGTCTGTGTCTGTGTTTGTGTCTGTGTCTGTGTCTGTCTCTGTGTCTGTCTCTGTGTCTGTGTCTGTGTCTGTGTCTGTGTCTGTGTCGTGTCTGTGTCTGTGTCTGTGTCTGTGTCTGTGTCTGTGTCTGTGTGTGCGCTGTGTCTGCGTCTGTTCTGTGTCTGTGTCTGTGTCTGGTCTGTCGTCTGGCTGTGTCCGTGTTGTGCCGTGTCCGGTCTGTGTCTGCTGCGCCTGGCTGCGTCTGCGTGCGTTGCTCTGCGTCTGCGTCTGCGTCTGAGTCTGTGTCTGTGTCTGTGTCTGTGGTTTTGTCTGCGTGTTTGTCTGTGTCGTGTCTCTGTGTGTCTGTGTCTGTTGTGTTGTCTGTGTCTGTGGGTCGTGCTGTCTGTGTCTGTGTTGTATCTGTGTCTGCGTGCGTGTGCGTCGCGTCTGCTCTGCGTCTGCGTCTGCGTCTGCGTCGCGTCTGCGTCTGCGTCTGCGTCTGCGTCTGCGTCTGCGTCTGCGTCTGCGTCTGCGTCTGCGTCTGCGTCTGCGTCTGCGTCTGCGTCTGCGTCACGTCTGCGTCTGCGTCTGACTGCGTCTGCGTCTGCCATGCGTCTTCGTCTCGCGTCTGCGTCTGCGTGGTCTGCGTCTGCGTCTGCGTCTGCGTCTGCGTCTGCGTCTGTCTGCGTCTGCGTCTGCGTCTGCGTGCGTCTGCGTCTGCGTGTCTGCGCCCGTCTGCGTCTGCGCCGCCTGCGCTGCGTTGCGTCTGCCTGCGTTCTGCGTCTGCGTCTGCGTCTGTCTGCGCGCCTGCGCCTGCGCGCGTCTGCGTCTGCCTGCGTCTGCCTCTGCGTCTGCGTCTGCGTCTGCGTCCGTCTGCGTCTGCGTCTGCGTCTGCGTCTGCGTCTGCGTCTGCGCCTGCGTCTGCGCTGCGCCTGCTCTGCGTCTGCGTCTGCCACTGCGTCTGCGTCTGCGTCTGCGTCTGCGTCTGCGTCTGCGTCTGCGTCTGCGTCTGCGTCTGCGTCTGCGTCTGCGTCTACGTCTGGGAATGCGTCTGCGTCTGCAATCGTCTCTTTTTTCACTATCTCTAAACCGACTTATTAGCCCATTTTCAACTTTTGCAGTTACGCCAAGATCGGCCGCCATATCTGGATGTGTCATGGTGAGGGTCTGTGACTGTGTCTGTCTATGTGATGTGTCTGTGTCTGTCTGTGTCTGTGTCGTGTCTGTTCTGTGTCGTGTCTGTGTCTGTGTCTGTGTCTGTGTCTGTGTCTATGTCTGTGTCTGAGTCTGCGTCTGCGTCTGCGTCTGCGTCTGCGTCTGCGTCTGCGTCTGCGTCTGCGTCTGCGCCTGCGTCTGCGCATGCGCCTGCGTCTGCGTCTGCGTCTGCCTGCGTCTGCCTCTGCGTTTGCGTCTGCTGCGTCTGCGTCTGCGCCTGCGTCTGCGTCTGCGTCTGCGTCTGCGTCTGCGTCTGCGTCTGCGTCTGCGTTTGCTTCTGCGTCTGCGTCTGCGTCTGCGTCTGCGTCTGCGTCTGCGTCTGCGTCTGCGTCTGCGTCTGCTGGGAATGCGTCTGCGTCTTTATCTTTTCATGTGTCTAACGTCTGTTGTCTGTCTGTGTCTGTCTGTGTCTGTGTCTGTATCGTGTCTGTGTCTGTGTCTGTGTCTCATGTTGTGTCTGTGTCTGTCTGTGTCTGTGTCTGTGTCTGTGTCTGTGTCTGTGTCTGTGTCTGTGTCTGTGTCTGTGTCTGTGTCTGTGTCTGTGTCTGTGTCTGGTCTGGTTGTGTCTGTGTCTGTGTCTGTCTGTGTCTGTCTGCGTCTGTGTCTGTGTCTGTGTCTGTGTCTGGTCTGTGTCTGTGTCTGGTCTGTGTCTGATGGTCTGTGTCTGTGTCTGTGTCTGTGTCTGTGTTCTGTGTCTGTGTCTGTGTCTGTGTCTGTCGTCTGTCTGGATGTCTGTGTCTGATGTCTGTGTCTTGTCTAACGCTTGCTTTAACTGTGTCTGTGTCTGTCAGTGTCTGCTGTCTGTGTCTGTGTCATGTGGTCTGTGACTGTGTCTGTGTCTGTGCCTGTGCTGTGTCGTGTCGTGCTGTGTCCGTGTCTGTGTCTGGTCTGTGTCGCTGCGCCTGTGTCTGCGCTGCGTCTGGGCTGTCGGTCTGCGTCTGCGTCTGCGTCTGCGTCTGGTCTGTGTCTGTGTCTGTGTCTGTGTTGTGTATTTGCTGTCTGTCTGTGCTGTCGTCTGTGTCTGTGTCTGCCTGGTCTGTGTCTGTGTCTGTCGTCTGTTCTGTGTCTGTGTCTGGCCTGTGTCTGCTGTGTCTGTCTGTTTGTCTGTGTCTGCGTCTGCGTTGCGTCTGCGTCGCGTCTGCGTCTGCGTCTGCGTCTGCGTCTGCGTCTGCGTCTGCGTCTGCGTCTGCGTCTGCGTCTGCGTCTGCGTCTGCGTCTGACGTCTTGCAGTCTAGCTTGCCTGTACTTGCGTCTGCGTCTGCGTCTGCGTCTGCGTCTGCGTCTGTCTGCGTCTGCGTCTAGCGTTGCGTCTGGTCTCGCTACACCTGCGTCTTCGTCTGCGTCTGCGTCTGCGTCTGTCGTGTTGCTGTCGTCTGCGTCTGGTCTGCGTCTGCGTCTGCGTCTGCGTCTGCGTCTGCGTCTGCGTCTGCGTCTGCGTCTGCGTCTGCGTCTGCGTCATGCGCTGCGTTGCGTCTGCGTCTGCGTCTGTCTGCGTTGCTGCCACTGCGTGTCGTGCGTCTGCTGTCTGCGTCTGCGTGCTGCTGCGCCTGCGCCTGCGTCTGCGTCTGCGTCTGTTTCTGCTGTCTGGTCTGCGTCTGCGTCTGCGTCTGCGTCTGCGTCTGCGTCTGCGTCTGCGTCTGCGTCTGCGTCTGCGTCTGGCTGCTCTGCGTCTGCGCATGCGCCTGCGTCTGCGTCTGGTCTGCCACTGCGTCTGCGTCTGCGTCTGCGTCTGCGTCTGCGTCTGCGTTTGCTTCTGCGTCTGCGTCTGCGTCTGCGTCTGCGTCTGGACGTCTGGGAATGCGTCTGCGTCTGCAATCGTCTCTTTTTCACTATCTCTAAACCGACTTATTAGCCCATTTTACAACTTTGCAGTTCGCCAAGATCGGCCGCATATCTGGATGTGTGCATGTATGTGAGGGTCTGTGACTGTGTCTGTCTATGTGTATGTGTCTGTGTCTGTCTGTGTCTGTGTCTGTGTCTGTGTCTGTGTCTGTGTCTGTGTCTGTGTCTGTGTCTGTGTCTGTGTCTGTGTCTGTGTCTGTGTCTGCGTCTGCGTCTGCGTCTGCGTCTGCGTCTGCGTCTGCGTCTGCGTCTGCGTCTGCGTCTGCGCCTGCGTCTGCGCATGCGCCTGCGTCTGCGTCTGAGTCTGCCACTGCGTCTGCCTCTGCGTTTGCGTCTGCTTCTGCGTCTGCGTCTGCGCCTGCGTTGGCGTCTGCGTCTGCGTCTGCGTCTGCGTCTGCGTCTGCGTCTGCGTTTGCTTCTGCGTCTGCGTCTGCGTCTGCGTCTGCGTCTGCGTCTGCGTCTGCGTCTGCGTCTACGTCTGGGAATGCGTCTGCGTCTAATCGTCTTTTCTATTCTAAACCGACTTCCATTGTGTCAACTTTGCGTTACGTCGTGCCTGTGTCTGTGATGTGATGTATGTGAGGTCTGTGACTGTGTTTGTCTATGTGTCAGTGTCTGTCTGTGTCTGTGTCTGTGTCTGTGTCTGTGTCTGTGTCGTGTCTGTGTCTGTGTCTGTGTCTGTGTCTGTGTCGTGTCTGTGTCTGCGTCTGCGTCTGCGTCTGGCTGCGTCTGCGTCTGCGTCTGCGTCTGCGTCTGCGTCTGCGTCTGCGTCTGGCCTGCGTCTGCGTCTGCGTGCGTGCGTCTGCGTCTGCGTCTGCCACTGTCTGCGTCTGCGTCTGCGTCTGCGTCTGGTCTGCGTTTGCTTCTGCGTCTGGTCTGTCTGCGTCTGCGTCTGCGTCTACGTCTGGGAATGCGTCTGCGTCTGCAATCGTCTTTTCACTATCTCTAAACCGACTTATTAGCCCATTTTACAACTTTGCGTTACGCCAAGATCGGCCGCCATATCTGGATGTGTGCATGTATGTGTCTGTGACTGTGTCTGTCTATGTATGTCTGTGTCTGTCTGTGTCTGTGTCTGTGTCTGTGTCTCGTGTCTGTGTCTGTGTCTGTGTCGTGTCTGTGTCTCGTGTCTAGTCGTTCTGAGTCTGCGTCTGCGTCTGCGTCTGCGTCTGCGTCTGCGTTCTGGTCTGCGTCTGGTCTGCGTCTGCGTGCGTCTGCGATGCGCCTGCGTCTGCGTCTGCGTCTGCACTGCGTCTGCTTCTGCGTGCGTCTGTTCTGCGTCTGGTCTGCGCCTGCGTCTGCGTCTGCGTCTGCGTCTGCGTCTGCGTCTGCGTTGCGTCTGCGTCTGCGTCTGCGTTTGCTCTGCGTCTGCGTCTGCGTCTGCGTCTGCGTCTGCGTCTGCGTCTGCGTCTGCGTCTGCGTCTGGGAATGCGTCTGCGTCTGCAATCGTCTCTTTCAATCTCTAACGACTCTATCTGCCCATTTTACACTTTTGCAAGTTACGCCAAGATCGTCGTATCTGGATGTGCATGTATGTCTGTGACTGTGTTTGTCTGTGTATGTGTCTGTGTCTGTCTGTGTCTGTGTCTGCTGTCTGTGTCTGTGTCTGTGTCTGTGTCTGTGTCTGTGTCTGTGTCTGGTCTGTGTCTGTGTCTGCGTCTGCGTCTGCGTCTGCTGCGCTGCGTCTGCGTCTGCGTCTGCGTTGTCTTTGTATGTGTATGTCTGTGTATGTGTATGTATGTGTTGTGTATGTGTATGTGTATGGTGTGTGTGTATTGTGTATGTGTATGATGTGTATGTATGTGTATGTGTATGTTGTGTATGTGTTGTGTATGTGTTGTATGTGTATGGTATGGTATGGTATGTGTATGTGTTGTGTATGGTTTGTATGTGTATGGTATGTATGTGTATTGTGTATGTGTATGTGTATGGTGTATGGTTGGTATGTTATGGTATGGTTGTCTGTGTCTGTGTCTGGTGTCGTCTGCGTCTGTCAGTCTGTGTCTGTTTTGTGTCTGTATCTGCTGTGTCTGTGTCTGTGTCTGTGTCTGTGTTGCGATCTGTGTCTGTGTCTGTGTCTGTATTGATCTGTGTCTGTGTCTTCGTGTCTGTGTCTGTGTCTGTCTGTGTCTGTGCTGTGTCTGTGTCTGCGTCTGTCTGCGTCTGCGTCTGTCTGCGTCTGCGTCTGCGTCGCGTCTGCGTCTGCGTCTGCGTCTGCGTCTGCGTCTGCGTCTGCGTCTGCGTCTGCGTCTGCGTCTGCTCTGCATCTGCGTCTGCGTCTTGCGTCTGCGTCTGCGTCTGCGTCTGCGTCTGCGTTCTGCGATCTGCGTCTGCGTCTGCGTCTGCGTCGCGTCTGCGTCTGCGTCTGCGTCTGCTTGCTGCGTCTGCGTCTGCGTCTGCGCCTAGCTGTCTGCGTTGCGTCTGCGTCTGCGTCTGGTCTTGCGTCTGTCTGCGTCTCGTCTGCGTCTGCGTTCTGCGTCTGCGTCTGCTGTCTGTCGGTCTGTCTGTGTCTGCGTTGCGTCTGGTCTGCGTCTGCGTCTGCGTCTGCGTCTGCGTCTGCGTCTGCGTCTGCGTCTGCGTCTGCGTCTGCGTCTGCGTCTGCGCTGTCGTTTGCTTCGTCTGTCGTCTGTGTCCGTGTCTGTTCGTGTCTGTGTCTGTGTCGTGTCGTGTCCGTGTCGTGTCTGTCTGTCTGCGTCTGCGTCTGCGTCTGCGTCTGCGTTCCGTTGCGTCTGCGTGCTGCGTCTTGCTTGCGTCTGCGTCTGCGTCTGTCGGTCTGCGTCTGTCGTCTGCGTCTGCGTCTGTCTGCGTGATCATGTCGTTCGCGTCTGTCATCGTGCTCTGTCGTATCGTAAATGCTATGCGTATGCCCATGTGTGTCATTGTATTTGTGTAAGTTTGCCATGTGTATCGTCGTATCGTGGATGTGCTATGTGTATGTGGTCGTGACTGTGTTTGTGTATGTGTATGTGTCTGTGTTCGTGTCTGTGTCTGTGTCTGTGTCTGTGTCTGTGTCTTGTCTGTGTCTGTGTCTGTGTCTGTGTCTGTGTCTGTGTCGTGTGTCTGTGTCTGCGTCTGCGTCTGCGCTGCGTCTGTGTCGCGTCTGCGTCTGCTGTCTTGTGGTTGTGTTGTGTCTGTGTAGTGTGTTGTGATGTGTTGTGTATGGTCTGTGTTGCGTATGTGTGTGTATGTGTATGTGTATGTGTATGTTGTGTATGTGTATGTGTATGTGTATGTGTATGTGTATGTGTATGTTGTATGTGTATGTGTATGTGTATGTGTTGTGTTGTGTGTTGTGTTGTGTTGTTGTGTGTATGTGTTGTGTGTGTATGTGTATGTGTGTGTGTTGTGTTGTGTGTGTGTATGTGTCGTGTGTGTTGTGTTGTGTCTGTGTCTGTGTCTGTGTCTGTTCGTGTCTGTGTCTGTGTCTGTGTTGTGTCTGTATCTGTGCCTGTGTCTGTGTCTGTGTCTGTGTCTGTGTTTGTGTCTGTATCTGTGTCTGTGCTCTGTGTCTGTTCTGTTCTGTGTCTGTCGCTCTGTGTCTGTGTTGTCTGGTCTGCTGCTGTCTGGCTTCGTCTGCGTCTGCGTCTGTGTCTGCGTCTGCGTCTGCGTCTGCGTCTGCGTCTGCGTCTGCGTCTGCGTCTGCGTCTGCGTCTGCGTCTGCGTCTGCGTCTGCGTCTGCGTTCTGCGTCTGCGTTCTGCGTGTCTGCGTCTGCGTCTGCGTCTGCGTCTGCGTCTGCGTCTGCGTCTGCGCGTCTGCGTCTGCGTCCTGCGCGTTGCTGCGTCTGCGTCTGCGTCTGCGTCTGCGTCTGCGTCTGCGTCTGCGTCTCGTCGTTCGTGCGTGTCATCTGGTCTGCGTCTGTCGTCTTGCGTCTGCGTCTGCTGTCTGTCGTCTGCGTCTGCGTCTGCGTCTGCGTCTGCGTCTGCGTCTGCGTCGTCCGCGCTGCGTTTGCGTTGCGTCTGTGTCCGTTGCGTCTGTGTCCGTGTCTGTGTCGTGCCTGTGTCTGTGTCCGTGTCCGTGTCCGTGTCCGTGTCCTGTGTCTGTCCGCGTCTGTGTCCGTGTTCGTGCCTGTGTCCGTGTCGTGCGTCCTTGTCCGTGTCGTTTCTGCGTCCGTGTCCGTGTCTGGTCCTTGGCCGTTACCGTGACCCTGTCTGTGTCCGTGTCCGTGTCCGTGTCTCGTGTCCGTGTCGTGTCGTGTCCGTGACCGTGTCCGTTTCGTGTCCGTGTCCGTGTCGTGTCCGTGTCCGTGTCCGTGTCCGTGTCGTGTCCGTGTCCGTGTCGTCGTCCGTGTCTAGTCGTTGTCTGTGTCCGTGTCGTCGTCTGGTCCGTGTCGTGTCGTGTCGTGTCCGTGTCTGTCTGTCCGTTATCCGTTTCTGTGTCCGTGTCCGTGTCGTGATCGTGACTGTCTGTGTCCGTGTCCGTGTCCGTGACTGTGGCTGTTTCTCTGTGTCCGTGTTCTGTGTCTCGTGTCCGTTGTCTGCGTGTCCGTTTCTGTCGTTGTGTGCTGCGTTGTGTGTGTGTGTGTGTGTGTGTGTCTGTTGGTGGGTTCGTGCGTCGTGCGTGCGTGCTTGTGCGCGCGTGCGTGTGTTGGTGTGTTTATGGATGTATGTTAGTATCCACGATAACTCCAGAATGAAAATACCTACTTACTTATAATTTTGGGAGAAATCCAGCTGCGGAAAGCGGGGGTTTATAAGGTTCATTTTTTTGTTTTTATCAAATATCAAACAGCTACATATTTCAAAGATATAATAATACTTAGATATACCTTAAACATATCGACTAATTATGTTCTATGCAGTTTTTTGATACGATATGTAATCTAGCGGCAAAAAATTCATAAGATAGGCTTTCGAGAATTTGGACGGCTTGCGAAATTGGTTAATTTCTGGGTGTAACTCAATTAGTAACGACTCTGTTGAGTTTGAAAGAGTTCGGCCGTCTCTGACGAGAAGATTGAATGCTTGTATCCAGGCTGGAGGAAGTCATTTGGGACATTTATTGTAGATTGAGCAACTTGACATGTACTTTTTGATAATAAAATGTTGTCACTGTCGCAAATTTTGTTCACCCTGTATCTTCAAAGCAAAGGGGCTTTTCAAAAATCATAGGACAAAATATTATTAGAATAGGCCAAGAAATAACTCCTTGAATTTTTGCCGCATGGTTACCTAACACTCTATATATCAGGTAGGTAGTAGTTTTAGAATGTTACTTACACGTTTCGTACCAAAGTGAAACGTGCAACATAAATCACAACAAAAGCAGGTAATCGGAAATCAGAAATAAGATTCGAAACATAAGAAAGCAACAAAACTTATCGGATGTTATTTTGGTTGCGTGGTTTGCCCTTTGATATAACTTGAGGTGCAGAAAATAGCTTATATTGTTCCACTTAGGTCATCCATCCACGTTCTATATCAAAACGTATTAAGTTGGAAAGTAGGTACATACACCATTTGTTACACGTCCAAACCACACTAGGCGTCGTGTATGCTTACTAATGTAAGCGGGTTGCCAAGCCAGCTAACAGGGAGATGGGCGTGGTCGAAATAGTAAGTAAAATGGATGATTAATACGCTCAAACACCTTCACCGATATTCAAACAGCTCAGTCCGGGAAAATATGTCTCTAGGCGCCACCACAATCGAAACTTTGCTAAAATAATTGTCTTAGTCTGGTGTTAATTAACCCTACTTGATTGTGGAAAGTAGGATTGTGCTTACTCAGTAAACTTTCACACGAGGGTTCTAAAACAAACACTCGTCCCAAACAATTCAACTCAAACTCAAATATATTTAGTACTACCCAGGTTATTAGAAACTTTTTGAATACACCTCGTATACCAAAATTTCCCCAACAAAATTTGTCACTCAAATTTAACTGCATTCACGTAACCAACAGTTATACAAAAACAAAATTGAAATACACGGGTCGTCACAAACTTCCTGATTGTACCCTGTACATCCAGAATACCAAAGTTATAACACGTTAACTGAATATTTTCAACGTATCCCTCGTATACATATAAAGTTAAATTTCTACTTATTAATGAATAAATAGTTCTTCATTCAATGATCGATAATTAATTTTTAAAATTCCTAAACAAAAGAAAGGCAATGTCGTCGGCTTAATAATTGTTCTTTTATGATACCTCTGAATCGTATCGGACATTCGTAAATATTTAAGTTCTCAAAACTCCATCTCATAGTTATACTTAATGAAATTTTTAAATCAACAGCTGATCCGTCATTAATGTACTGCGTTAATGAAACTAACATGAAAATTGTTGCAATCAACCTGGCAAATATAACCTTTCAGGTTGTTCATTAATCTTGAATCCAAAATATGCAAAGTTTACATCTAACTTGTCAAAAACTAGGTCACCAATTAAGTAAACGTCACAAATGTATCTCATAACTGGCTAAATAAACAACAAAATAAAAGTTAACGATAAATATATATTTTCCTGCATAAAATAATAAACAAATGTTTACATACACAACCGCGTGGTTGAAAAACACTGTCAATACAAATTTGCGTTTCTGCAAAAATTCTTACTACTAAAACAGCCAATACAACATAACTCGAGATCGATTATCTTTTTCCCTTCAACACTAATTAATTAAATAAAAAAAAATTTACACAACAATACGCCAGTAACACTAGCCAAAAAAAAAATAATCGTTCTCAACTGAATTTCCAAGGTTCTTAAATATAATTCTTACTTAAAGACTGTCCATTAATCCTTCGCTCTTCTTTCTTCTCTCTTCCCGTAAACCAATTATTTGTAGTCCATTTGTATTCCTTAGATTGCCTGAAGGCACATAACAAATACTTCACAATTCCACAAACACTTATTCCTTTCTGTAATCGCGATTAGTCCAACTATACGGAGTTATTGCTCCAATAAACCGTAATAAACTGTACACATTTGGTTGCCTCTTAAAAGTTTCTCACAACCTTTAGGACAATTTAGTCCTTCCTTACACAAATAAACTTTTAATGTCATATAAAATTACTTTAGCATTGGCTCCATTTACTACGAAAATTTCGTTCACTTAAAGGTGGTCCCATAAATAATTTATACTAAAGATCGTTACAAGCTCACGCGCCGCACTGACACTATAACGTAATAACTGTTATCCTATTAAAAATCTGCTTACGCACTTTTTCTTTTGAAGAACACAAACTGATTTTATCTTCAATCTCAATTTTATTAACTGTTTCATTTATGAATGTCTTATACGATTCATCCCTTTTCGGGTTACGCAGTTGTTTAAACAATGACTGCCTTCTATATTATTCACAAATATAACTCCAACTCAACCCATTCTGATGTCACACATCACCTCGCGCGCGCGTCTCTCACCGAGCTCTTACCAAAAGCCAAAAGCTAAAAGCTAAAAAGCTAACGTCAATCTCTGACTTTCCTATTTATACCTTAAGCCATCCATCTTTAAACATGTCCGACTTCCTCGCTATATTCACCAATGGTGTTCATTCAAACTTTCTTAATCCCGACTGATGCTACCCTCTGTACAACCACGCTTATAACTACAATACATCGCCATGTTGGTTCTTACTTGCAAATTTTACAATTAATTTATGGAGAAACCATTTCTCGTCATCACATTCATTCAGTGGCCACTCTGGACCATTACACAACTTTCAAGGTTTATCTCCCACATGCGCTCGTCCTCCTTCCGCAACATTTGCAATAATAAGTACAGTCTAAGGTCTCAAATTCCATATACTTACATGTATTCTCAAAACTGATTGCACAACATTACGAGAACTTTCTATAATTAACAATTAAACATACCAAATCTTTCTCTACATATTTTCTAAAACATTCTACACTTATACACTCACATCTTCCGGCCAAGATTACTCCTCTATCTTCCAACATTCTATTTCTTATCAAGTAGTCAACAGTAGCAACCATTATCGTCCCATCGACAAATTTCTCTTCACATTTACATTCGTCAGAATCTATTTATTCCAACACCAATGTCTCTATAATATTCAAATACACGTATCTACATACTGAATGATATTTCTCCTAAATTTCCAGTGGCGTATCACCCACCCACATACATTATGCATATACACAAAAAATTTTTTTTCGTTCAAACTCAATACACCCGTACTCAAAACACGTAATACACGTCATTATAACATCTTACATACATGGTGCGTCAACGCAACTTTACACATTATCTACTACTAGTTTTAATTTGCATGTTTACTGTACTCTATTCATAACGTTCGAAAACGTTGGTTTGTTATAGTTTACAGTGTAAGTCAGTTACAAAAGTGAGTTGAAATACATGTAAACGTAGTTCAGCTAACGTGACACATGGATCAATCAAAGTTAATCGTCAGATGGTCAAATTCAACAAACTACAGTGCTAGCTGTAACTATGAAAATTCACAATAAACAGTTCACCGATATTTAGACTTCTACAAATTGAATAACTTAAACTTCACAAGATAAATTAAAAACGCAAGGTCTGGCAAACACTGCATACAGAACTTTGTTACAGATCTCGATGAACCAAACACCCTCCAGTCCATATGTCCGTAGAAAAAATTCACGTACACAACAACACACAATCACACGCACACGGACACGCACACGCACACGCACACTCACACGCACCCTCACACGCACACGCACACGCACACTCACACGCACACGCATACGCACACGTACACGCACACATACACACACACACTTGCACGCACGCACACACGTGCGCACCTACCTACACACATACATACACACACAGTACACAGACACAGACGGATATGCAAACACACACATAAGTACACACCTACGCACGCTTGTATCCACGCACACCCGAATTGACACGCGCATGCGCACGTACACGAGCATGCACACGCACATTCTCGCGCACACGCATACGAACAGACACACACACACACACACACGCGCGCACATCCACGCACGCCTACACATACAGAAATCAACCAAATGTCATTGAGTTCATTTATAAATTACACCGTTTTAGACATTGAGCATTCCGTCTAATTAGATGTCATTATTGAGACCAAGATTATTTTATTATTTTACTAAAAGGAAAAAACTTTCTTCACTCGTTTTATAAACTGATCGTCTTTTGTTAGATATGAAAAATTCCTTAGATAACACATGTTTCTTTTTTATATTGTATGGAAACTAAATTTTAACATCATATAATTTTGTAAATAACACTTGAATTAGTTTCATTTTGTGCTTTTTAAATTCAGATTGTCTAACGATTACACTATCGTTAAAGGTTAATGACTTTTATAACACTATTTCATTTTCATGTATCTTCTGGTACGTTAAACACATTAAGAATTCTATTTTTTTAATGTATGTTATATAATATCATGTTAATTACCCTATATTATTTGTTTACATCTGATTAACATTAGCATGATTTTGCTTATTTTAGTTTTACTTGAGTCCTTAAGATATAATGATTATTAAAGTAAATATGAGAAAACTAATGGGTTATGATGAGAAATGTTGAAGCTTGCCGCAATATTCTGTTTGTATTGTGCATAATAAAATGCATTATTATTATTTTTTTTATTTATTACTATTATTAATATTATTATTATTATTTTTTTTTATTGGATATTTTCTTTGTTTATTATTAAGGTATTTATTGTAATTAAACGCACCGACTGTCAAGTCTTACAGACTTAGTTGGTGCTAAAATGTATGTATTTTTCTGAAATAAACAAATTCAATTCAATTCAATTCAATTATTATTATTATTATTACTAATATTATTATTATGATTATGATTATTATTATTATTATTATTATTATTGTTAGGGCAAATACAATTTCTCGAGTAGTGCTTATTCATTCTCATTAAACAGTTGTATATACACTGACCGAATCCACGAAGGTATTGTGAATAACTAATTAAAAATGCAACTGTGGATTCAAATATTCAAAAATAATTGAATCTTGTAACTATAAGACTGCCAAAATTTTATTGATGAAGCTTCTGGAAATATTTAATTGTTGAGACGATGACAAATTGATGTGAATAGACATTAGCTTACACACAATTTACGTATTTATTTTCTTATTTTGTGATTTATTCATTCATTAATTCATTCTCATATCTATTCATTCGTCCACTCATTCATCCATTCATCTATTAATTAATTTATTCACATTAATCCATTCTTCATTTATTCATTTATTTATTCACCCCTTACACACTTACTCAGTAACCCACACATCTACTCACTCATTTACTCATTCCTTTATTTACTCGTTCACATACTTACTCAGTTTCCTAGTCATTCAATCACTCGCTCGCACATGTACTTACTAACTCACTTCACTAATTACCTAATTAATTAATCCATTCATTTATATATTCATTAATTCATACATTGAATTACTTATTTTCCGATTCATTTGTTTATTTACTCGCTCACACACTTACTTTCCTAGTCAAACACTGACTCAATCACCCAAGCGCTTGTTAATAATTGATTGGTTGGTTAATCAATTCATTCATTCCTTTATTGAGTGATTTATTTATTAATTCATGTTTCACTCACTCCGTGATGCATGAATTAATCAATTATTTAATTCATTCAACTTGCATACACTCATTAATTCACTATTCATATGTTCGTTTGTTCGTTTTTCTGTTCGTTCGTTCGTTCGTCAGTCCGCCCGGCTGTTCGCTTGCGCGCTCGCTCGTTCGTTCGTTCGTTCATTCGCTCGCTACCAAGTAATTTTGATTAGTTGCCACATATTAATAGTTTAAATAAAAAACTTAGTTCCTAGTTATATGTAATTAAAAGAATTAAGAAAATATTAGGTATTGACATAGCAAAAGTTGTCCATCACGCATATTTCGAAAGTATTATGAGCTACGGAATTGAAATATGTGGAAGCATTTGTTACGCTGATATTTTCAAAACACAAAAATGAGCAATCTATGCAATATACTCTTTACGATATTTAGACTCTTTCTGAAATATATTCATAATTCATAGTTCGTTCGATCGCTCGTTCATTCGCTCGTTCGTTCATGTATTCGTGCAATTATTTATTAATCGATTGATTAATTAATTTACTTATCTGTTCGTCGATTGATTAATTGATTGATTTATTATTTCATTTGTTTATTTATTCATTCATTCATTCCTTTATTGACTAACTGATCCATTCATTTGTTTTGTAACGGGGCCAATATATAGTTTGTTACAATTCTGTAGATTTGAGAGTTTTCAACTCAAGAGCTAGCGACGTAATTGGAGGAATTTGGATGTGAGGTCGGAAGAATTATTGTTTGCACTAGGCTAGTATAAAGGTTGCTAAGCAAAATCCACTTTAGTAGTAATAGTATGCCCTTTGAACTTTCTACAATAAAACTCTAAAAGTTCAAAATGTGAGTAAGGAGGAAGTGGAACTGAAAGAGATAACCTAAATAGCACATATACAAAGATACAGGCAGATATCGGCTGCAACCACAAAAATTGATTTAGCACCACAAACAAACCCATAGTTATCTGTAACCGTCCGTACTTAAAATAAATACTAAAGAAAAATAAATGCTCGTGGTACAAGTTTCTACCTCTATGAAATAAATTTAAATCATCAACAGCAAAATTAATTTCTAGTTCAGAAAGGAGTATAGTAAAGTGACCGGTAAATTTAGTCATTGATCACAACAACTAGAGATGTACTGTACGTGAGCCATAAATGGGCAGTTCATGAACGAAACCTGTACATAATGGTATTTTCTTTCTTTAAAGGTTGTTAAGGTTAAATTAAATACAAATATTAAATAAACACCTCTATAGGTATTTAAAGTATACATATAAACATACGCATGTTTACGTAAAGTTACTAGTAAATTTATAATTATACGAGCAAGTAATGTGTAATCGAACATAGCTCGATGTAGGCAATACTATGTAGTAAATCTATACAAATTTCCATTGATTAAACAGCAATAGTTGATATTGTATAAACCCTCACCACTCGATAGGTGCAATCAATGTTCAGTTTACACTAATCTTTTATGATGTCTACGAAGAGACAGGTGATAAGCCAGATGTATATTAGTAGTCGATAGATGCTGGAGTTAACATATACAGGAAGAAATCGTAAACGTAGTCAGAATCTAGCCAAATGTCTTTGAAAAACGTAGAATTTATTCTTTGAAAGAGTAACACCACAATATGAATATAATGATACGGAAAAAGTGTCAGACAAATCCACGTTGGGATAAGACGTTACAAAGAAAAACTTTACTTCCGATTCAAGTTCATTGAAAAAGGAATGTATAGAAGCCCTTTATTCAATAAATAGTGCCTTGAATTATATCCCAATTTATTTTGGGTTGTTTAATTATATAAAACGTAAAGAAAGCACATGTTCTTCAATTAACCTGATTTTTTCCGAAATGTTATCAACATTTTTGGATCTATTTATATTGCTAGATGGTGTTAAAAGTATTCATTTTAAAATAGGATTCAAGTAACTATAGATGATTATGTTAATTTCAACGCAAAAGTAGGTTAGTAAACATAAAATGATGAGTTAAATAATTATTGATCCCAATAAAGCATAAATTAAATAAAGAATATTTAATACGAATGATGTATAAAGGAAAATGGTGTAATGTGGGGTTTTATTTAGGGTGAAATTATTATGATCATTTTCACAAACCTTATTATAAAATTACGAATGCGGAGTAAAATAAAATAAATTAAATTATGTACGTTACAATCTATTCGTTCATTTCCTCAATCATTAAATTATTAATTCATTGATTGATCTATACATTCAGTCATTTGTTTGTTCATTCATTCGTTCCACTATTTACTCTTTTATGTCTTTACGTGTTTATTTTATTACTAATACATCTATTTATTGATTTTGTAAAGTTTTAAAATTCTATGCTATTCTATTGCGCGTTGTTTAGCTATCAAACAGCGCTATGCAGTTTAAATCGCAGATTTAAAATTACGGTTTTTTAACTACTTAATTAATAGTCAAAGTTGAGATGTAAACGATAATAGGGAGATTCATAAAGAAATAATGGCATCTAATATGTGCAGCGGTTGAACGGTGATAACAATTTTCCACATCAGCTTGCTACCTCTCACTACCGTTTTGTGGTAGTCAATGTGCGCAAGTTTTTTGTGCTTTGAACGATGGCCGTATTGTTTAACAAGACAACAACGCAATTTATAGAATGTTTGCAAACTTTTTATTTAGATAATGAAAGTATTATTAAAAATAAAGTATTCTTATAGTTATTAATTATGTTTGTAACATAACTGAGTACCTATCTAAGTTTGCAGAATTTGAAGCATTCAATGTCCATTTTTATGCCGCAGTAGCGCGGAGTAAAGAAAACAATCATAAATACGTATCTGTAGGAAAAATACCAGATGTGATTCATCCTTGTAATGAACCCATTTCTATAACAAATCCAAACGTAAGCATAGATAAAATAAACAGCTCTAATTTGTAATCGAAATTCTAAATGAAAGTAATTAAATAATCTCTTTTCTCAAATAAATAATAGCAAATCGCGTTAGGGAACAATCTAATCTAAATACAAGTAGAAAGGTACTGAATAGATGTTTGAATGTTACTAATAAATAAAAATAATAATAACCTAAACAGTAAAAGTTTGTCAAATATAAAAATTCAAAGGATATGACTACGCAGGGCAGATCCGTATTAACGTAAAAGTGGCAGTTTTTCAATCAAAAATGAAAAACTGTTTTTGAACTTACCAAATTAGTTTTTTTTCTAGAGATAAAAATAGAAATTAAATTTAAAAAATCGATTTCTTTCTACCTTTTATATTTATTATTTATTGTTATTAGGATTACAACAGACTTAACGATGTAACTAAAAGTAAACACGAAACACATATAACAAAATAATACTATCTAATCATAGTTTAATAATTAATATAAAATCCTTCATTCTCAATACCAGCCTGCATTCTTCGACGCATGCTGCCTGTTAAAATTTGGCGAAGGTTTCCAAAACTAAAACTTTCCAGAATCCTACGAACATGTAACATTAAAGCATCACCACATAGGCCCAAAGGTTCTCGATTGGATTTAAATGTGGGGATTTACTGGGCCAACGCAGCAACTCTATATTGTCAGCATTATCTGCGAACCAATCCATTTTTTTATAGGTGGTCGGCATGTATACTCCATGCCAGCCGGGGAGGTACCACCACCCTTACCATGGGCTCCTTAATATTGGGACTCCGATTTTCTGAGCTCGGTAAGGGCTGCCGGTTACCTTTTCCATCATCCTTAATCTATTCTCATCCTTATTCTTCCTTCTCGTCCTCACTGTCTTCCGATCGGATTAAAAGTCCCAAATTCAAAAATAAAATGGCTGTGGTTTCTAGGGTAATAAATACCTGACGTAAAATCCAGCCTCATTCGGATGTCCGGGAAGGAAGGGCCCAAGCGACATCGGTCATCAAAAGTATCAACTTTCTGATTCACTACTGCAACATCCGCGGTATCAGGTCTAATCTTAATGCTATTCGCCAACATCTTGAACAATTACAACCTGATATTTTGTTTCTATCTGAAACACAAGTCTCCTCTGAAAGCTCCGAGTCACCCGACTTGCAATTTCCTCAATACCACCTTCACTCTAACTTTCGATATAAAGGAGGCGTATGTGCCTACATCAAGGACAGAATTGCTTGCAAGAGGGTTTCTTCCTTAGAAAATAACAATTTTGACGTGATTTGGTTTAAACATTCTGGTCCTAATTTTGTGAAATTCTACTGTTGCATTTATAGGTCTCCTAATTACAGTAAATTTCAAGACTTCTTCGATTACTTTAGTATGAAAGTTGACTATCTACTGTCTTAGTTTCCATCTTGCGATATCTCAATTGTAGGCGATTTCAATGTTCATAACTCTAATTGGCTTCAATTTTCATCTACTACAAATCCTGCTGGTCATAGTGCAGAAACATTTGCTGTTTCATGTGATCCCACACAAATGATATCTGAACCCACAAGAATCACTGATAACCCTAACCATACTCCACATCTTCTAGATCTGTTTCTTACATCAAACCCTCTTGTATATAAAACTTCCGTTCTTTCGCTTTTAGGTCTTTTCGATCATTGCCTAATAGAAATCATTTCTACTGTACCTAATTCCACTGTTGTTCGCAAAACCGATAGAACCTTGTGGTGTTTTAAGCCAGCTCGATGGAGTAATTTACGGGATTTCTTTGCAACCTTTCCATGGCGTGAATATTGTTTTAAGTCGTCCTCTTCTTCGGACATCGCTCTTTCAGTATCTGAAGTCATCCTCATGGGAATGGAGTTATACATTCCCAAAAAACAGTACCGTATAGGTCATTCACGTTCCCAACCCTGGTTCAATAAGGCTTGTGCTGATGCAATATCTTTAAAAAACAAATATTACGTTAAATGGAAATCTAAGAAATCGGTCGACAGTCATGTAGAATACGTTGGTGCTAGAAATATCTGCAAAAGTGAAATCACTAAAACTAAAAAGTTGTTCGAACAACGAAAATGCTATAAACTAGCTACATCTCATTTAGGCAGTCGTAAATTTGTTTGCATCAAACTCGTGTTTCAATGATTCTGGAAAAGATATGCCCCTAGTCAACTTCTTCATACGCTATGAAACCAATTCGTTTTCGCTACAAACTCTTGGAATCGATCATCAGTAGGCTGGCGACTGGCCCAGACGACATTGCAGCTATTTTCTTAAAGAAATGTTCCCCCGAACTAATACTAGTCCTTTCTAAGCTCTATACGATATCTATGTCTTCTGGGGAATTCCCGTCATCATGGAAGTTAGCAAATGTTCAACCTATTCCCAAAAATGGCGATAAGACCGATCCCTCAAACTACCGACCAATTGCCATCACTTCCATTTTGTCTACAATCATGGAAAAAGCCATCAATCAGCAACTGCTCACGTTCCTTGAAACTAACAAACTCCTTAGTGACCACCAATATGGGTTTAGGCAAAGTTGTTCAACAGGCGATCTTCTTTTATATGTGACCCAAGTTTGGAACAATACAATCGAGCAGTCTGGTGAAACAGTTGTAGTCGCTTTAGATACCTCAAAGGCATTTGACCAAGTTTGGCATAAGTGTTTACTTGCCAAACTCACCTCGTTTGGGTTGAATGATACGCTCATCAACTGGGTTTCCAGTTTCCTTAATCAAAGACGAACACGTGTCGTAGTCGATGGCTTTTTTCAAAAGAAGTTAGCATTAACGCAGGCGTACCACAAGGATCCGTTATAGCGCCTACACTTTTTCTGCTGTACATAAATGAACTTATTTCTTCAACAACTAACCCCATTCATTGCGTTGCTGACGATGGCACTCTTCACTGCGATTCATCTCAGTCTACTCATACTGATAATCCACCTGCTATATCAAATCAAGAAATTAAAGCTGAAATGGCAAATTCAATCAACAAAGATATTCAACGTATTCTCGAATGGGGAAGCAATAATCTAGTTAAATTTAATGTTAACAAAACTCAGTGTTGCCTTGTGTCCGCCAAAAAAGATCGATCATTTCCTGTTGTAAGTACGAATGGCTCAGTTCTTAAGTTTTCAGACTCTATTACTCTGTTGGGTATGACTGTATCTTCAAATCTCTCATGGGTTGACCATATTCTGTCAGCTACCAAAACTGCTGCTCGTAAAATAGGCTTTTTGTACAGATCTAGGCAGTAATTTACCTCTCGACAGCTCCTTCTGCTGTATAAGGCCCAAATTCGGCCTCATCTGGAATATAATTCTCACCTCTGGGTTAGTGCTCCCCAATACGCTCTCGATATCTTTGATCGTATTCAAAAGAGAGCGATTAGGCTTATAAATGACCCGTCCTTAACTTTTCACATACAGTCCCTTGAGCATAGAAGGATGGTTTCAGTTCTTTCTTTGTATTATCGTTATTACAACGGCTATTGTGCTGCTGAATTATATTCTTTGATACCATCTCGGGCTATCTTTGCGAGAAACACTCGGTTCGCTCATTCACATCATCAGTATGCAGTACAAATCTCCACTTGTCGTACCTAACGGGCGCAATCCACTTTTTTCTATACGGCTTCTAAACTCTGAAATGATCTCCCTAGTTCCTGTTTTCCTCTCACTTATGATATGAGAAAGTTTAAGGTAGCTGTTCATAGGCATCTTTTGGCAATTCATTATCCCTCTATCCATCCTCCTAAGTGTTCCTTAGTGCTTTAGCACGATAAGCCAAATTTAGCCTGTTCAGGTCCACAATCATAAACAAAATTTTTTCTTATTAAACTAAATCTTCACAATATAGTTACGACAAAGTCAAGATGGGTTATAACTGAATATTTAATAATCATATGTTGTCCTATTTATACCCTATTTTCACAAAGCAATTTTACATTATATTATTACTTGTAGTAATTACATGTAATTACTTGAATGGTATTGCAAATTAATTGATTCCGGCTTAACCTTTATGCAGTAATCGTAATTATTCTAAAAATAAAATATGCCGAATATACCAGAATAATATTCTTATACTTTCTACATTGATTGATTTCGATTACATCCTAGATAATTTGATAAGATAAATATTTGAATTGAATTGAAAAACGTTTTAATTGCTAAAATAAGAACTGGTTATTTGGTATAAAATTTCCCATAGGTAGGGTGGCATTATTTAATTTACACATATCCCAAATGGTTTTCTAAAAAACCGGAAACGCTAAAAATGTCAATTTAGGTTTTGTAGTAAACATCAAAATGAAATATAATGCCTACTTATGGGAAATCTAATCCTAAAACTGTTATAAAAAGCTAATTTTTGTATTGTAATTTTACTTTTTCATTGACGCCGGGTGTGCACAAACGGTAAGACATATTTGTAAAATGATCGCAATATATAAGCTTTCATGTAGGATAAAGCAGTTTAATTAGATGTGATTTTTTTTTTAGAATTTTGCATTTCAAGCTTGTAATTTTTAGTTTTGTTTTTTTAAGTAAATTTGGCAGGTTCGTTAGATATTCCTTTGCAGTACGGTTGAGTTTATTTTTATGAGAGAGTTAATTAAGTAAGCGTTACGTACATAAATCTTGATTTAGGTAAATATTGAATACTAAATGTATACAAACATTTAGCGTAAATTGTACAATGATAAAGGAAATACGCATTTTAGAGGTTTTCTGCGTCATTTGCTTTGCACGAAAAATGAATGTCAGACTTTTCAATTACTTACATAATACTATTGACATTCGTTCGTGCAGAAGTACCAAATTGAATTGAAATTGTTTAAAATGTTAAACAAAATACTTTTTCATATTTGTTAGATACCAAATAATATAGGTTTAATTTAATTCTCTAAAAGTAATATCTAATTATACACTTCATTATAATGCAAACGATTTGAAGTTCACTAGCACGAGTTGAATAATTAAAGCTGATGCTTACAACATCATGTTATGTTTCGTAATCAATTAATTGTATGAGAAGTTAACAACATCGGGACAGGTAACTTCAATGTTTTTTAATTCCTATATTTAAAATGTGATTATATTATTAAGAATTTTCTTCTTAGAAATAATATGTTAAACATCATTCCCTTGCAGATTATCACGATTTAAGAAAATAATTTGTCATATTATTGTTAGTGTAAGTAATATTTAATCAAACGGAAATTCCTAAATGTAATTAGTTCTTTTTGTTGGTTACGTATTAAAAGTAGGTCATCACCTAAAATATTTAATTAAAAGTAATTGATCTACTTAGTTTAAATATTACGATTATTTAGGTAACACAGAAGAGCTGCTTGTGATCTTTTGTTAGACTAGAATGTTTATTTCCGTGTATCTAAAATAATCACCAGCGGTCAAAATAATTTTAATTTTAACGTATATGTCAAAACTAATCTGAGCCCTAATATTACTTACTGTATTTCTACAGAATATAATTTCCTTCTATAATTGCTACTTACTCAAGCTATCTTTATAAATCGACAAATACATGAGTTTATCAATACGTATATAGCATATATATATATATATATATATATATATATATATATATATATATATATATATATATACAGGGTGTCCCAATAGTGCGTATTTGGTCGATAGCTCTAACCATTAAACTTAGAAGATAAGTTTAAATACGAAAGTTGTCTATTTTTATAAGCTGCATAATCTAAAAATAGTTTGGTTTCTACAGGGTGTATATAAATGCGGTATAATATAGAACTTTTGATTTTAAATAGAACACCCTATATATTATTTTATTTTCGATTCTCCTTATAATTTTACATCTTTTATAAGAATTACTTACAAGCTAAATCTTACAGTTTTGAGATATTTGCAAAGTTAACTAAAACTGACATTTTATGTAGTAATTCAAGTAGGCGTATCTCAGTTATTTATAAAGATAAAAAATAATCTTTAGTATACAATTTATTCATACATGAGCTTACTTTAATCTATTGTCAAAATTGGATTTCAATATACACGGTGATCACAAAATTAATTCAATAACATAAATTTGAAAATGCTATATCTTCATTTTTTTAAATGGCACACCCTATATTTTTTTAATGCATTGTCTTCGTCTATTAACCGGCTTTCATTTCTGTTAAATATATTCTACACCTATCTCTAATAGTTTCGGAGATATTTGTTCAATTTTTTTCGTTGATAACATTGAAGAAGGGTATCATTAGTTGATCAAAGCAAGCTATGAATACATAAGAAACTAAAAAACATATTAACTGAAACACAATTACTTAAAATTATAATAAATGTCAATGTGACCACCATTTTGTTGCTGGCAAACATGAAGTCTTTGAATAAACGGCAAATTTACTTTTCGTAACGTGGAAACATTTATATTTTGAATGGCGTCTCTAATTCTTGCCTTCATATCATCTACAGTCGTTGGAGGAGTTTGATAGACTTTTCTTTAATCCAATCCCAAAGAAAAAGTCCAGCTTTGTCAAGTCAGGCGATCTTGCTGGCCAGGAGATCGGTCCTCTTCCAATCCATTTGTTTTGAAACTGGACATTTAAATAATTTCTAACGTTTCTGCAAAATGCGGAGGAGCGCCATCTAATTGCAGCCACATTTCTCTAAGGGTTTGGAAAGGTATAAAAGTTTCAAATTCAATTCGTTGCGCAAGAAGTTTAAAAATGAATCTCCATTGACCGTGTTTTCAAAAAATATGGTCCTATAATTCTTTCCCCAATAATTCCGGCCCAAACATTAAGTGACCAGCGGTGTTGATGATCAACAGGAATTATAAATCTGGGATTCTCAGTATCGGAATAATGGAAATTATGTCTATTAACGTATCCATTTTGTGGAAAGTAGCTTCATCAGTAAATGAGATCGTGATAAAATAGTTGGGTTTTCTAAATTTTTATTTATGGCCCAATTGCAAAAGTTTTATATATTAACGAAGTCATCCTCGTCTAATTCTTGTGCAAGTTGGACATGGTATGGATGCTATTTATATTTTTTATAATTCTATTAACTGATGTTTTGAAACTCCAACTTCTAATTCCAATTGTCGGCAAGAAACGTGAGGATTTTCAATCACGGATTGAAGAACTAAATGTTCATTACCTTCGTTAATTGCGGTTCTTTCTCATTAGTAGTGAATACTGCTTGTTTGCTCGAAACGCTCTTTCAATCTTGCAAATGCTGAAACTTGCGGGTGTCGTGCATTTGGAAATTTTGCTTATAAATTCGATGAGCTAACAGACAATTTTATCGCTTTCACCAAGGACGTAAATCATATTCACAAGTTCTTCTTTCGAAAAATTTATTTTGTAATTTAGGAAGTAAGTATACAATACTACACAAATATTAGCACTATTTGAGAAGTTTGATTTCTTCATTTGTTTTCGTTCATCTTTTGTTTTACGCTCTTTTGATTAAATTGTTTAATTTTACGATGAATCGTTTAAAAACATCTCAAATATCTCATAAAATGGTGGTTTCATACAATATTTATTATAATTACAATATATGTATTTCAGTTAATATTTTTTAGTTTCTTATGTATCCACAGCTTGCTTTAACCGACTAATGTTACTCTTCATCAAACTTAAATATCTCCGAAACTATTAGAGATGGGTATAGAACATATTTAATAAAAATTAAAGCCGAAATAAAGGAAGACAAGGCATTAAAAAATATAGGGTGTGCCATTTAAAAAATGAAGATATTGCATTTTCAAATCTATGATGTTGAATTAATTTTTGTGATCACCGTGTACATTGAAATCCAATTTTAACAATAGATTAAAGTAAGCTCATGTGTGAATAAATTCTATACCAAAGATTATTTTTATCTTTAAAAATAACTGAGATACGCCTACTTAAATCACTACATAAAAATGTCAGTTTTAGTTAACTTTGCAAATATCTCAAAAACTGTAAGATTTAGCTTGTAAGTAATTCTTATAAAAAAGATGTAAAATTATAACGAGAATCGAAAAATAAAATAATATATAGGATGTTCTATTTAAAAATCAAAAGTTCTATATTGTACCGCTTTTATATTACACCCTGTAGAAACCAAACTATTTTTAAATTATGGAACTTATAAAATAGACAACTTTCGTATTTAAACTTATCTTCTAAGTTAAATGGCTAAGGAGCTATCGACCGAATACGCATTATTGGGACCTTGATATATATATATATATATATATATATATATATATATATATATATATATATATATATATATATATGTATCTCAACAATTTTCTTATACAATTAAAAGTATTAATTAGTAGCATGGAAATTTCCGGTATATTGTTTTAGCAGCCACAGTCACACTGTTGCTTTCGATGAATAATTGAATCACAATCTCTAATTAAAATGACATAGGTTAATGATGCCATTATTTTACCTTTATACGGGGATATAATGGATTCACCTCTTCTGAAACTCTTCAAATGTATATGTATAATTTATATAACTTTACTAAACACACCTATGCAATTATTATTTTAGATATTAAATAAGGTGGCAAATGTGTACCACATTATAATTAGACACTTGACGTTTGATTCATTTCTACCATAAACATTAATTACTATTTATGAAACTCAAAACTTTGACGGTTACTTATAATTAAAAATACTTACTTATTTAAATGTGAATTTCTAAATACAGAGCACTTAGACATTTTTATGATAAACAAAACTGCATCTAAAATCATTTATATTTTCGTAAATTACAAAGTGTCTCATTAAAGGCTCGTTCATATCCTATAAAGTTTGTTGATGGGATGTGGTGGAGTATCGTATCGTTAAGGCTACAAACCTAAAACATTTTCACTTGAATCGCAAAGTTTATATAAAATAAAAATAAAAATAATTTTAATAAAAGTTCTAAGCAAATTTTAATTCTGAGAAAATAATTGTAACTCTATTTAACATTACTGGGTTAATAGTTACAAAAACGTTTCGATTCTATTTTTCATATCTTCCTTGCTGCACTTAAAAAGAAATCAATCGAAATATCTGAAGATCTCGCTGGCCATCGTGTTGGTAAATTCCTTCCTATCCACTTTGCAACAAATGCATTATTAAGCCATCCACTTACTACACGGGCACCGTGCGAAAATGCATGTCCTTAATTTGAGCGACCGGGACATCTTCAAGGAGTCCAAATAATTTATTATCCAGGAAATTCAAGTACAAAATCGTATTTAGAATACCGTCGAAGAAAAGGACCAACAATTGAAGTACCGAATATGCCTGCCCAAACATTAATCGATCATTCCTCTTGGCCATGAATTCGGAAATACTGAGGGTTTTAATGAAAATGGTTAGCAAATTGCGGTGGAAGGTGCACTCATCTGTAAACATGATCATATCCAAAATTGTACATTTTCATTCAACTTCTGTTCTACCCAGTTGCAAAGATTAATCCTGTTTTAAAAATCGCTCTCCTTGAGCTCTTGATGTAGTTGGATGTGCTAAGGATGAATTTTTTTTTTAATTATTCTTCTTTTTATTTTATTTTCTAATTTAGCTCGTAATTTTGTTTTGTGTTTATGTCTTTTTCTACGTAATAAATAATGTTTTATAATGTGAATAGTTTTTTGTTTATTTTCCATGGGTTACTAGATAATACAAAATAAAAATAGAAAATACAGGAAATTAATCAGAAATTGTGAAATTAAAAGAAATCTACAGAAAGTAGATACCGACTAATTTATATCGCTAGAAAGATAAAAAAATTCAGCATTTGAAACAAAAGTGAAAAAATGGCCGTTCCATTTGACAAAATCAAGTTACCATTGATTGAAATTTTCTAAATTGACAAAGTAATTTCCCTAAACACAAGAAGAATTCCAATTTGAGAACCCGGTTTACACTAGAAGAATTCGAATTTGACCATTCGGGTTACGCTAGTACATTTCATGCCTAGTAACATCACAGAGTCATGATCTTATAACGCGTGCGTGCGTGCGTTGCGTGCGTGCGTGCGTGCGTGCGTGCGTGCGTGCGTGCGTGCGTGCGTGCGTGCGTGCGTCGCGTGCGTGCGCGCGTGCGCGCGTGGCGCGTTGCGCGCGTGCGTCGTGCGTGCGTGCGTGCGTGCGTGCGTGCGTGTGTGCGTGTGCGTGCGTGCGTGCGCGTGTGTGATGCGTAGGTGCGTGCGTGCGTGTGTGCGTTGCGAGCGTGCGTGCGCGTGGTGCGTACGCGCGTGCGTGTATACGTGTGTGTATGTTAGTATCTACGGTAACTCCAGAACGAAAACACCTACGTACTTCAAATTTTGTATTTAAGCTTGTTTTCATTTCGTTTGAAGCTAATTAGATTTTGGAGAAATTCAGCGTCGGAGAGGGTCTTTTTATCAAATATGTCTAAAAAACTGCACATTTCAAAGATATAAAAATACTAGATATAGACCTTAAACATATCGTTTAATTATGTTCTAGCAAATTTTTGATACGACACGTAATTTTTCATCTGAATAACGATTAGTTTTATAATAAAAGGTGTAGACATGTTTTTAAAGATGATTTAATTTCACATAACTGTTGTTTAAAAAGTTTCTTAATATAACGCAAGGTAAATCTAAAAATTAATTAAGTATGAATGAAAATGGTTAAACTGTATTATGGATATCTTATATAAGCGGGCGGCTTTGGAATTTTTTTTAAGTTAACATGTATATATTAACCTCTATCTATAATATGAAGTTTTAAACGCCATTCTGACATAGATTATTGTTTTTGTTTTTACAATGTGGCATGTTTACGTTATAAACGTATAAAAATAAGGTTGCATAGTTGTCCTAAAAAAATTATAATTTTAGTACATTAAGTATCTAGAACAGTAAGGTTCGAGATGCTTATGACGTTTTAAATATGTACTTAATAAATAACGATATGTACGTATGTATATTAGTGTCGTTTATCAAGTTGTCTTAATGTAAAATTTTGCATTTCGTTGCTATAACAATTTGTAAATAACTGCAGCCATTACAGTTTTTTTTTGAAAATAACGTTGAAAACTAGAATGAATATTTTAAGTGAATCTGAAAAATTTCTTGCACACAAGGCAGTAGATTAAATATTAAAGTGAAGATACATTAGTAAATTATTATATTATTTATAGGTAGGAATGAGATTAGGAATAGCTGGTACGCATGTAGACGAGAAGAGTTATGTGGTATAAGAATAGAGGACTTTGAGGAACGTGATGGATTAATCATTGTAAAAATACCCCTAACGAAGACAAATATTCAGCGATCATTTGTTGTTGTTAACATTGCACATAATAAAGTTAACTATTTACAAATATAAAAATCTCCGTCCAAAAAATGCAAAATCATTTCAGTTCTTTTTAAATTATCGAAATGGGAAATGCATTAATCAGGTTATTGGAAAGGGTACATTAGTTGTAGCGACAAGGAAACTCATCCATAAGGGTCTCACGAGGTTCCAGTAGATGGTACTGGAATTGTTTCATCGGCATTTGTTTTCTGAAATAAGCTTCCGGTGACAATTGGAAATTGTAATAAATATTTCAATATATCTGGTAATAGGTAAATTATAAAAATTGTTATTTAGAAATTAATACATTTACTTACGTTCTAGAACGCTAAAATACGTACCGTCGTACTTATTCTTAGCAACTAGTAAACAATATATATATATATATATATATATATATATATATATATATATATATATGTATATATAAAGCTGGTATTCTTTCGGTGTATAGTGTGTACCAAAGTTCTATTATCTTTTTTATACACCAGTACATCTAGGAATGGTAGTTTATTATTCCTTTCCTCCTCCATTGTGAACGCGTTCACTAGAATGGATTCTACAAAACAAACATATCGAGAGCAGGAAAACCAACACAACGAAAAGATGGCGACACAAACGTACCAGTGACCAAATCCTGTCTTCTATATGTACAAGGCACGACAGACAGAATCGGAAAAATCCTTGGAAGACATAACTTCAAAACTATTTTCACAACCAACAAAAAGTTATACAACGCGCTGCAAAACCCGACAACTACAACTCGAAGATCAAGGAGTGTACGAGATTCCATGTCGTGATTGTTCACGAACACACATAGGTCAAACAAACAGACGCATCAATGTGAGATGGGAGGAACATCGTAACGCAGTACAAAAAACCAGAAAACATCTTCACTGGCCCGTACAGGAGACCCTACACGCGATAGATTTCTACAGCACAAGAATAATAGCAAACATACAGTACCTATCACATCGGACTGTCAGAGAAGCTACCGAGATCGAAAAACGAGAAAGAGATTACCATTGACCTGGAAGCCTATTCTTAGGAAACACGAAATCACAAACAAAAAAGAAAGGCGAAATCAGTTAGAGAAAGGAGAAAAAAGAAAAAAGTAGAAGTAAAAGTGAAAGTATCACCACACCAACCAATAACCAGGGCATCGACCAAGAAAGTAAGCATACAAATACCGTCCAACACCAGCGAGGACATCAGTTCAGTTCGAGACCGAACCCAGAAGAACACCAACTTTATATCCAGTACTCGCGAAAACCTGAAAACCAACACTGGACACAAAATTAATAGTAAAAATATTCGTTTTATTGCACCTCTATATAATTTACACGAACGGGTTATTAGAGAGGCAATCGAAATTGAAAGAAGATCAAACGAACTGAACAGACGTGGCGACAGCTATAGAATATCACAAATTTGGAAAAGTGTAATCAAACAAGTCAATCCGAACTTCAAGATTACTTAAGATGCCTAGTATAAATTCTAACGCTATTGAAAATTCCCCCGTAAACTATTCTTCTTAAGATCATTCGAATATCCCGGGTTCTACGAACATTATAAATTCTTCATCATATCTTGGGCTTTTGGCTTGCAGCAGAGGCCATTCGTCATGGTTATAGTTTAATATATAGTTTTGTTTCATGTTTTAATTTATCACACCATTCTTGACAAAGGGGACATAGAAGTTCCCGAAACATAGAATTTTATATTTTACTTAATAAAGCACAAGTTAAACCCAAAAAATGGCTTTTTCAATTTGTATACAGGGTGCAAAATTAGTGCGTAATTCTTATGTTGCACCGTAACTATTTTAGATAGAGAAAATTAAATATGAACGTTGTGTATTAGCTTCTTCTAAAAATATCTACAATGCTACAACGCTTTGCATTTTTGGTATCAGTATCAAACTTAAATATTTTAAATTGAACACCCTGTATATTTTGAAATATTTTTATTGTGTCATTAATTGCACATCTGCTAATGTTTTGTTTTTTTAATTAGGATTAGCCGTTATAGAGTTATTCAACTTTTGAGGAAAAATATGACGTATGCAGACACAACCAATAAAATCTGCAGCGGACACATTGTAACAGATTAATCAAAAATATTTTGTCAAACATTTGTGAAGATCACCTACTGTCATCCGAAAAATTAAGTTAAATTCCGTTGTACAGGGTGTTTGCCACGGTAGTACAATAACAACACTTCGATTGGCCGTAACTCAATTTTTTAAATGGAATACCCTGTATTTTGTGAGTGATTCAGATAGAGAAATAAATTCTCTTTCAATTTTATATTGGGTAAATACCTAAAGTTGGCAAATTTTAAATTATTGCAGTTTTAAGAACAACAGGACCGTGTTATGCGAATTATAATTTTCCAGAGGGCTGTGAAAGCAATTGCAAAAAACAAAAACGATTGTCTGTCATATTAATTCGCAGTAAATTTGTGTGTTGTGCTGCATAAGTTCACTGTTTTGAGCATCAGAATCAATTTTTCTAGGGAAGGGAGTGTTGATATGATCTGTGTATTAAGAGAATGTGATCGAAACTGTCTTCTGGTATCCCGAAGCTATGCTCAGAAGTATCCTGACAGGAGAGACCCACCTGAAGTTAGCTTCGAAAGGAGGTTTGAAGCAACTGGCAGCGTTAATTAAACAAAATGTATGTGTGGAAGACATGTAACCAACGCATTAATTAAGCGCACTGACATTTCTGTGTGTTTGCTTTCAAGGTATATGAAGCAATCCTCAATGCCATGGCAACGGATAAGCTTCGTGCTCAGTTTAGCTTTGCTGTAAGGATCCACCAATATCGAAATTAACGCAATTAAGTCTAATCAAAGCACATCTCGTCAGCTGCTCAGATGAATGAAAACTGCCAGTGTATGTACTAAACTTGTAATTGTGTTAGGGTTGTTGTTTTTTTTGTGATTAAATGGAATTTTTTTTGTTAACAGTTTTTCCCATTCCATCGTAATTTGGTGTCTACATTGTAAAATAGATCCACACGTCATCTCAGGGTTAGAATAAGGTATTACATAATTTTTAAAAGTTGTAAAAATTGTATGGATGTCATTTTTGAATATTCAATACACGTATTTAACGTGTAGTGAATTTTGTTTTAAAGTCACTAACCTAACAAGCTTGTTTAACGTTGTCAACTATCTAATTGAAACCATTAGTATAGTGAAGTATGTAACAGTGCTTGACAATTTAAATTACATTAGATGGCAATTAATCCTCCTCACTGACGATCTTCAGTTCTTTGGATACAATTTTCCGTTGCGTGGTAAATCGCGCATAGTATTTCATTATCTAAAAGTTTGTGTGAGAATTCCATTACTGTATTGGTTTTACTCCCTTTCGGGTTTGACAAGATACACTTTTTGATAACTGATTTGGAAAGCAATTAAATTATGTGTGATTAGTACATTTCATTCAACATACAAAAGACAATTATTAATTCTTGAAATAGTTATTTGTGCTACAAGGCCAGAAAATGAGTGTTTGAGAGTACCAGTAAACTTTACTCAAACCATTTTATGGCAGAGTGATCACAAGATTTGTTGTACCGACGTCAACAATTCTTATTAAAATCAATAAACAAAATTGTTGTAAATTTCATACCTGTTGAAATTAAGTTAGCAATACTGACAACTGACAGTAACCACTATGACCTAAAAATACAATTATCCTTATCAATTTTGTTGACTTTATAATAATTTTAGATGTAATTTGTAGTTTATAAGGACCGGGTGGAACTAAGAAAGGCCGTCGGCCATATCTCAGTAATGGATTATAGCACAGGTTCGGGAAAAAATTTTTATAACAAAAGTGGCTTCGAGAAACGCCTGGAAATTATTTTCAGAATTGTAGGTCCACCTGACAGTTAAAATCTTAAAAGGCAAAATTTTTAAAATTGACTCAATTAAGGGCATATTAAATATTATAATCAGATTCCTCGACAAATTCTCATATTTTTATTTGACAAGTTTTAGTCTATCTCTTCAAATAAGGGGTGGGGAGAGTGGGAACCTTGTTATAAAAAAACGCCTTTAATTCATGTTCTGCTTGACCGATTTTAATAAACTTGATGTTGTTTGAAAGAGCTTTTGTTAAACAATAGAAAATTTTAAGCAATCTGATTAATAACATAAATGCTAGAGGCGCTGTTTAATATTTTTTAATATTGTATTTTCTCTTTACAATTTTAATGGAAGCATAAAAATTTAAGTAGGTCTTTAAAAATTAGACTAAATTAGTAATAAAACAGTGAAAACTGCAAGTCGATATCTTTTTCCTATCCTGAGATATCGTAAGAAACAGGTAAATGGCGGAATTGTTCTTCCAACGTCTAGTAGACTAGTTCCGTTAACGGAAATTATTAAATTTAGCCCGGATGAAAAGATCTTACATTGATCTACAGTAATTTAAACTGTTATCATTCTAATGTTATGAGATATGCGACGCCGTTCTTAGTTACTGTACATAATAACGGATGCGTACACCTACAAGGTACCGCGATTAGATTTTGTGTTATGTCATATTTAGATTACGCCGAATATTCGGTTGTCACCACAACGAATACCAACTGTAATTTAGTATTATTTTGCCGGCCTAGGCCGGAAAACGCATACCGGGTGCATTTTCAGTCTGCATATTCCCTATTACTGATCCAAGACACAAAAAGCATATTTATTACCACTGCGTTAAAAGTGCTTTTCAGAATTCTGTACAATAGATTATGCAGTTATTCCGTTATTGAGGCAACCTGTAAGAAACGTTGCAAATATTTTAAGCTTTGGCCCCATAAAAAGTTTTGTGAGTGACGATTTATTCATTATTTCGATTTAAGATTAAGATAGCAATTAAGATTTATAAGTTTATTCAGACCAATTTGCCGAAATTTATGATGACGTTCTTCTAGCTACTTTACAACTTACAACGACCCACGGCCTTCCATTGTGAGTAAGCTTATAAGCATTACGAGACGCCTAGTGTAAATTGACCGTGTAACAGTCTACAATTGAGGACCATTAAAAAAAGGTTTTTACAATTTTTCATCGAAAGTAGATGATTTTTTACTTAAATTAGGAAAAACAAATCCGAAACGGGCAATTTTCTGTTTAACAATTACACTTACTTAAATTGAATTTGGTAACGAGGTAATTGGCTATCTTGAATTAGAAGAAAGTTACTATCTATCTATATTAATGATGTCTATACTTTCTGAAAAAGGGCAAATGGTTATGTAAACTAACGATGTGAAAAGCAAGCATACACCAAGGCGGCAACTAATGACAAAAATAAACTAAATACCGCTTTGTAACACTAACGAAACCCACAAAGTACCGTAAAATTAGCCCTTAATTCGCAAATTAGCCAAACATTTGTTGACATATTTTTATTATTTAAATCACCTGCATGAATTACAAAAAGATGACCCTGACCGTAGAACTCAGCTTTTAGAAATTACCATGGCATGAACAAATAACAGCATTAATAGAACTAATTTTCACCATAAAATTATGTCTAACAGCGAAGGAACCATTTTCCTGACTTGCACGTTGTCATAATTGTAGATTCTGGAGTAGCAACAATGCCCGTTACATGTAGGAGATTCATACTTAACACTTGGGAGAACCTACTGTGTGAATGGGAGTTTTAGGTAACCACATCATTGGCCAGTTGACTATTCAACGAGATAAAAATATCTTGATATTCTTAGACGACGTATAGTACCATAAATAAAATCTAGTTTTTAGTCTGGAAACATCGTAGAATTCTGGTACCAGAAAGATTTTCAGGTTCTTAAATAACCAAGTTTCAGAAAAATGGATTGAAGGATGTGGTCATCTCAAATGGCTCGAACTCCAAACTTGCCTCTAGTGTATAATCTTCTTTTAGGGTTATTCGAAATATCCAGCTAATAAGGATCAGTCTAACGATTTAGATCTTAGGCAAAACTTTTAAAGCTACACAAATTACTTCAGGCATGTTATCAAACACTTAGGCTGGATTTTATAATCGCAAGGGACACTGTTCACCTATTTTTTCTTATTATTTTTAATATTTGTTTGTAAAATACACAATTTTTCTAATCCTTTTTTGTTTATTAAAAAAATTGGCACGAACAATCGATGCAGTAATAGAAAATTCTCTAACTTTACAGAAAAAAACTAGAAAGTTAGTAACCTTGCAAATATAATTTCTGAATTCAACATATTCAATTCCCCCATCACGATTCAAAATTGACTAATTTAAGTGTAATGGTTAAGGAGATAATTGACCATTCAGCGTTTTTCTATTAACTCGATATACGGTGCTCGCCTAAAGCCCCCCCCCAACCTATTATGTGAACCATAATACTGCAATTAATAAAATTTTGGGAAATGGAACTAAGGCATCGATAAGGACTTGAAACGAGCTTTCAAATGAGGTATTACTTGCCATATGATCCCATTTAAAATTATTTCACAAAATGGCGACTGTCCGCCATTTTTAATGATTATGTCGGCTGAATACCATCAAAAACATTGTATAGCCTTAGTTCGGTTTTCCAAAATTGTATTAATCTCAGTTTTATGATTCATAATAGGGGAAGGGGGGCTGAGACTTTAAACGGGCACTGTATTAACAAAAGGCACCTGAGCGACCATTCATGAAGTATCTTTTTAAACCCTATTTATTACCCTACAAAAAAACTTCTGATATGCATAAATAGTTATCTATGTGATTTTTTAAACTGTGGTATGTGAACCACATACGTTTCGATAGGTATTGTAGTTATTGTTATCAGGAAAGCATAAATGGTTTAATATTAATCAAAGTGTCACAAGTTACTTTAGAGACCTTCTTTGAAGTACTTTTTTGGGACTTATTACATAAATTAAACTAGTCTAACATTTAACTATCACTACACTTTTTACTCAAAACTTGATAGTTTTCGTGATTTTCACAAAATGTAATTTAGCGTTTACTCCTAATTATCTTTATTTATGAACCTATCTTAACCACATATTAATAGAAACTCATATTTTAGTAGTATCGAATTTCATTACAATTCGATACGTAGTTTTTAAGATGGTTACCGAATACTAGAAGCTCAAAAACGATAGTTTATACCGGGTGGCGCACCGTATACGCCACAGAGTTTCTACAGGAGCTTATTGTAATTTTTTTATTCTTTTTTCTTGGAGCAAATACAGGGTGTTTAGGAGCACAATTTAAAAATAATTTCAACTATACAGGGTGTTGACAAAAAAGGTCCATATTAAAGTGATATATTTTTTAATGGAACACCCTGTGTATTATATGTTTTTAGAATCGATGAATAAAATAAAGGCAGGTTGAAATAGAATTCCCTGTACCTAAAACCTACCGTTTCAAAGTTATTTAATGAATTGTGAAATTACAGGCTTGAATTAAAAATTTTGTTGTTGTGTAATACAGCATGAAATTTTGTTAAGAAAATATACAGGGCACTCAAAAATCAAATGTCAGCTGCAGGTATCTAATAGTGCAAATAACTGCCTTATTTTAAATAGCACACTCTGTATTTAATAAAAAATTTGTTCTAAAATTTTATAACCTTTCAAATTATATTATGATTTTTTATTTTAAATATTATATCTAATTTTTCAATATTAAGATGGCCTTGAAATACAAGATCATCTTTTTTTATTTTGTAGGGTAAATAAAATACGGGATAATAATAAAACATGGAAATAATTAAATCACGTATAGAATTTAAAAATAATTACAAATACAAACACATGCTTCTACTTTAATAAATGTCCGAAGCGGCGTGCATTTTGATCAATACAAAGGCGTATTCTGTCTTGGAAAGACCTCTTTACATTTAATAACATTTGAGGTGTTATGGCTTCAAAGGCATTGTGTATTCTTGCCTTCATATCATCAGGTGTAGTCGGAGGTACGTTTTAAACAATACTTCATGTAGCCCCATAAAAAAAATAGTCATATTTGGGGTTCTTGCCGGCCAATTTTGTGGTACTCCCCTATCCATTTATTAGTGAAAGTTCTATTGAAATATTCTTGGACTTCAAAATGTGCCGGAGCACTATCTAAAGGAAGCCACATCTGTCTTCTGATATTTATTGGAATATCTTCTAAAAGATCAGGTAAATTATGTTGCAAAATCTTATAAACTTTTGACCGCTTAAATTACCATTAAAAAGCGAGACACTATTATGCACGATCCCAAAATTCCGCCCCACACGTTAACAGACCATAGGTGCTGATGATCAAGGGTGCCAACTAAATGGATTTTCATCACTGCAGTAATGGAAATTGTGTCTGTTGACCAATCCGTTATTATGAAACGTAGATTCGTCTGAAAATAGTACAGAGTCGCAAAATTATCATTTTCACGCAGTTTGTCGAGAGCCCATAGGCAAAAATGAAGTCTTCGAATGTAATCATTATCAAGCATATCCTGATGTAACTGAATACGGTATGGATGAAATTTGTGTATTTTCATTATTCTACCAACGCTTCGTTTGCTGAAAGCTACTTTTCGACTTATTTACCCTGACTTGGGAGTTAGGTATAGGAACCTAGTATAATTTGAAAGGTTATAAAATTTTACAACAAATTTTTATTAAATACAGGGTGTGCTATTTAAAATAAGGCAGTTATTCTCAATATTAGGTACCTGCAGTTGACATTTGATTTTTGAGTGCCCTGTATATTTTCTTAATAAAAATTTTATGTTGTCTTACACAATAGCCCTTTTGCAAAGTACTGATGGGGGCTACGCTGGTTCAATAATAATGAACGTAGCAAAAATAAATTTTAAATTCAAACCTGTAATTCCAAGAATCATGAAATATTTTTGAAACGGTAGGTTTTAGGTATAGGGAATTCTATTGCAACTTGCTTTTATTTTATACGTAGATTCCAAAAAATATATAATATACAGGGTGTTCCATTAAAACATATAACTTTGATATGAAACCTTTTTTGTGAACACCCTGTATAGTTGAAATTATTTTTAAATTGTGCTCCTAAACACCCTGTATATGCTCTAAAAAAAAATAATTAGAAAATTCCAGTATACTGTGCGCCAACCTGTATATGTGCGTTGTGCACAAGAAAGTCATAATATTGCGTTTTTGTTCATTATTTAATAATAGTATAACTAATAGAATATATTAACCTAAATAAATGGATTAATTAGTATTAATGATAAAGTTATCGCTGTATTATAAGTAGGTACATAAAGAAAGATGAAAAAATTAGGATTTTGTTACGTAGATTTTATCAATGCACACTTGGATTGAATTCCTGCAGTTTAATATCTAACAGAATAAGCTAAACAAAAATTTACGGCACTAATTAAGAAGTACCCACGAAATAATGTTGTAGAATGTTGAAGTATGGTTAATTGGTTAACATTTAATTGTGTCTATTATTCAAGGATTTGTTTACATATTTAACATAAGTCACATTAATGCATACATCTTTTGAAATATTTAGGGCATAGAGATCCAACCTTACATTCTTAAAAATCAAGGCAAGTTTATATCGTCAAAATGAAACCCAACTAAGGCGAACATTTTTCTGGATGGTTGTGTTTCGGAGAAATTTTATCAGAGTGATTTGTTTCCTTGGATTACTCACTCTTTCTGTTTTTTTTACTACTAAATTCACCATCTTAATACTGTTTGTACAACTTTATTGGTCGAGGTTACTTTATTGAGTATTTTAGGCTGGTTAAATTACAAATCATTTTAACCTTGACCCGATACCCTCCTACTCATACTTCGATTAAAGTCAAGACCAGAAAAATGTTCAAAGGACAACAAATGCAATATGGGTGGCACGATCGGGATCCCCATTTTTTTGAGATAGATAACCTTTTGGTGTTGTTCCTGACTTCCGTCTAAGCAACGCATTGGATGCAGGGTTGTTGACACATTGTCCTGTTTGGGTTTCTGTGGTCCTGGTCCATCCTGATTCTTATTGTAGCTTTTCGAGGTATTAATATCCTCCTGGAAGCTAGATCGTTGACTCCACTATGCGCATTTTTTTTCCTTTTTTAATTTGACTGATCAAAATACATAATATTAACAAAAAACTAAATATATGTCCTATGAATTGTTCCACCTCTGTGTTCGTATAATCCTCTACACTTCCTTCTGTTATATCTCTCAATGAAAAATTATTTCTCAAAATATGCCCCAATTCGTTCCTCTTTTCTCCTGGAATACCGTTGTCCCCTCTTCTCCAACTCTTTGCAATACTATATTCTTTACTTCATGTTTCCACTTAATTCCCCAAAATGTCCCACCACACTCATAATTCCAATACCTTTATTCATTTTTTTCGTAACTTTTTAACCATTTGTCTCCACAATTTAGTCCAATATATTATAGCATACTTATCAGTTGTCCCAACTGTCACATGCTTGGCAACAAAAGCAATGGGATTAATAATTTGAAGAATGGCGGTAATGCTGGGGTAGGATAAGATCCAGAATAAATCAGGATCTGAAAAATGTTGTTGAGAGGGAATTGTTCAATAAGACCGGACAGATTAACACTCAAATTGCGACTGAGGTGAGGTAAGTAGCAAATTGCGCAATATTACAATAGCCACACTCAGGATGGGATGTCTACGATCTCGTATCTAATGTGTTGCTGATAGAGGTTAATATCATGACAGGATACGGTGTTGCTGGATGGGATAGGAAACAGGAGAAACCTGAAGCACAGCAACACAAACAGTGTGGGGTCTCAATAATTCTGCTTCTAATGTGTTGCTCAGATAGAACCCAGCTAGAAAACTGGAGTCGTTTTAATTTGAAGACGAGTAATGCTACTACGATGTATTGCATTGATGGAGCAATAAAACCGATAGAGCTAATATCTTGGAAAGGTGAGCTGCAGGGGTTGGTTAAAAATCAGGATGAAGCAACAACACAAGTGTACTGACCCTGCTTTCATATTTTACTAAAAAGGAAGTCAAAACAAAAATAAGCAGAGAGGTTAGTGTGCTGAAGAACCATTGTGATGATGGGTTGAAACAAGAAAAATGAAGAAGTATAGCAATAAACGGAATGCTCCTATACAATTTTGTGTTCAACATAGCGTTGGATAGGAGGTTATCAACAACACTGAAAGGGTCAACGTCTCGAAGAAGGGTAGGACAAGGAGCAGAGTAAAACAAGAATAGCTTGTTCTTAATGCATTGGCTGCTTCCCTAGCAGAAGTTGTGGGTAACCTATCACTTGCTTGGTGCAATTATAATGCGTTGAGAAGCGTTGTTTATTACATTAATTATCATGGAACCTTTCAGTCTTAACACCTTATTTCATTCTTCATTAGTGGTATCCAAAAAGCTACCATGTATAGAATGATGGATTTGATTATTAAAGTTATTGCAGTTGAAAGTTTATTTGCTTTATTGCAGTGCAGCTGGTTGACGCTTGAGTTTATGGCAATTTATCGTATAACTTGATGTATCAGTGCATGAAAATATGATTGGTCAACTAATTGGTTGACGTAAAAACCGTATTTAAGAAATTATAGGAGGGACGGACAGGCACGACACGTTCTTAGTTTTGTTATCAAGAGGAGTTACAGAACTCCCATATTTGGCGTTGCAGATTTGTTTAGATGCCGAAAATAATACCAAATTAAGGTCAGTAGGCTGTGTTTAATTTTGTTTAAGAACCAAGTTAAAGTTAAAATGGTGTAATAATTGCAAGCTTCGATAAACAATTATGCAGTGTAAGACCATTTAAAGACGAGCATTTTCGCTTGTCAGGAAAGTTGAATATTATATGAGGCGTGCTTAGTGAAATATGTAACAAAATCTTTTATGCCTATTATAAATTAAGTAACAAGTATACATAAAAATTGCAATGTGAGAGTGAGATAGAAGCGGAGTGTTGTTTCGTTGAGGGATCCGCTTTATTTGGCCCAATCTCTACAATATTACCTGTCAAGGAATGTTACTTAAGCTCTTTATTTTTGTGATTACTGTCATTTTCTTGCTTAATTTAGTAATTTGTAAGATGAAATTCCGATATTTAAATAATATCAATCCTTGGATTTTGTTGTGAATGTAATTAATAAAGCTAGTTCTGCGATTTCGATTAAGTGATATCGAAAGTTCACTAGCATGGCCTATCGTAATGTATCGTAATTGTTTACACCTTGTTATGGAATGTACTATGTTTGCATTTCGAGGAATCCTCAAGTTCTCTTCCATAATGTTGAGACATTTTTTCTTTTTAATAAGTAAATATGCCGCTGTTATGCGTTTTATATTTATTGTATCATTATCTGTTTACTTTATTTGTTTTTCTTTCGGTATAGATTTCTAGTATAACCCGTTTACTTATAACCCGAAATTATTAAGGAAGGGACCTTTTCTAATAATCTAATGTGTATGTTGTATATTTAAAAGTGCAATTATGCAGTTATCTGGGTTTGAGTTAAACTTCAAATTCCGGATTGTTTGACAATTAAGCCTGATATTAACATAAAACACCTCTTTTCTTTATTTTGTTGAATAACGTTAGATTATGATAAGATTTATTTATTTTTAATTATGTTAATTTAATTGTTTAATTATTTTAATTATTTATGACTAATTACGAGTAATGTTCTGTAAATTTGAGCCATTAGTAAGTTTCCAGGTTTTTAAGAGGTTAAAGAGTAAGACAACGTGAATTTATTATCAACTTATAGTAAATTTTACTTCCACATCCAACGGATGGGAAGTACTGTATCACTAAAAAAATTGTCAAACATTTTTATTTACTCAATCGTTTAAAATGTTCGAAAACGTCCAAAAACAAAATTTGAGCAAAACAAATTTGTCTGTGTGTCTGTACGTGTGTACTCCATAACTTTCGAATGACTTAACATATCAACTTGAAATTTGCCACACATAGATGTCAACTACCCAAAGAGACTGATTGTTTTAAAGGTCAGTGAGGTACAGGTAAAGGGGTAAAATTGGAGGGGTAAATACCCCTTTTGCAAATTTTGATTTTTTTAAATATTTTTTTCCTTTAATATCTGATTAGTAATATAATTGTGAGTATTTTTTGTTGTTACAATTTTATGTACAACAAACGGTTTACAAGATATTAGCAAAAAACTGTCACTTCAAAAAACTACTTAACATATTCAAAAAGTGAAAATACCATTAGAGGAAATACAATTTTTCACAAAAATGTTGAAAATTTTTCTCGTTAATTAGTTTGCATTCCTACTTTATGCATACAGTGATAGATCGTGTCCACGACTTGTGGCGCCAAATTAACGTTTTAAGTTAATTAAGGCCATTGAATAGTTTGCATTCCGTTAGAAATTTCAAAGTAGGATGCGCCAAAGTGACGTTATAGATACTCAGTGTGATGTTTTGTGTTGTGATTGTAATGGTAATGTCTGAGTTGGTAAGTAACAATTACGGCTCATCACAATGAGCCGCGTGGGAACCATACACTTTATCTGTGCGGACCAATGTGTTAGTGTACGTTTGGTAACAAACTCTACTTCCAATGTTTTAATGGGGAGGTCATAAGCAAAAAAATAAAGGGTATTTTAGAGACGAGTAGAACATCTGGGATAAGATAAAGAACAATATGATATATACGCAGCACCATCAGCAGAAAGGGATGTTCTTAATCTTGCTTCAAATGTGTTGAATATAGAGAAGTCAACAAGAAGTACTTCTGGGACAAGGCATGAAGCAAGAAAATGCGTAAAATTTTTAATGCGTTGGCTGATGATAAGTCAACAACGCAACTGGTGTAATTGATATATCGGTGAAGAGTGGTATCGTTTGAGTGTAAGTATAAGAACACAATCAGCATGGGGTATCGACGATTCTCGTTTTTGTGTTGATGAGAGGAAAGTCCTCGACCAAGACTGGTGTGGTTCAGGTGTGGAGGAGGATAAAGAAAAGTACGTTAAGAGTGAAAGAAAACGTTGATATATCGAATTATGGGAACTTACAGTTATATTTAAAGCGCCAAAGGGAGGGATGTGAAACAAAGCATCAAAAATTCTATTGCAGGATGATGTGTCAAAATGTTTGACAGAAGCGCCTGACGATACGTCTTTTTTTATAATTAAAGTGGCGTTAATTTTCGGTCTGTGTGGGGTATGTCGTAGTGAGGAGTTAAGAAAGTTAAATGTGAAGGATATCGAGGATACCCTCTTTATTTGGGTTGTCACCCTCCATGACACTAAGACAATGAAGAAGCGTATATTCACCGTTATGACGGAAATGAGAAAAATTAATGAGATTGAGTTGTACAGGAGATATGTAAACTTGCGTCCGAAACATATCAATCACTTAAGATTGTTCATATTCCATACGAACAATAAATGTACAGTGCAACCTGTGAGGATCCACAGTTTCTACAAGATGCCGAAGAAAATTGCCCATTATTTGAAGTCACCCAACCCAGACGGCTACACTGGACATTGTCTACGTTGAACGTCAACTAATTTTCTTGCTGAGGGTGGAGCGGCTATCAGGAAGCTCAAAATCATGAAGGTTGGCGATCAAAGAGGACTTCAGAGGAATATATAGAAGAATATAGAAGTACTGTTTAGATCTGTATAGAAAGCCCAGTTTACGGGCAGATGTTTTGCTGGCTGACAAAAGGTGGTCAACCCATGTAAGGTTCGAAAACTTGAGATCTGGGCCATTCATATTTACAGGAGCAAATGATTGGTCTTTCTTGGCGGATACAAAGCAACACTGGGTTTTGTCGGCGTTGAATGTGTGTAGATTATTCCTCCCCATTCAAGGATACGTCCTAAGTCACTGTTGATTGAGGCTGCCATTTTCACTTTAACGTCCTGACTAGACCTATTGTTGTGGGGAAACTGAGAAGACCTACAATATAGAGTGCTGTCGTCTGCAAAGCAATGAATCGGGTTAGTTGTTGAGGAAATGAGGTCATTTATGTATAGCAGGAAAAGTTTGGGAGCTATCACTAATCCTTGGGGTATGCCCGCGTTAATAGTAGTTTCTTTCGAGAACAAGCCATCAACGACAACACGTATACGTCTTTTGTCCTGAAAACTGGGGATCCAGTTGATGAGCGTATCGGATAAGCTGAACGAGGTGAGTTTGGCAAACCTGGTCAAAAGCCTTTGAAATTTCTAAAGCTACTACGACAGTTTTACTGGACCTTTCTAATGTGTTATTCCAAAGTTGGGTGACATATGCAAGAAGATCACCCGTTGAACGACTCTATCTGAACGCATGCTTGCGGTCGTTTAGGAGTTTATTGGACTCGAGGAACGAAAGTAGTTGATAGTTGATGGCTTTTCCATGATTTTCGATAGAATGGAAGTGATGGCTATTGGTCGATAGTTTGAGGGATCGATTTTATCCGCCTTTTTAGGAATAGGTTCGACATTTGCCAACTTTCGAATGGGGAAAACTCTCCAGATGACATGGAGATCGAAAAGAGTTTGGACAATACAGGTATTAGCGGGGTAGCATTTTTTAAGAACGATAATTCTTAGTACCGTCAGGGCCAGTCGTCTTGTTTGAGTCAAGTTTATTTATAATTGATTCCAGGAGCTTGTATCGAAAGTAGATTGGTTTGATAGCATATGAGGTAGATTTGGACGATGGAACAATTTTATCAGAATTATTTAGACAGGAATTTGATGCAAAGTAATCTACAAAGAGGGTGGCTTTGTTAGCAGGGTCAGCTATAACAGCTCCGTCACGAGACGTCGTGAGAGGAAAAGAAGATGTATTAAGGTTTTTACTGATGGTTTTAGCTAGTGATCAAAATGTCCGACTAATCAAAGGACTAATTCTTTGCATTTACGTACTTAAAACATCTTTTTTACCTTGGTGATGGCGCTTTTGCAATTATTACTTGCGGTAATATAATCGGCGTGATTATATTTTTTGGAAATGTATAACCCATACCCATCAAGGTAACTTCAGGTATTCAAAGAGCAATTATTGAAGAGGAGGACTGTTTAAAGCAATATTCACGCAAAAAAGTCTCGTAGTTCACTCCAGTTAGCTGATTTAAACACTACATAGTTCTATCTGTTTTTTAAGTAACAGTGGGATTGGGTACAGATGAAGTTATTTCGACTAGGCAGTGGTCTGGTTGACCAAGTGGGGAAAGTACTCTAGTTTTATAGACAAGTGGGTTAGATGTAAGGAACAGGTCCAGGAGGTGGAATATGGTTAGGGTTGTCAGAGATTCTGGTGGGTTCAGAAATCATTTGTGTGAGATCACAGGATACAGCAAATGCTTCTGAACTATGACCAGCGGGGTTAGTGGTACATGAAATTAAAGCCAATTGGAGTGGTGGACATTAAAATCTCCCAGAATTAAGATATCGCAAGATGGAAACTGTGATAAGACGCAGTCTATTTTCAGACTAAGGTAATCAAACAGATCTTGGAAGTTATTCTCATTGGGAGACCTATACAAACAACAGTAGAATTTCACAAATTGAGACACATAATGTTTTAACCAACTCACAACGATTTTGTTGCTTTACAAAGTGGACATCCGCTTACAAATTCCGTTGTCCTTGGTATACACACATACTCCGCATTTAAGGCGAAAGTTAGAGTGGAGGTTGTATCTGGTAAATTGCAGGTCAGGCAAATTAGTGCGTCTAGGGGAGACTTGTGTTTATGATAGAAACAGAATGTGCGGTTGCACTTGTTGAAGTTGTAGGTGAACAGCATTAAGATTCGACGTGATACCACGTATATTGCAGTAATGTATCCGAATGTTGGTACTTTCGATTACCGAGGTTACTTCCGGGCATCCGAAAGAGGCAGGATTTTATTCCCGGCAGCTCTTGCTTTTCTTAGTCTTGAATCAGAATCCTTGGGATGGACCGACGAATCGATGTGAGAGTGTGGGCGTCTCACCCTACTCACCTCGGGTATAGCGTGTGTTTAAGAACTCGTATCTAATATCAATGTTCCTAAAAGTGTTTATCCAATATAAACAGAATTACAGAATGTGCACTTTAATTGATAAATACCCGGTTTCAAAATGTTGTTATTTTAAATTAATTTCAATACAGAAATATCAGTTTATAAAAGAAACTGGACAAGCAAATGGCGACATTTCAAATACAATCGACACTTCAGTTAAAAATCAATAGCACAAATTTGCTATCAAAAACATTTACCCAGGTAGTACAGAACTGACAGAAATTCAATTTCATGTTTTGGAAAAATATCAGAAAAAGTAGCCCACGTATTACAAAAGAACAAAAAGTACAAAGTAGCTTTCAAAACTAATGTTCTTAAATATTTATTTAATGCCAAAGATTCAACCATCGACATTTTGAAGTCGGGTATTTATAAATTGAACTACACATCCGGTAATTCTGTTTACATTGGACAAACACATAGGAACTTTGATATTAGATACAAAGAACACTAGATGCTACACGGAGAAATCAAATTATGCCAAACATTTAATAGTAAATAATCACCTTATGACTACACAATACATTTTTGTAATAAAAAAAATTAAATGTTTTGGAAGCATTCGAAATTTATAAACATAAACAGAAAGATAGTTATAATTTACATCAAGCATGCTGTTTTACCTTAATGATTTGTTACCATAGCTATTTGTTATTATTTTACTTATATATTTTCTCTTGGTAATGATACATGTTGTATGGAAACGCGAAGAGAAATAGATAATTATCTAAAAGAAATTCTGGAATTATATTGTATTTAAAATACATTTGTGCTATTGAGAACAACTTATTGTTAAACATATGACTTATTATTACATTGATAAATCGAACTATTTGCACAGCACTCTTACTGTGGTCATTTTGAAAAACCAGATTTTGTTTTACTTATACCTTAATTACCTATTTTGGACATTAAAGAATTTATTTTGAATAAAAATGTCATTAAAGCTGTGTTTAATTTAAAAATTTCGAGAAATGACTGGTTTTTTGTGATTATTCAACTTCCGCCATAACCAAACTCTGACAGGATTTCTAAATCGAGCCATATAGTCCGCAGATTATTAATTAATTTTTGAAATTTTGCAAATTATCAATTCTGCTTAACTCTAGTTCTAGGAAAATGCGTGTTGGTCGCCTTCCGGAATAATGAAAGTGTCCTTAAAATGTAACAAGGAAATAATTTCTTTCGTTGCATTCCACAAGAGTTTAAAATGTTAACGTATATTTCCGGCTTTTATGTTCGGTATAGGCACAATCAAAAATGGTACAAGCTTGAAAATAATATAGTTAGAAAGGTCATAGATAAAAACGAGTTTCAAGATTTTGAATATGATCCTATTTAAATGCACAGCGTTAAGTTATACACTTCCTGTTTATTAAATTATTAATAATTAAAAATCTGTGATTATATATGTTAATTTTAAGAAAAATCTAGTTTTATCAAGGTAGTTGGTGGTTGAATAGATTTCTTTTTGTTTATAGCGAAGCTACGTATGTCTTAGACCAAATACTACGGCTGAAACAGTAGGCGGTCTACTGATTTTGGCTAGGTGATGCATTAATTAAAAAAAAATAATTCCAAAAGGACGAATGCTAACAAAAGCATACTTGTTAAAATTGTTAGATACGTCGTTTCTTATTATTATTTTTTTTTGTAATTTAGATGTTAAGAATCACCTATAGCACATCTAAAGAATATTGCCAAATCGCATCAAATTTAGAATAAAGTGCAAATCTTGGACAAAACAAATTTTAATATTTTCTTATTTTCGTATTTGTGAGTTGATTCAGCTACTGAAATACCATTTTATTCCTTCCCATCACTACTTACTAGCTGCAGAGACTACATTAATGCAGGAAATTGAATTTCGCTTTTCCGTTTTTTTATCATACACCTTCACGTATAGAAAATCCATCTGCTAAGGTTCGTTTCGTTTAGACCCTCAATACCACTCTTGAATCTTAAGCAGCTGTTGTAAGATAAAAATGTTATGTAATTATATCAAACTCTGTTTGGGTAAGTAAAAATTATCGCACACAAATCAGTCCAGTCACTAGTTAATTTATGAGCTACGCAAGTAATAATGTGTTTATTATGTTAAAAAATGCAAGGTTTACACGAAATTGCGTTGTATAACCTAAATCTGAACTCGTGTTAAATGTTATATTATGATCTTGATGTAGCTTAATCATATAACTGGTTTGCCAAAAGCAATAGTCATGAATAAAACTGAATTTATGCAAAACGCATACCCTTCATTCCATTACTTATATACCACTGCATTTTTGAATTTCAACGAATTCCAGTGTTTATTTCTGAACAAAATTTTAATTATATTTCGCATATTTTGCATATATTTGTTTAAATTTCTCTACTTATCTTTCCCTGTAAACGTCGACGATTCAATGATACTTTGGTTAGAGGACGTAGGTAATAATAAAAAATAAGCTCAACTTAAGGATTAATAAATTGATGGGAGGCGTATGTACCTTTATGCCAGTCGTAGACATACCACCACTCTTATCTTGGGCTCCTCAATATTAAATTGCCGATTTTCTGAGCTCGGCAGGGGCTGACAGTCACCCTTTCCTTATCCTTAACCCGTTCTCACTCGATTCTTCCTCTTGCCCTCATTGTAATCTTCCTATAGGACTGGAAGGCCCATAATTTGTAAAAATATGTCTGTGGCCGATTATACGGGTGAGCAGGATCCAAGCGACCATGGTTATCGAAAGTACTCACTTCGTGATCTGTAATTGTAACAAACTTGGTATCAGGTCTGGTCTTAATGCTATTCACCAACACCTTGAACATTTTGCTTCTCTCTGAAACACGTCTCCTCTGGAAACTCCGATTCGCCCAACTTGTACTTCTCCAATACAATCTTCACTTCAAACCCAAGGACAGTACCATTTGCAGGAGATTTTCCTTCTTGGAGAATAAGAAATTCAGTACAATTTGGTTCAAACAAGTTGGTCTTAAACTTGTGAAATTCTATTCGTAATGGCAGTAACTTTTCAAACTATTTTGATTATCTACGTTTGAAAGTTGACTACCTTAAGACCTTCGATATCTCATTTCTAGGTGATTTCAACGTTCGTGACTCTAATTGTATTTAATTTTCATGTAGCAGTATTCCAGCTAATCACAGTACCGAAGCATTCACTATTTCGTCTGACCTCATACAAATGATTTCGGAACCCACTACATTCCCTAATAACATAACCGGACGCATCGTCTTACAGGAAAACCTACATGTTTATAAAACACTGACAGAACCTTGTGGTGTTTTAAGTCAGTTAAATGAAGTGATCTATGCGATTGCTTCGCCACCTTCCCATGACGTGAGTATTGTCTTTTAAGTAACCTTCGTCTTTGGACATTGCAACTTTCAATGTGTGAAATCATCTTTATGGGCATGAAGCAAAACATACCCCCAAAAAAACAAAATCGTATAGGTCATTATCCTTCCGAATTCTCGTTCAATAGAACTTGTGCTAATGTAATTTTCTCCACGACATCATTTGACAGATCTGTAGTGGGTGACTGTAGATAAAATCAATTGTTCTTATACCGTGAGAGGATAAAGTCTTATCCCCCCCCCCCCTGACAACTCGTTTATTTTAAAGATCAAACAAAATCGCTCGGGCACGTCGATTTTTAAACTTGTTCTAATATCTAACGGTATCAAAGTTTAGGTATTTCGATGAACCCCCATCAGATGACAGCCACATCCTCAATTTTTCTAATAGCAAACGGGGTCATGAGACACTTCATTTGAAAGGTTTTGAAAATCTGATTCCAAAAATATACTACACTAATAGTTTATACTTATATATTAACTGATTGAATACTAAAAATGTTCCAACTACTACATTAATAAATTTCAATAATGAAAACTCAAAATTTTAGTTTGTGAGGTTCTCAAAATGTTCACCATTAATCTATTGGTAGAATAACCTGTTTTTCGTTTCTTCTCCAACATTCAATAACATTTACAGAAGACGATTCATGATTACGTCAGTTATTGCAGCCGTTAGTTCATTCTCCAAAATATCGAGGTATTTTTCGCCGTTTAAATTTCCGTCAATGAATATTGGGCCTAGTAGATAATTACTCAATATACCTGCCCATACACCTAACTTTTCCGGAAATTGTGTATGATCTTTACGAAACTATCTAGGATTTGTATCAGATCAGTACCTAGACGTTTTGGCGGTGAATTCAAATAAAATGTACCAGAACGTTTCTTGTTTTGCACGCTGCCAGTTTCACGAAATTTCGTAATAATGGATCTAAAATAATGCCTATCAATGGGATGGTCAGGAAATCGTCGATCAAACATTCCTGTAGCTTCGTAGTAGTTACGTCTAGTCACTCCAAAAATCATTATTGCTTCGCATTTGTCGACTAAATTCCGAATTTGCGGCATTTTTAAAACAAAAAATTAACAAAACTTTAACTTAGTTACTTAAAAAATAATCCATATTCTTTTATAAAGGTTGATTATAGTTGGTGGAGAAAAAACAAAAAAAAGGCTAATGGTAAACATTTTGAACACCTCACAACCTAAAATTAAGAGTTTTTAGTATTTAATTTTGTTAGCGCGACAGTTGGAACATTTATACTATTTAAACAGCTGTTATTGTAGTATATGTTTGGAATCAAATTTTCATAACCTTTCAAATGAAGCGTCACATGACCCCTTTGTTGTTTAAAAAAATTAAAGGTGTGACTGTCACCTGATGGGGGTTGATCGAAATACCGGGACTTTGATACCATTACATGTTAGAACAAGTTTATAAATCGACGTGTCTAAGCAATTTTGTTTGATCTTAAAATAAACAAGTTGGCAGGGGGGTAAAACTTTATCTTCGCACGGTATAATTGTCTTAATGATCTGGAAAAGGTGTGCCACTAGTCAACTCTCCATACGTTAGGAAACCAGTGTATTTTTGATATAAACTCCTAGAATCTGTCATCAGTAGGCTTGGTTGAATAAGGCGACAGACCCAGTCGGTATCTCAGCTATTGTCGTAAATGTTTCCCCAAACTTGCATCAGTCCTATGTATACCCTATTTTATCCTTATGGAAGTTAGAAAATGTTTAACATATCTTAAAAAAAGCGACAAGATCCAGTCCTCTACTGCTGACCAAATGCCATCACCTCCACTTTGTCTAACGTCATGGAAAAGGCAATCAATCAATAAATACTCTTTACCAACCATCAGTATGGTTTTACACAGAATCGTTCAATAAATGATCTTCCTCCTTATGTGAAATAACTTTGAAACAATATAGCAGAAAGCTCCGGTGAAACAGTTGTGGTCGTTCTGTATACTTTAAAAGCATTTGATAAAGTTAGGCATAAGTGTTTACTTGCAAACTCACCTCGTTGGGGTTTACTGATGCGTCCATTAATTGAGTTTCTGGTTTTCATGATAAAAAATGAATACATGTTGGAGTTGGTAGCTTCTTTTCAAAAAAAGTTGACTTTTACGTGGGTGTGCCTTATGGATCAATGGTAACTGTTACATTTTTTGCCCTCATAAATGATCTCATTTCTTTAACAACTGACCCATCCATTGATTTACAGACGACAGGATTATTCGTTACAGTTGATCTCAGTCTACTCGTAATACTAATCCACCGCTATCTCAAATCAAGGTAGTACCTGTATCTTCAAATATACCATGGGTTGACTATCTTCTGTCGGTTACTACAGCTGCTTGTAAAAAACCGCTGCCAAATTATCTCCCATAATGCTTTCGCATGTATGTAAATAAATAACTTCAAATGAAATACTTATCTTTTTTGGGTGTTTTAATGGTGTATACTAAATTATACAATCTAAACGTTTCGATAACACTTACAGTTATCCTCGTCAGTAGTAATATCTGATAAATTTGTTAAAGATGTCGTAAACAATACTGTCAAAGTTGAAAAATTAAAACATAAACATCAGCCTGCTACCAACATAACAGTTTGAAAACGAATAAAGCCAACTATAAAATTAAATTTTAGTAAAGAATAACTTCAAAGCCCACAATACCTGAATTTGAGTCATATCGGTGTGTGCATTGTGTGTCGTGTGCGTGTGCTGTGTGTGCTGTGCTGTGTGCTGTGCGTGCTGTGCTGTGCGTGCGTGTGCGTGTGTGCGCGTGCTGTGCTGTGCGTCGTGTGTGCGTGTCGTGTGCGTGCGTGCGTGGTGTGCGTGTGCGTGTGTGGTAGTAGTGTGTGCGTGTGCGTGCGTGCATGCGTGCGTGCGTGTGTGTGTGCGTGCGTGTGTGTGTGTGTGTAACGTTTTTGGATTTGTTAATCACTACTTTCTGAATGTACAGGGTGTCCCAACGATAGAGTAAAGTAAGTTTATGCTTAACTAGAATTATTTGTGTAAATATTGTATGGACCATGGGTAGAGGTAAGAAGTGTGCATTTTTTAAAATATTGGAAGTTATACAGGGTGGCCAGAAAAGCAGGGCGTGAAAAGTATGATTTTTTAAATAGAACACGTATTTGATTTTAGTTTTTAATTCTACGTGTCCATACAAACATATTTTGTCATACAAAAGATTGGCTGAAAGTTTTAGTTCTTGAGATATTCGCGTTTAAAGATTATTATGGTCATTTTCGTGAGGTTGATGAATGGGCAATTGTTCCGTTATTTCACAATAAAAAAAATTGATATTTTGTGTGAAAAATGAGTGATATTATACGTTTAGACCGAGTAGTATTTCTAATTTTCTCAACAGGGTGTTTGTTATAACCATTCAAATTTGAAAATTCTCAAATTAAAAAATCAGTTTTTTAATTGCACACCCTATATATTTTTATTTCATTTTATTCGGGATTAAAAATCTATCATTTTTGTCAAATATATCCTATATCTATCTTTGATAGTTTTCGAGGAATTTCGATTTTTCTCACTAGCTACGTTACATACGATACTATAACATTATTGTGGATCGTGGTAGCCATGGAAAACAATTGCGACGAAATAAAACAAACCACCTAAGCGAGAATATTAACAGTTTTTATTAATGAGAAACAGTAATTCAATGAAGCGCAATGTGATAGGGATGGTACTTATACTTCAACGTTGTTCGATTCACGTTTGATTTGGAGGTATCACATATCGTCGCTAATGTTCTAGAACTCACTTGGGGATTTTCTTGAATATTTAATAATATTTCAAGTTCTTTTTCTTCATTAGCTGCCTTTTTATTAACAACTTTACGTTTGAAGTATTTAACACTACCGCTAGAATCAAATCTATCCATCAAAGTTTCCAAGCCAACAGTAGTAGGTATTCGACGTTCAGGATATTTCATTTTGTAGATTCGTTGTGCCAATAAAGGGTTTTTTCAGCCTCGCCCAACACGTATATCATATCATTAATTCATTTGTCGAATAATCCATAATTGATACAAGAATTGATAACAAGTTAAATGCGAAAACGACAAATTTAATATGTGTTTATTTTGACAAGCAGGAAACCCTTGTATCTTAGTAACGCAATTATTATTTTCCATGGCTACCAAGATCCATGCAATGCAATGTTATCGAAAATAAAGTAGCTAGTGTGAAAAATCGAAATTCCTCGAAAACTATCAAAAATAGATATAGGATATATTTAACAAAATGATAGATTTTTAATCCCGAATAAAATGAAATAAAAATATATAGGGTGTGCAATTAAAAAACTGATTTTTTTAATTTGAGAATTTTCAAATTTGAGTGGTTATAACAAACACCCTGTTGAGAAAATTAGAAATACTACTCGGTCTAAACGTTAGTATAATATCACTCATTTTTCACACGAAACATCAATTTTTTATTGTGAAATAACGGAACAATTGCCCATTCATCAACCCCACGAAAATGACCATAATAATCTTTAAACGCGAATATCTCAAGAACTAAAACTTTCCGCCAATCTTTTGTATGACAAAATATGTTTGTATGGACACGTAGAATTAAAACTAAAATCAAATACGGGTGTTCTATTTAAAAATCATACTTTTTCACGTCCTGTTTTCTGGCACACCTGTATAACTTCCAATATTTTAAAAATGCACACTTTTACCTCTACCCCATGGTCCATACAATATTTACACAAATAATTCTAGTTAAGCATAAACTTACTTTACTCTATCGTTGGGACACCCTGTACTTGTTAGGATCTCACTGTTCTTTCGAAAATAGAAGAGTTACGTAACTTCAGTGAATATTCAACACCATAAACAAAAAAGGCAGAACCGGTACATTAATTGTTACCTTAAACATTCATGTACGAAATGTTCAATTTTCGATCATGCAAATGTAATCTTACAACTATCATTCCAAAATGTAACCAAAGAATTCATAACACATTGTATTGTCAAGACAATGTATTGTCCTATCTCACAAATAAATTTTGTGTCACAGTCGCTTTATCGTTATTAAAGTCTTGTACAATATAAAGCGATTAAACGCATTTATTGTTTCTAGACTACATGGATTCAAAGAAATGCTAAGATACACAAGATTCCTGAATTGATGAAAAACAAAAATACAGAAAAATCTAATCTGTTGCACTGAAACTTTTCAATTTAATTTATTAAATGAAAAATTTTAAGTCCCAATCGTGGCGCTACAGGCCTAAGATTTAAATTCCAGAGTTTAAAAGTGCATTTTTAAGGTTCTTTTATCCTTTTAAGCATTCCCAATTTTCACAAGTTTAGTATGAAAAATTTCATTCTTTACGGAAGTTCTGATTTATTACATCTGCATCCCTCTTTAATCAAAATCAGATTTTCTGGATGCAAATTGTAATTTTTCTTCCTAAAAGAAAGTCTACAAAGTAAAGAAAGTTATACATAAATTTATCCTAACAAAACGTGAAATGAAAGAAAATCCTTATCAGAAAGAACGCAAATTACAAAAAGACGAGAGATTTATTTCTTTTTACGTCAATCCTAGTATTCGATTTGTGATTAAGTGTGCGAATTTGTTATGTAATTTCACTTGAGGTTAATAAGACATTAAATTTCTTCGTATGTAATTTGTAGTAAAAATTCCTATTCTAATCGTATTCGATACGAATTATTCATTAATAGATAACGTTGTACGCACTACGCACTAGAAATACTTAAACGCCATCGTTTTTTATAATGAATCGTATTCAAATATAGCCTCAATTGTAAATACAATGAACTTTAAAAGCTAATTTTATATTGTCTTTGGATAAAATCAGAAAATGAACATAATTAGCATAACTTATTTTAAGATAAATTGTCATTACGTTGTTCGCTTTAGTGATGTTTAAGAAAATCAATGGGGGGTAATAGTTTATCTGATCAAATTTGATGAGTTTTTAAAGAGAAATGTCTTAACTTCAAAAGATTTTTCAAGACAAGTTAATGTGTTTATTGCGTTCTGTTTTATAACAAATAATACATGCAAACTATCTAATTAGTGGGATAATTAGCATTGTGTGATTGCATCTTTTTGTTGTATACTTAATAAATAATGTTTACTTTTCATTTAATTTTTTAATTTTCTTTTTAAATTAGATTGCTTTTGTGATTCATCAGTAGAAGCATTACATATTTTAATAATCCTGATTATTGCATATAAAAGTGTTACCCAAATGTCGAGTTTACATTCCAGAATTTATAAACACACTCTCTCCAAGTTACAGCGCGTCTGAAATTTCATAATGCGGCAAATAAAAAAATGCCAAACAGGAGATCTACAAAAAAATTACAAAGTAAAACATCTAAATGAAATTTGAATTTAAATTTTTAATTGTTTTTGACAACCACCTGTTGGTTAATTTCAATCAATGTCAGTTACAATTGTGGAAATGTGAAATAGCTTTGATTATTTGTGCTTGAAAAGTGTACAGTGATTAAAACGTCCGCACCGTCTAAGGGCCAGAATGTTTCATGGCCGTTTCGAGGATTCCCCTTTCGTGCGTTCCCGCAAATTTCTTCTTTCGGACTAGGGGCTATATAGACAGGAACTTAATGTTACTTGAAACTGAAAAGTATGAAAAAAAGTAAAAACAAAGTGAAAGAGTTATGCTGAGTGAGCAGTTTAATTTAAAATTAAGACATGTACGAAAACACATACACAATATTTGAAACAAACCTGCAGAAACTACTACATGTATTACTAAAAATTTAAAAAATGTCTTAAACTATATGTGGAGTAATCTACAGGGTGCGGTATTAGTGCGTCGAAGTACGATATATCCGTTATTAAAGGAGATATCAAAAAAAGTTATTTACAAAAATTATAGGCAACTTCAAAATTCACATTATAAAATTATTTTCGTATTTACATGGTGTTACATATTACCAGCGTGAACCAAACATACTTTTTTTTAAATGGGACACCATATATATTATTTCAAATTTAGATTAAGCTCATCTCCCCCATACTTCCAATATGGGGTTTTATTATGTTATAGAGGGTATTTCAAAAGTTATGGGCAATTGTGCACGAAAATCATTCTCATTTCAACGTCTTGTATACCCTAATAATAATTTTTTCTAGGCATAACTTTTGGACATTGGTACAGTGTTACGAGAAAGTGATATTTCTTTATTATTGCACCAATTGAATATGGAGCGAGCCAAAACTCGAACACATGATTTTGTCAATTTTTTCAAATGAATCACCCTGTATTTTATTTTCAAAAGTGAAAATACACTTTATGTTCTTTCATTTTTATTAAGCCCTGCCTATAGCTAAAATCGTTAATTTCTGAGATATTTTCAATTTAATAACAGAAAGAGATTTTTTTTTAAATTTCTATTATAACATGTTAGCTGTGAACAAATAAAAGTGTGACAAATTATTATAAAAAATTCAAAAAACAAAATATTAAGACAAAATTCTTATAAAATTAATTAATTTCATAATAAATATTCAAAATGTCCACCGAGAACATCAATACAGCATTGCAGTCGATCTTCAAATTTTCAACTGACATTTCTTAACCTTTCTACATGAATACTCCGGAATGCTTCTCGTATTCTATTCTTCATGTCATCTTGTGCGGTTGGAGGTATTTGATACACACGGTTTCACATAACTCCACTTGAAGAAGTCAATTTTACTTAACTCTGGTGAACGAGCTGGTCATGCAATGGATCCTCCTCTTCCCACCCATCTTCCACGAAAATGGGTGTTAAGATGATTATGAATTAATCTAGTGTGATGTACCGGAGCTCCATTGTGTAACAACCACATTCTTTGACGAATGTTAAGAGGAATGTTTGCCAACAGTAACGGTAAATGATTTCCTAGAAAGTCCAAATAAACCTGACCATTCACTGTTCCATCGAAAAAATGTGGTCCAATTACGCGATCTCCAACTAGTTTGACTATAAGATGGGGATTACTTGCCGAATAATAATGGAAATTGTGTCTATTCGCAGTTCCTTTTTTATGAAACGTAGCTTCGTCTCCAAAGAGGACAAAATCAAAGAAATCCGCCTGATTGTGGATTTGTTGTTAAGCCCATTCACAAAAAGCAACCCTTCTGGGATAGTCATCTTCGAGTAACTCTTGATGCAACTGGCTATGGTATGGATACATCTTATTTTTACGCAGTATTCTTCGGACGGACCTGTCACTAATATCATGCTGACTCTAGGTTTCAAGTGTACTAAACATGTGGATTATGCGTAACTTCAAGCATCACGTTAAATTCATTTTCCTCGTTAAGTACAGGTTTTGACCTTTCCGTTTTTTCATAAAGTACTGAACCCGTACGATTTAAACGATCTACTAACCCATCCAACGTTATTTTCTCGGGTTGTCTTCGTGTGGGATATCTCTCTTTGTAAATTAATAAATACCACACAATCTCAAAGAAGTTTGTTACATGGCAAGCTACTAAATATTACTGAATAATATCTATCTGTCATTTGTTCACGGCTAACTTGTTATAATAGAAATTGTTAAAAAATCTCTGTCTGTTATTAAACTGAGAATATAATTCACATGTCACATGGTACATTTTTGATTACTTTCATTGGTTAAAATACAAAACAAAATCGCAGAATAGGCTATCAAATCGATTACAATTTTGTCACCGCATGTTGACTGTCACATAATTTTAATGAAGAAAATAGTTTACTGTCAAAGTGACAAAAAGTTTCAAAGCAATAAATAATTGTATTGATTATCTTGCAAATTTAATATTTACTATCAAAGCGACAGATCGTTTAAAATTGTAAACCTTAAAAAATATATTTTCTATTAACGTTCATTATATTCTTGTACCAAATATAAAACGTGTTATGATTAATAATCCATGATAACACTCGTTAAAACCTGTGGAAAATTGAAGGAGTGATTCGCACTCGAGCTATCACCGATGATAATCATAACACTAGTTATATTATCCCCCAAAATATCTCATAAATTAACGATTTTAGCTATAGGGAGTGCTTAATCAAAATGAAAGAATATAAAGTGTATTTTCACTTCTGAAAATAAAATACAGGGTGATTCTTTTGAATATATTCACATGTCACATGGTACATTTTTGATTACTTTCATTGGTTAAAATACAAAAACAAAATCGCAGAATAAGTTATCAAATCGGTGATAATTTTATCAGCGTATGTTGACTGTCGCATGATTTTAATGAATAAAATAGTTTGCTGTCAAAGTGACAAAAAGTTTCAAAGAAATAAATAATTGTGTTGATTATCTTGCAACTGTAATATTTACTATCAAAGTGACAGAGCGTTTAAAATTGTAAACCTTAAAAAATATATTTTCTATTAACGTTCATTATATTCTCTTACCAAATATAACACGTGTTATGATTAATAATCGATGATACCACTCCTTAAAACCCGTGGGAAATTAAAGGAGTGCATTTGCACATGAGCTATCACCGATGATAATCATTACACTAGTTATATTATCCCCCAAAATATCTCATAAATTAACGATTTTAGCTATAGGGAGTGCTTAATCAAAATGAAAGAATATAAAGTGTATTTTCACTTTTGAAAATAAAATACAGGGTGATTCTTTTGAATATATTCACATGTCACATGGTACATTTTTGATTACTTTCGTTGGTTAAAATACAAAAACAAAATCGCAGAATAAGTTATCAAATCGGTGATAATTTTATCAGCGTATGTTGACTGTCGCATGATTTTAATGAATAAAATAGTTTGCTTTCAAAGTGACAAAAAGTTTCAAAGAAATAAATAATTGTATTGATTATCTTGCAACTGTAATATTTACTATCAAAGTGACAGATCGTTTAAAATTGCAAACCTTAAAAAATATATTTTCTATTAACGTTCATTATATTCTCTTACCAAATATAACACGTGTTATGATTAATAATCGATGATACCACTCCTTAAAACCCGTGGGAAATTAAAGGAGTGCATTTGCACATGAGCTATCACCGATGATAATCATTACACTAGTTATATTATCCCCCAAAATATCTCATAAATTAACGATTTTAGCTATAGGGAGTGCTTAATCAAAATGAAAGAATATAAAGTGTATTTTCACTTTTGAAAATAAAATACAGGGTGATTCTTTTGAATATATTCACATGTCACATGGTACATTTTTGATTACTTTCGTTGGTTAAAATACAAAAACAAAATCGCAGAATAAGTTATCAAATCGGTGATAATTTTATCAGCGTATGTTGACTGTCGCATGATTTTAATGAATAAAATAGTTTGCTTTCAAAGTGACAAAAAGTTTCAAAGAAATAAATAATTGTATTGATTATCTTGCAACTGTAATATTTACTATCAAAGTGACAGATCGTTTAAAATTGTAAACCTTAAAAAATATATTTTCTATTAACGTTCATTATATTCTCTTAACAAATATAACACGGGTTATGATTAATAATCGATGATACCACTCGTTAAAACCTGTGGGAAATTAAAGGAGTGCATTTGCACACGAGCTATCACCGATGATAATCATAACACTAGTTATATTATCCCCCAAAATATCTCATAAATTAACGATTTTAGCTTTAGGGAGTGCTTAATAAAAATGAAAGAACATAAAGTATATTTTCACTTTTGAAAATAAAATATTCATTTGAAAAAATTTTTGGATCGCTATATATTCAATTGGTGCAATAATCTCGTAACACTGTACCAATGTCAAAAAGTTACGCCTGAAAAAAATTATTGTTAGGTTGTTCTGTCTAGGATATACAGGACGTTGAAATGAGAATGATTTTCGTGTACAATTGATCATAACTTTTGAAATACCCGGTATAATGTAATAAAACCCTATATTGGAAGTTTGGCCTATAATTGTCTATAATTTTTGTAAATAACATTTTTTAATATCTCCTTTAATAACGGATATACCGTTATTCGACGCACTAATACCGTACCCTGTATATCTACTCTAGTAGTCAATTAGAAATAAAATTAATCAAACTTTACAATCTGTTTCAACTTGTCCAATGTTTCACTAAGATTGTGCCTATTTTGAGTTAGTTTACTTACAACAGTTTTTTACCGCCTATCTAATTCACAATATTCCTTTACTCTTTTAGGAGTACTTATGAACATACTATTTAGCAGGGAAACATGATTATAGTAGTTATAATAATATTATAATTTTGATAAAAAAATCCTAACTTTGCTTATTAATAAGGAGCAAATTCGCAAATTTGTTTTTTCTTCTGTACTACCAATACCAACGTGAATTGTGAATTGCAGTTATTAAAAGTCCCATCGGATATGAAGCGAGAACCTGTAGCCAATAAGTGACCCTCGTCCATTGCCAATACAATAATTTTGTCTTCCATACCATCGTCAATAATGACATACTATTTCATAAACTATAGAACCTCTATATCTTCTCGTTTTTTCCGAAGCAAGCTAATGCCTAGGGATTTATGTCGCTCATTATGTAATGCATGTTTCACTGATGTGAACTGTGGGATATTTGTAACGATGGTAGGCAGAATAAAAAAGCCGCCGAAATGAAGCCGGGGTATAAAAAACCTGGAAAAAAATCCGCCAAGAAAAAAAAATCCGCCGGAAGAAAAGGCCGATCTAAATATTGAAGACATTTAAGAAGTAAATAACGAAATGATTTGATTCATTACTAGCGGTGCATTTATTAAAAAATATTTATATGTACATTTACATTAAAATTATAATAATACATACACTTAACCCATCCTATGACCTATTAATTGGCGTATAACCTAATTGTGTGACCAACAGCCGAGAGTGTCTGCTGCGTCCTATTGCCTCATTTTTGATATTAATTTCCAAACTGCTGGATGATTTTCACCAATCAAATTTGAAAATCTATTGTTCCATCATTCAGTCCTGTTGTTGGTGCGATCCTGACCGTCTAGGGTAGCTTGGTGGACAATCCACAAATCGATTGGAAACATTGGTGGCATATTTCTCATCCTTAGCGATTCATCATTTCCAACCCTCCTAACACTTACGTGGAGTCGAAATAATTTAGCAGATCTTCTGCTTCTGCAGGTGCCACCTTTCTCAAGTATGCCATTCCCCTTCGAACATCTCCTGGTGGAAGAAAAGCCAATCCATCCAACATCCCACAGAAGTGGCTGAACGCTTAGTTTTCCTTAAACAGTAGCACAATCCCTAAGTTCTGAATTTTGCGGAAGGTACTCTGCGTAATATGGCAGAAACATCTCCGGATTAATATCTTACAGATTTTATAGCTTGTATGGCCGATCTTTCGAAACCAAGATGTACAACCGTAGGATCGGGGTACAGCTACCTTTTTCACATTTCTGCAATATCGACCTCAGCATACCTTCATACGTTTCCTAGCTTTTATTTTGCAGTAAATAAACGCAAGCTGTGGTCAGCAAACTGTCAGAGCAAGCTTGGATAATATACAATTGGGCAAATAGTGGCGGTGCTAAAGAAAAGTTTACGTCCAGATACCATTTTTGTATGTTTACTAGTAGATCCAAACCGGCATGAATCGAGAAAATGATGATATGTTATGCTGCAGTGGGCCCATTATCATGAAGGAGAAATCTCTCGGGAGCGATACCCCTGTGGTAGTCCAATCGCCTCAACATAAAGAAAATAAAAATATTTTTATACTGAATTCGTTGAAATGTAAAAAAAAAGATTTTATTTTGTAAATCATAACAATTATTAATTGCGAGAAAGCTATCCCTACCGACTGTTTTTTGACTTTATACGTTTTTCAAACTCTTACATTAACAGACGTTTTCAATTTTCATATTTCATAAATTTATTATGACACAATTCTTATAGATATTAACATTTATTAAGGACGATAACTGTAATTGTTATCGTAAATAATAAATACACGGTTTAATACTTAACAGATAAGTATTTTAATTATGTGATGATCGTGAAAGTTTACATTTACATAAATCTTTATTGGATCAAACTAAACGAATTTCTGATCCGCAATATTTGAAAGGTGAATATAAATTACTTAACAAAATAAGTACAACCTAATGGATCTTTGCTTAAAGATGTTAATAATGAGATTACATACACCTGATAGATATAACCTTAAAGAAAAACTAGTGCTTAGTATTGGTACTGCTTCTTTTCCATTTCTAACTAATTGTTACAGATAGAATTAGAAAAATCTTTCATCTAAAGATGTTTCAAACCCATTGTCATCTTCTGGAGTGTATAAGTTACCTTGTTCTTGTGGATAACTACACACTCGAACCACAAAACGTAGCTTTGATACTAGACATAAAGAACATATGGGCCTTAAACAATTTAAATCATGACATTCAATTTGATAATATGGAAATATGGTCAAGACAAAATCATTATTATGTTCCTTTACAACGTGAAGCTATTGGGATATATAAATGCACAATGGTGCGCGTTAATTTTAACTTTTGGTATGTTTACGTTAATTTCTCTTTTTTCTAGACCATGAAGCGCATGTTTCTTTATTGTGATATTTTTCACAGTTAGTCTTCGTCGGTTAGATGGTGTTCTGATTTGTCATCTTCAAGGCAAAGTATTTAAATAATTAAGGATCTAAATATTCTTGTCTAAAATTAGATTCCATAGTTGGTTTTATACGTTTACCAAACTGTTATATTAATAGCAAGCTTATGCGTGCGTTTCCATATTTGTGTATTTCATAAATTTGTTTTAACATCTCAAGTAATTCTTAAAGATATTGCTAGTTACTGAGCAGGATAACTGCAATTGTTATCGATGGGTATAAATTTATATAACAAATAAACAAAGAAAATACACGATTTAATTACCCTAGACAAGAGTATTTTAATTATGAACCAAGTTTGCCTGGTATAAAAGGTTGTTCGTGTAAAAGTCAGTATAAAAGAAATATTTTATATCCTTCTTAAATTTATATTTATTGTCTCTAATTTATCAAAATAAATGAAAATATGTTATTTTAATTTGGGTTTTGGTACCAAACATGTTTTTTCCACATTTGATGTTTTTCTCCACTATCTGGAAATAAGTATTAACGTCAGAAAAAAATAGGTGAGATTTAAATAATTTGATGTAGTCAGCACATAACTTTCTTATGCTTAAGCAACACTTCATTAGCAAAATTTATACAGGAAAATGGGTCCATTTAACTCGTTCATATTTCTTCTTATATTAAATTTACTAAAAGTAAATCTCGGTTCTTATTTACATCTAAACTTATATATTTGATAATTTTTTGATTGTGAAAAATAATAAACAAACTAACCTGGTAACATCTCTCTTTGCACAGTAATTATTTAATAATGTTTAGATAGAATAACATCAAATTTAACGTTTTATACATACACATCAAATGTGCGAATTAATTTAGTTTGGCCTGAAAACTCTTTATAAGAAAAACTATCTTTAACAATGTTGTCCACACTTTTTTTTATAAAGCTTATACTTTTTGAAACACAAGAAGTATTTTAGGTACTCTTTCGTATTTTTAGTGTTTATTACCCTACCGAAAACTTTCATTAAGAAAACTTATTTAAGGTTAATTTCTTTAATAAACGTACATTTGATTTTCTCAATAAAGTTAATATTCAGAAGATGTACTTTAACCTGTTCTATAAAGTAGATGACAGAACAGAGATATTTTAATCCAAATAGGAAATTTCACTTGAGGGTCAACGACGCCCGCAGTCGCGATGTCCGAGATTCGTGCAATCACCGAGGAGCGTCGGCACTCCCACATGGCCGTACCCATTTCCCACCCCCATGGCTTCCTTTCAACCCCTAGTCAGAATTTTTAACCCCTTGATGGTATTTTAACCCCTTAAAGACATTTTTACTCCTAATTAGAGACCTGTTGGGCGAGGTCGGGTTCTTTGCGGGCGCGTATTTCAACCCTTGATGGAATTTTTAACCCATTAACCGCATTTCACCCCAATTGGGGTCCTTTTGGCAGTTCAGCTCCTGGAGGATAGGCAAATTCGCGCGCATGTAGTGGGACGGCTACATTCGGGGGCCTTTTCAACCCCTGGGTGTGGTTTTAGATCTTCATTAAGGTCTTTTTGGCAATATTAAGAGCCTGTTTGGCGGTAATACACCCAGTAAAGTTTCTTATTTCCCACAATCTGTACAATCTCAATCTGTCTCCATACAAATTATTTTTGCTCTCTTTTCTCAGCGACTTTTTTCTTAAAAACTGCCTTTTTTACAGATTAACTCCACCAAGTGCTCATATTCTGCTTACTTACAGTCAAATATGCATCTGTATCCGACATATTTGATAAAAACAAAAAACTATGCCTCCTAAACCCTCCTCTCCGCCGCTGGATTTCCTTCCTGTAGAAGAAATGAAATTATGCTTAAATACGAAACACACACACACACGCGTGCAGGCATGCATGCCGACACGCACTCACAAACACACACACACACACACACACACACACACACACACCCACACACACACACACACACACCACACACACACACGCCACATGCACGCACGACACGCACGCACACGCACACGCCACACACAACACACACACACACACACACACACACACACACACTGTGTCAAACGTCGTAAAATGAGGTAATACGTCGATTTAGCCATAGTGAATAAATGTTGATGGCATAACCTTCTATCCTACATACGTACATGTTTATTGGAAGGTAATAAAAATGGTGGTTCAAAATTATACTTTCACTCTGATCCACATTACTATGGGAGATTCCAATTCATATTGATTACCACACCTTTTCGCTCACTTGCAATGACTTCAACTCTTTTTGGAACACGTTTAACTCTTGCTGATAGCGCCAGACTACCATTATCCGTCTCCACAACATCCTTTGTTTTGTGTGTTCTCTGACACGCACACAGATTATCAGTTAATTTCATTCATTACATTCATACTGTTCCTATACGTACCTCTAACGTTCCACGTACCAACTCATCATTCCGTATTCATGAGGTCGATAACAACTGAGACAGTCTATTCCAACTCTGGCTACCTCCCGTAGCCTGAGATGCCCGATGAAATGATACTAGCTTCGTAATTACCGGAAATAGCAGGTGGACCGGTTATCGGCCATGTCGTACACCGGATGATAGCATTCCCTATCGGTCGATGTAGCAAAAAAGGAAAAGGTCACGTATTTAATTCCTTTCCTAAGGAGAAGGGCGGGCTGCTTGCGATTTCCAAGCATAGGGAATATATACATTAGGTATATATGCATGGTGGAATCAAGGATGGCTGTGGTCAGGATAGGATCGGAAGGAACAGAGTTAGGGGCTCTAAAGAGGAAAATACTACCCCAGCATTTGCCTAAATAGCCGCACATGGTGAACGTATACGCAATGACCATGCCGCTACATATGTATGAGGAAAACATCCTGAAAAAATTTCATACAGGGTAGACGTTAACGGGAATCGAACCCATTATGTCCCGAATGCTAAGCGTAGAACCACTATTGAAAATGTTCGTTAGCGATTCGTGTAAAGGCTTAGTGCAGATTTGAAATCACCAAGTGATCTTGAACCGCAATTTATTTTAGTTAGTGCTGGATAAGCGTTTTATTGCTGACGTGGATTCTATGTCATGTCGAAAAACCTATCATCGATTGTCTTATTGAGAACGAACTACCCATTGAATACCACATGTTGAAGCGATACAAGGACAAACTTGATGTTTGGCACAAAAAAAGACCACCAGGTTATTCGTTTGCGTCCACACCGATCGAGCTAGTAGAGTGGAGGTGATACGACCTGCTTAGCATTCGGGAGGTAATGTCACTGCATATATGCACACCATGTACGGCTACTTAGGCGAATGCTGGGGTAGTATCTTCCCCCTCATAACCCTAACTCCGTTCCTTCCGATCCTATCCTGACCACACCCATCCTTAGTACCACGATGCATATATACGTAATGTATGTATGCTGGGATCCATGATTGTGGCTAAAGGAACTTGGAAAGATCAAACAGCCCGCCCTCTCCCTTGGGGAAGGAATAAAATACGTGACCTTTCCTTTCCTCTACACCGCTGTGAACTTAACTCGATAGAAATGGTGTGGTTACAAATCAAACGTCATATTAAAATGAATAACACAATGTTTACCGTAAAAATCAGAATAAGATTTGGTTACGAAACAGTGACATTAGAAAATTGGCAACAATATATAAATCATGTAAATACAGTTGAAAACAAGATGTGTATAGGTGGTAGCTTTAAGATGATATTGGAGAGTTGCTAATCAACATTAGACAACTGTTTTTCAAGCATCTAGAAATCGATTTTACCGATAAACCAAACTGGCCGGAACACGTCATTTGTGCGAGAAATGTTGTATGAACATAATAAAATGTTAATCAAATTGTCAATTTGTTTATTCGTAAGTTCCCTACGTAGGTTATTTGTAGAGGTTGATTTCAAATATCAATCTTATGTAAAAGGTAATCCGTTTAGGTGGCCATTACCTGTGTATCGCCACCCCTATAAACAACAAAAGAAGGCTTGAAAACCCACCCGTGGGTTTTGCCAGTGCAACCCATCCATATAGATCGAATTTTGTCGGTATCCACTTACGCCACCCTAAAAAAGAGCGCGTAATTCGGGCCAGGGATGGTGTTCGGTCTAAAAACAGTTAAAATAGTTAATTTAATTAATCCAGGTGTGAGAGGGGTGGAAATCTTTTGATTGCTGTACAATAAGAGTGCACATACGCTACCAAAGAGAAAACCATAAGTCGGTAGGTGATTTAGGGGTTGAGATCAAGTGTACACGGACAGACAGACATAAACAAAAGAAACCGAGCATATGAGTGTTTCCACATTTCTTGTAGGTCGCGCTAAAAATTATGGAATAAAAATTTTGTAATATAGCACATTTTAATTTATTTTGATAAATTAGAAATAGCAAATTTAATTATTTCCTTTTATTACAAAATTTCTACAAGTGTCTAATCCTTAGGTTCTAATTATATTGAATGGAATTTGCTAATTACTTTTCCTTACATTTATTTGTAGAGATTATTTTATATTGACTTACAAATAAACCACTTTTTATATTAATAACAAACAAATATATCATAGCAACTTGACTAAAGCTTGGAATGTTAAGTGTAAATGACCACTTAACAAAAACATTCCTAAGTTCTTTAATGCAGAACATTTTTTTAATTGTTTATTATTAAAAAAAATTTGAAATCCTTATTTTAAAATAGTTGTTTTTGAATGTAAGGTAATTGACAGTTGCTAAAAATTATTCAACCATCACTGACAAAAGATTGGCAACAATTAAATTTTATATTCATAAAGGACCTTTCATGTAAATAATAATAACCGGAAAACTAAATACTTTTTGATTATACTAGATTTTTACTTATTCCCTGTACTTGCTTTTCTTTTACTTTGTCTTTGGATTTCTTCTATTTATTGTTTTGTAGATCCGCTGGATGAATACTATTATATAAATTAATGTATAGATTGGTATTTGGTGCATATCCATTGCAGCCCATTGATCACTTAATTGTATTACACTTCTCCACTATTGTCTTCGATTCTACTACCTTCTACTGGGTTCCCCATAATCGACTACCCATTTTATTTTATTAATAAATTCCCTACGAGATAACTAAATAAGTTGTTCTCTGTGGGATTATCTTCTGTAGTCTTTGGGATTTAAGTCAATTATTAAACAGGTAGGCGCCTGTCACAAATAAGTTATAAATTAATACTTTCGTGTAACGTCATTTTACTACGAGAAGTTTGTTAGTTTTCATCAATAAGTATTTAATTTTTTTGCTTTGAGACATTATTTCAACATCCGTTTGAACTTTCATGGATTACTCAGTCCAACAACGTGTGTTTTGTGTAGAAACTTACATAAGAAGCAATTCGATAGAAGAAGTTAGGCGTGCATTCCGGCGTCAGTTTAATAACAACAATAGGGGTCACGCGCCAAATCATAAAACTGTTAAGTTATGGGTTCGTCATTGGCGTGAAAATGGTTCTGTACAAAATTTGGAGAAGCCTGGACGTCGAAGAACAGTTCGTACACCAGAAAATATTGAAAAGTTGCGTTTACGAGAAGTCTAAAAGGTCTGCTAATCTACAAACCCTTATCCTAGGAATATCAAAGGGAAGCTTAGATCGAATTCTTCAAAGAGATTTAAAATTTCATCTGTATAAATACCACAGCACCTTAGCAATCAAGGTAAAGAAGCAAGGTTAGCATTTTGTTAAGAATTTTTGGATTTACATCAAGGAGCAATTCACAGTCTCCTAATGAGCGACGAAGTAAATTTTATTTGAACGGCATGGTTAATAAACAGAATTTTAGATACTGGTCAAATGAAAATCCTCGTGAAATCTTTACACAGAACCTCCATAATCCAAAAGTTGTTGTGTGGTGTGGAGTAGGGTCTTTGGTATTATTGGTCCATATTTTTTGAGGATGAAAATAACCGCGCTGTAACAGTAACATCCGAGCGCTACGTAAACATACTAGACACACTCCTCATTCCAGAATTAAATAGACGAGGATTACTAAATAATGCCTTACTATTCCAACAAGATGGGGCAACAGCTCATACCGCCAGAAACTCAATGAGTATTCTGCGAGAAATGTTTAATGGCCGACTCATTTCTCGATTCGGAGATTTGCCTTGGCCTTCGAGGTCCCCCGACTTAACGGCACCCGATTTTTTCCTGTGGGGATATTTAAAAGCCAAAGTGTTTGCGAGTCGTCCAGGTACAATCGAGGAACTCAAAGTCAAAATTCGTGAAGAAGTTGAAGGAATAGACCAAGGTTTGCTACGCCGTGTAATGAACCACTTTTTATCTAATATTGAAAAATGTGTTGAAATTGGTGGAGGTCATTTAGAAGACGTGATTTTTAAAAGTTAGAATTAAATTAGCCAAATATTTATAAGTTATCATAAATCCCAAAGAGTTAGCTGTAATTTAGTATAATAAATAGTTTGTTTTGTTAACTAAAAAAATTTTAGTGCGAATATTAAAATGGGTAGGCTATTATGGGGAACCCTGTACTTACCTAAGTGTAGAACAAAAAATTATTCTGTGTACAAAGTAATATCTCACATTTAATTACATATGAAATATTAGAGACATTTTTGATGATACATTAAATTGTTTGGTAAGTGCGATTAACGATAACAATTAGATCATACTTAATTTTAATTCTTTTCTTTTAACATTAATTCATATTTTTTATAGTTGTTCCTTTACATACTCATTTTCTGTTAACCTCTTTATTTTGTTCTATTTTTTTGGGCTATTATTATTGTTATTTTGAAAAATCTGGAACACTGGAATAGTGGCAGGACCTGTAACAATAAAATATACCCATGTACTTCAGCGGTCGAAAACGCGTGCCTCTACCGCTAAGTTGCGCAGCACACATGATTCTATAGGAAATGTGGCGATTAGTGTATAATATAAAGATTATTAATGTAATAATGTTTTGAAAATTTTTCGTAATACATTTTAAGGTCTAGCCCGCAAAATAAGGGTGGGAGGAAAGGGGAAGGTTATCTGATTAATTACACTATAAGTTTTGTTTTATCAAATCGAAATTTATAATATATATATATATATATATATATATATATATATATATATATAATTCTCAATTGGAAAAAAAAGGTTTTTTAAGCATAACAATGTAAAAATTTATAATGTTGTTATTTAAAACCCCCGCCAGAGGGCGTTTTTAAATGCATTGTAGTTTTTCCGATTTTTCTCGAAACTTTTACACGCAACCACACCATTATTTTATCATAGTCAGAACATATCTTAAATTTGCAACACACTGGTAAAGAAGTAGTTCGATATCTTTATTAGTTACAAAGTTATACCAAATGAACATATTATAACTCGAATTTTAATAATAATAATAATAACAATTTCATCAAAATTCCCATCTCTAAATTTAAGTGAAAAGAATGTTGACAGTAGAAATTTCATTCTTAAAAGGAAATTATAAGTGAGTTAGAAATTCAAGTTATTAAAAAAAACAGTTGGAAATGCTCTTTACCAAAATGAACAATTTGACTAAACCTCTAGCACTAGTTTAAATGATAACGTTAATTCCGAAAATCTAAATTGTGATAATGAAGTTTTTAAACAGGTAAAGAAAGAATTTTTAGATAATAGTATATTATGTTATTAGGAGTAAAAGTGATAGTTTATGCGGCGAAGCTGAATGTTTATTTTGCCGAAGTGAGGCAAATAATTATTCAGCTAGTAAAAATGCCTAGGCACAAAAGTGAAACTTTTGTGACGTTTGTGGATAAAATTATTTTTTTCACTATCAATCAAGTAGCACTTATAATATGTCGTTCTAGGGAAGTAGGTTATATTTACACAACTTTCTCAAGTTGGCATGACAGCAGGTATATAATATTATTTCCCTAGGGAAGTAACTGTATGACAAACGGTTACTATGGTACCAATGCAAAGACCACCACTTAATTTTGCTATAATGACATAAGATTCTCCTAATGAATTACTGTAATAAAATCATAGAATAATTGTTAATAGGCGACATATCGTGTTGATAGTGAAAAAATAATGTATTTTACAGAGGAAGTGAGGATTTACTATACCTCGCCTTATTAAATCCCCTGCATACGCTCGGTATTCAAATAATGCTCGGTAAAGTAAATCCTACTTACTTCCTTTGTAAAGTAATATACTATTATTTAGAGACACAAACCCTTTAAATCGACCTAAAATTTCCAATCTAAACTTCACAATATTTTATAAAATTAAACCTATTTTTCAAATTCTAAATAAGGTAATAGGAAATTTTTTGCAGAATTATCAATCTTTTTATGATGTGCATTTAGCTATTTACTAGGCAGTTGCTGTAATAATAGAGCGAAATGACCAAAATTTATACAATATTATGTAGGTAGCGGACCGCAAAAATTTTATTATTGTAGACGCCATTGTTACCGCGATAGAAACTTGCTAATGTTTTCGGAATATTTTATTTTATGTATTTTTATGTAAGAAATGTGAAAATGTATGTAACTGATATTTGGCTAAGGGTTGAAAAACACATGTTGGGGTTTAACTAGCAGGTTTATGCTTAAAAACTGCATTACTGAAAGGGCGTAACGAATCATTTCAAATTCTTATGCGCACATTCTTGATGTAAAAATGTCACTAGTTTAATAATTAATTACGTCGGTACACACTGCAATCAAAGACATCTTTGTTTGGTACTAGGAAAGTTGATATTAAATGTAGGGTTTGTTACGGATGAATTCATATGTTTAAAGTTAAGATTTCGTTAGGAATGCGAAAAATGTTCTCACGAAATAATTTCTTGTTAGAAACTCTCGTTCGGTCTATGAATGTTTTGTCGTGTAGCTTTTAGCAAAACTAAAACGCTAATTCGTTCTTTCTTTTAGTGTATGTTTCAAAATAAATTTTTCCAAAAATTAATCTGTAATTAATCAGAGTTTTAAACCGCGTATCTTAACTAGTCGTGTTGGTGGTAAAGTGTTTAATCAAGTTTAAGTAGGTATTTTTATATAATTGTAAGCTCGCAGAAAATAATTTTACAAGCCTATATAACGTATTAAAAGCCAATCATTACATTGCAAAGGTATCTCATTCGCACGCGGGCTCATTGAGCTGAAATCTGCTAAAATAAAAGACAGTACATGGCACCCTCACTCTTGTATTTGGATGAATTAGCATTGTTGTTTATATTTATATTTGTGTAGAAGTGGAGCTGGCGAACGGGTACAGGATAGATCTTGGTTATAATTGTAATAGGCAATTGCCGAGTGTTTACATACTCCCGGGTCGAGATGACCATTAAACACCTCGAATTTTATTTTTATTGTTGTATAGATGAATGGGTTACCTGAGAAGGGGGCGTTGTATTTTTTTAACGCACTCAAACTTATATATCTGTCACGATGTTATGATCTATTTACAACTTATCCTTGTAAGGCTTTTATTTAATAAGTTTTTTGTGTCAGTTTGTTTAAGTAGAATTGTTTGTTTGCGAACGGATTTCTCTTTATATGTAATTTATTGTAACTGTGCGTATATATTATGTGCTTTAGTAGTCACTAAACAATGGTGTACGTGTAAATTCCTTGTCTATTTTCTTTGTCCTTGCCTTTACCTTATTATCACCTGTGAAATTTTAGTATTGTTGTATTTTATATGTACCATAATTTGCTTTATTTTTTATTTGCTTATTTACTTAAAGACCGGCATGATTGATTTTACAGGGCCACATGTTTGGTATTCCGATTTTTCTTCTGATGTAAAAATGTCATTGACTTAATAATTAATTACGAATGAACGTAGCGCAAATTCAAAGGGATCCTTGTTTGGTACGTTGAAGCTTGAGACTTAAATGTAGCGCTTGTTATGAACATTGCATATTTTTAAAATTAAGATGTGCAATAACTAATATGAAACTGTTCCAACGTTGATTTTCGAGAGTATAGATGGTTAGTTGGAAACCAGAGGGGAAGGCAGTTGCTGTTGAAATTTTGATCGAGCCGGACTGCTTTTATTGTTTTAATTAGAGACTCCCGTTCGGTCTACAAATATTTGGTCGTGTAGCTTTTAGCAAAACAGAAACGCTAATTGGTTTTATTTTTGTGTGCGTTTTAATGTAAATTTTTACAAAAATTAATCTGTAATTAGTCGTCACGGCGCCGAGTTTTAAACGGCGTGTCTTAACTCCTCGTGTTGGTGGTAAAGTATTTAAAAAAGGTAACATATTTAAGTGTAAGTAGGTATTTTTATATAAATGAAAGCTCGTAGCAAATCATTTTACAAGCCAATGTAACGTATTAAAAATCATTGCCTTGCAAAGGTATCTCATTCGCACGAGGTCTCATTAAGCTGAAATATGCTAAAATAAAAGACAGTACAGGGTCCCCTCCCTCTTGTATTTGGGTGAATTACCATTGTTGTTTGTTTTTTATATTTATATTTGTGTAGAGGTGGGCCTGGCGAACGGGTACAGGATAAACCTTGGCTAATTGTAATGGACAATTGCCAAGTGATTACGTACTCCCGGTTCCAGATGATCATTAAACACCTCGAATTTTATTTTCATTGTTTTTATTGTTGTATAGATGAATGTGTAACTTGAGAAAGGGGCACTGTATTTTTCTAACGCACTCAAACTTGTACAATTTATTGTAATTTTACGTATGTATTTTGTGCTTTAGTAGTCACTAAACAGTGGTGTAGGTGTAGATTCCTTGTCTATTTTCTTTGTCCTTGCCTTTACCTTATTATCACCTGTGAAATTTTAGTATTGTTGTATTTTATATGTACCATAATTTGCTTTATTTTTTTATTTGCTTATTTACTTAAAGAACGACATGATTGGTTTTAGAGGACCACATGTTTGGTATTCCGATTTTTGTTCTGATTTATTTATGACTTAATTGTGGGTGTGACTACATGGGGTTTTTAATGTGTTTACATATGTGTAGCTAAACTGCTTGTTATTTATTTTCCTGTTAATGTTATAATTTTGTACGCACTTCAACCTGATTTAATGGTGTGTTGTTATATATTTAACCCTATCAGTCTTGTTTTTTGTGTTACTTGATTTATGAATGTACTTGTGCAATTACTTATTTATGAACAAAGTGGGTTTTATTAGTGGTTCTTTCCCACAATAGTACATTAAGGGGTTGAATCATCATTGTGCAAAGCTCGTTAATTTTAATTTGAGTAGTTTCATTTTTTACCTGCCCCACCTGATGCAACACTTAACTTCGCCCAGCCTATCTAATTCAAATATCACAACGTACCTACCACTGAACGACCAATTCTTTTGATCAGATTTGAGGTTTGCAAGTAATTAAATATTAGACTTGTAAATAAATTCTAATGTTTTAATTATTGCCAGGAAAGTCAAAGTAAAACAGGCAATTGATTTAAGTAATAGTAATATTAGTGTCAGTCCAGTCAAGACAAATCACTTAGCGATTGTTTTGTTCTTGAATTAGCATTATTGCAAATAAGTTCGAATTACACTTTTCAAGATAGGGTACCTGGGGGACGCTACAATTAATTATCACAATTTTCATGTTAAAAAGCTTGCCTGGAAACTTCGTTTAAAAGAAAGGATATTAAAATTACGTGAAGATATTGGACAATCAGAAAAATATGACATATTTCAAGGTAAAACAAATTTTGAAAAAAATTAATGTTAGAATTAATGACAAAGACATCTGGACAACTGCTAATGGCCTTAGATGATATAGCTCCTGCACAAACAGAAAATGTGAAAACAAGTTGTTCTCTGGAAACACATCAAAATTTTTTAGAAGTAAAAATTGTAATAACAACTTTCCAGAAAATAATGAATGTGGAAGACTATCTGGTCTATTCCTTGTAATTATAATGAAAATGTAATTTGGATTAGCGAAAATTATTCTCAAAATTTATAGTGGAATGAAGACAATTCTATATCTTTGAGTGAATTTTCAAATTCTTTAATGTGTTGCTCAAATTGGAGTTCTGCTGGTTTAGATATATACAAAACTTTTGGTTAAAGAAATTCAATGCTATTCATTTACCACTTCTTTTCTGGTTCAATGAAGTACTGAGTGGTCCGTCAATAATTCCGAAATTCTTATGTACATGTGTTACCTAGATGCTTTTTAAAAGTGGAGATATTTGGATCCAAAAACTTTCGACCAATTACATGTTTATCAACTATTTATAAATTATTTACGTCTTTCATTTTTAATAAAATTCAAAACCATTGTAAAATTAATAATATCATCAATTTTGAACAATGTGGAGCAATAAAAAAAACACAAAGATGTCGACAACTAATATTAGATACCATTTTTACTAAATTAGCCAAAGTAAGTATAAGAAATTTAAATATGTTACATTGATTATAAAAAAAAATTATTCTGTTCCACATGGCTGGCTTTTGAAAATTTTAAGAATTTCTAGGATTAACCATAAATTCATAAATATATTATCGTTTATGATGTCACTGTGGAATACTATTATAATCAATGGCACAGATAATCTAAATAAAACCAAAATTAATCGTGCTGTTTTTCAAGGAGACTTATTAAGTACCCTTTGGTTTTGTTTAGCCTTAAATCCTCTTTCAAAATTATTAAATTACTCGACATCTGGTTTTACTATAAATTTTAGATCTGGTAAAGTTATTACCCCTTTATTATACATGGACGATCTTAAATTATTTTCACGTTCGGCCTACCATGTTGAAAACCTAATCAAAATTACGAAATTATTTAGTAGAGACATTTCATTTTGGATTAGATAAATGTGCAAAATTAGATATAGTCAAAGGAACACCCGTTATCAACACTGATATTGTTAATGCAATTCCGAAATTGTTGCCGGACCAATTTTATAAATATTTGGGTATAAAACAAAATTTTGATATAAATCATACCTTGTTAAAAAGTGAATTTAGACTAAAATATAATGAAAGATTAAAAATTATATTAAAATCTAAATTATACTCGAGGAATACGTTTTTGACAATTAACATTTGTGTGGTTCCAGTCATTTCATATTCCTTTGGAATTTTAAAATGGTCGGATATCGATTTAAACGATTTAGATACGTTAACTAGAAAAATGTTACAAAAATATAGATATCTACACCATCCTTATATATTTAATTTATACAAAAACTATTCGGCACTAAATTCAAGTAATAAAAATTTTGAATTTAACGAAAAAATTATAATTTTGAATTAACTGGAAACGCAAAATTTTTCATAGTAAGTATCCGACAATTTTAGATTCGAAAGGAGTTGATAGAAAGATATCAGTGGAATATTATATTCAGAAACTGAAGGATTCATGTGTGCGATACAAGATTGTGTTATTACAACACCCAGATATAGAAAGCATATCATGGGTATAGATGTTTCTGATAATATCGAATGTTCGACTCTCGCTCCCACTGTTTGTCTTTATAGTACATATACAGTTCGGCATTAGTGCGTCGAAGTACGATATATTCGTTATTAAAAGAGATATCAAAAACAGTTATTTACAAAAATTATAGGCAACTTCAAACTTCACATTATAAAATTATTTTCGTATTTACAAGGTGTTCATATTACCAGGGTGAACCAAACATACTTTTTTTTTAATGGGACACCCTATATATTATTTCAAATTTAGATTAAGCTCATCTTCACCATACTTCCAATATAAGGTTTCATTACGTTATACAGGGTATTTCAAAAGTTATGGTCAATTGTACACGATAATCATTCTCATTTCAACGTCCTGCATACCCTAGACAGAACAACCTAATAATATTTTTTTCCAGGCATAACTTTTTGACATTGGTACAGTGTTACGGGAAAGTGCTATTTCTTTATTATTGCATCAATTGAATATAGAGCGAGCTAAATCTCGAACACATGATTTTGTCAATTTTTTCAAATGAATCACTCTGTATTTTATTTTAAAAGGTGAAAATACACTTTATGTTCTTTCATTCCTATTAAGCACTCGCTATAGCTAAAATCGTTAATTTCTGAGATACTTTGGGGGATAATATAACTAGTGTTATGATTATCATCGGTGATAGCTCGAGTTAAAACCGATGAAAATTAAATTTTCTGCAGGTTTTAGCGATTGTATCATCGATTATTAATCATAACACGTGTTATATTTGGTAAGAGAATATAATGAACGTTAATAGAAAATATATTTTTTAAGGTTTACAATTTTAAACGATCTGTCACTTTGATAGTAAATATTACAGTTGCAAGATAATCAATACAATTATTTATTTCTTTGAAACTTTTTGTCACTTTGACAGCAAACTATTTTATTCATTAAAATCATGCGACAGTCAACACGCGGTGATAAAATTATCACCGATTTAATAGCCTATTCTGTGATTTTGTTTTTGTATTTTAACCAATGAAAGTAATAAAAAATGTACCATGTGACATGTGAATTTCTATTATAACAAGTTAGCCGTGAACAAATGACAGATAGATATTATCCAGTAATATTTAGTAGCTTGTCATTTAACAAACTTCTTTGAGATTGTGTAGTGTTCATTGATTTGTAAACACTTAAATACTGTTTGAAATGAACTTTTCTGTTGAGGAATTAATAGACATGATATGATGATACAAAGAGAGATATCCCGCACGAAGACAACCCGAGAAAATAACGTTGGATAGGTTAATAGATTGTTTAAATCGTACGGGTTCAGTAGTTTATGAAAGGACAAAACCTGTACTTAACGAGGAAAATGAATTTAACGTGATGCTTAATCCACATGTTTAGTACACTTGAAATCTAGAGTCAGCATGATATTAGTGACAGGTCTGTCCGAAGAATACTACGTAAAAATAAGATGTATCCATACCATATCCAGTTGCATTAAGAATTACTAGAAGATAACTATCCCAGAAGGGTTGCTTTATGTGAATGGGCTCAATAACAAATCCACAATCAGGCGGATTTCTTTGATTTTGTTCTCTTTGGAGACGAAGCTACGTTTCATAAAAAAGGAACTACTAATAGACACAATTTCCATTATTATTCGACAAGCAATCCCCATCTTATAGCAACTCATAGTCAAACTAAGTGGTCTTCGAATGTTTGGGGTGGTATAGTTGGAGATCGCGTAAATGGACCACATTTTTTCGATGGAACAGTGAATGGTCAGGTTTATTTGGACTTTCTAGAAAATCATTTACCATTACTGTTGGCAAAAATTTCTCTTAACATTCGTCAAAGAATGTGGTTGTTACACGATGGAGCTCCGGTACATCACAATAGATTAATTCATAATCATTTAAATACCTATTTTCCTGGAATGTTGGGGAGAGGAGGACCCATTGCATGGCCAGCTCGTTCACCAGTGTTAAGTAAAATTGACTTCTTTAAGTGAGGTTATGTGAACCCGAAATACGTCCAACCTCACAAGGTGATATGAAGAATAGAATACGAGAAGCATTGCAGAATATTAATGTAGAAATGTTAAGAAATGCCAGTCGAGAATTTGAAGATAGACTGCAATGCTGTATTGATGTTTTCAGTGGACATTTTGAACAGATATTAAGAAATTAATTAATTTTATAAGAATTTTGTCTTCATAACCGATGTTTTTTGAATTTTTTATAATAATTTGTCATACTTTTATTCACGGCTAACTTGGTATAATACAAATTAAAAAAAAACCTCTTTCTGTTAAATTGAAAATATCTCAGAAATTAACGATTTTAGCTATAGGGAGTGCTTAATAAAAATGAAAAAACATACAGTGTATTTTCACTTTTTAAAATAAAATACAGGGTGATTCACGTGAAAAAATTGACAAAATCACGTGTTCGAGTTTTGGCTGGCTCTATATTCAATTGGTACAATACTAAGTAAATAGAACTTTCTCGTAACACTGTACCAATGTCAAAAAGTTATGCGTGGAAAAAATTATTGTTACGTTGTTCTGTCTAGGGTATACAGCGCGTTGAAATGAGAATGATTTGCGTGTACAATTGACCATAATTTTTGAAATACCGTGTATAACGTAATGAAACCCTATATTTGAAGTATGGGGGAGATGAGCTTAATCTAAATTGAAATAATATATAGGGTGTCCCATTTAAAAAAATATATGTTTGGTTCACCCTGGTAATATGAACACCCTTTTTTTGATATCTCCTTTAATAACGGATATATCATACTTCGACGCACTAATATCGCACCTGCATATATATATATATATATATATATATATATATATATATATATATATATATATATTCTATTTAGATTTCCACAAGTATTAATGTTTAAATAAGACATTTTTCTTTAAAACTTGTAAATAAACGTACAATTAATTCAACGTTTCGGGAACGTCCTTTGTTCCCTTTGTCAAGAATTTATTTGACAAATACAGAAATTGAAATAAGGTAACTATTTTTAACAAGTACAGAATATGAAACAAGGTAACTAATTTAAATTTAATCTGGACGAGTGTGTTTGACTTCTAGTTGGTCGAGTACATGATGTAGAAGTGCAGAATTACGCCAGGAATAGTTGCAGCATAAGTGTTTGAAATTTCTGGAAGATTTGGAGTTGGTTGAAATGTAGAATCAACTTGTTTAATGACATTCTTCCAAATTTGTGGCATTCTAGAAGTGTCATCTTTACAAAACGGCCGTCAATTTGAACATTTATAGATTTTCACTAGTTTTTTAACAGTTGTTCATGATTTTGTACCATTCTATTGAAAAGTTTCTTAAACAAAAATCAATCATTACTTTGATATCGTTGTTATGGCCCGTTGGCCTCTAAACACGCTCCAAATTTTGCAATTTGCTTAGTTTGGACTAGTCCTAAGCCTAGATAGAGTGTGAAGGGAGGCACAGACTATGATAAATGCAGATTCCTCATTACTAATCCAACCTATACACCTTAAGAAACCATAGCAACAATCAATTATTAAATTAAACGGTTAAAAAGTCTTCTTTTCGTCATAACTCTGGAACAAATAAAGATATCAAACTGCGTTATTTACGGTTTTTGTTGCAAATTTAAGCTACTTTCCGCTTATGATGTCATAATTATACCGTATGATTTAATTTTTCTGAATAAAATCAAAAATACTGGTATTATTACAAATTGCGCCCTCTAACAATTTTATTATGAGCTATCGCGTACCAATGGTTGCGACAGTTAAAAGTACTTACCTTTTTCTTCTAAACAAGCCTAGGTTTACTACAATCGGATAAGTCGTTTAAAAATAACAGCGATTTAAATGATTACACATTCAATAGCTTCCCCCACTCTTATTAAGGTCGGTACGCCAATGAGCCTTAGACCAAAATGATGCAGAATTGTCTAAGCTTTCTAACGATGTTACCAAAGGTATGCCTTGATGTGGGAATTTTCGGAGAAATTTATAATTTTATTTTTTAATTTTCAATTGCGCCCCCTTGCGATGAATTATGGAACTTAAAAATAATTTCCAGGATTTTCTCGTGGCGACTTTTATAATGAATTTTTTTTCTCCACTTTTTATGTCCACTAGTTTCTGAAATATGGCCGGTGGCCAGCCTTAATGAAACACCCTGTATATATATATATATATATATATATATATATATATATATATATATATATATATATATATGCATTGGTTTGAAAAACTCCTGCATCACCTCTTAAAATGAATGAAAAATGAACTTTAAAGCACAATGATAAAATAAAAAAAACATTGAAGTAACTTAGTAAAAAAAGGCTTTATTCAAAATATCAAAAAATTACAAAAAAAAAACGTATATTGCATTATGCCAAATATGATCTTATTTAAAACTAATTTTAGTATTTAATCCAACCTTGTTTTTGATGACTAGTTGACATCTTTTAGGCATGGAATTCACCAGTTTTCCAGTTCTCTAGTGATGCAATGATTCCAGGCGTCAATGAGAGATTCGATGAGCGACCTTGTCGTTGGTTTTTTCTCGATATCATGTGAGATATCCTGTTCACAAGTTTTCGATATTCAGGTCTGAGATTGCAGGCCAGTCCAACCTGATAATTAATCATCTCCATCCATGATTGAACAATCTTAGCTCTATGGAAAGGTGCGTTGTCATCTTGAAACTGAAAGATTTCTTCGCCAAACAAATCGTTTCCACTTGCAGCATTTTGTTCTGTAGCACTTGATGTATTTTGTGGCATTCATCATTCCAGAGATGATGTGCAGCCGACCAACTTCTCGAAGGACATGCAAACACCATAACTGAGGTTGGATGCTTAATTGTTAATGATGCATTTAAAAATTTTCCTCTGGAGACCTTCTGACATACGTATTTCAGCATGATTATTGATGTTAAAAGTTGATTCATACTAAAAATATCTTTGCCACTGATCTGTTTCCACTTTAGATGTTACTTACCCATTTCAAACGGTTCAGCCTTTTCTATTAAGTAATGGTTTTTAGTGCTTACATTCTCAATCCAAAACAATCAGTTTTCTCACGTGAAGTGCACACACTTATACCTGTAGTTTCACTCATATTTTTGTTAACTGTTGAATTGAATTCTATCTGCAAACTTGTTCGTCTTAAGACACATCATCTCGAACGGAGTTTTCTTTGGTCACATAGCTTTGTCGTCGATTTTTCCAAACTCAGTATACTTTTAATGATCCGAACTACTGTAATTCCTACATTTACTAATGACGCGATTTCGTACAACACCAATGTTATGATGAAAATAATTTCAAACCTTTGGTCTGATAATTTCGTTTGCTTCGTTTAAAACAATTTAACTTCTACACGAAATGCAAATTGAATTATGGCTTAAAGTATTTTAGCCCATATATACTAACAATTTAATGAATTATTTTCTTCAAATTTACTTTAAATAGATTTTAACGATTTCTTTACGACCTAATAATTATGCTATTTTAATTCTTTAAATCTGTTAATTAACGATTTTATTAATTATAATGACATCATTAGCATACACTAATATTAAATCAATCAGATAATTAAAAGTTAACGAAAGAATTGAAAATTTGTTAGAGTCCAAAATATTGTATATATATGCATACTTTTTACACCACTGCATATATATTTAAATAAGACATTTTTTTTTCTTGGAAACAGAATATGAAACAAGGCAACTAATTTAAATTTAATCTCGACGAGTATGCTTGACTTCGGGTAGTTGGTCTAGACCAACCTTTACCGCTCTTACCTCTTAATGACTAAATCAGGAACTGATAATAAACCTTATAGTACTGAACTTTACAGAATGATGACGCAGCGCTTCCCTGAACTCCTAGATAAATCTATGCAGAACATATTAGACCAAAGAAGACAACTGCTTATAAAGAATAGACTCAATCCCAAAACAAAACAGAACATAAAACGCGAAGTGGAGATCGAATTAGGCATCTTACGAGAAGTTCCAGAAAATATATCTTTGAATGTCTGAAAACCCAAATACAAGAGGGAGGGGTCCTGTAGTGTCTTTTATTTTAGCATATTCTCTTTAGTTAAACACTTTACCACCAACACGAGGAGTTAAGATACGCGGTTTAAAACTCGGCACCGCGACGACTAATTACACATTAATTTTTGTAAAAATTTACATTAAAACATACACAAAAATAAAGGAACGAATTAGCGTTTTAGTTAGCATTTGAACAGCAACTGCCTTCCCCTCTGGTTTCCAACTAACCATCTCAACCCCCGTCTTTCAAAAGTAATTAAAAAAACAAGTAACATTAATTTACGTTGGAACAGTTTCATATTATTATTGCACGACATTAATTTTAAAAATATGCATTCGTCCATAACAAGCGCTACATTTAAGTCTCAAGCTTCACCGTACCGAACAAAGATCCCTTTGGATTTGCGTTACGTTCATCCGTAATTAATTATTAAATCAATGACATTTTTACATCAAGAGCGCGCGTATGGAAATTTTCAACAGTTCGTCACACCAGTTTTGGTGGAACACCTATTTTTCTACCCTAATCTATGTTTCCCTTTTCTGTTCAACCTTTACTCAAATATCAATTACAAACATTCCCATTTCTTATACAAGAATACATAAAATAAAATATTCCGGATGCATTAGCAAATTACGACGTATTACAAAGATATCACACATTGATTAATTATCTTTTCTATCGCGGTAACAATGGCGATTTGATAAACGTTTATTACAATAATAAAACTTTCGTGGTCTGCTACCTACATGTTCAAGTATGACCAAGTGATCAGTGGTGTATCTATGCTTTCCAAAGTCAGCCTAACATGACACCATAAAATAATGTTTTTCGAGTTACCACTGTAATCTATTATTTATCATCCTCTCCCATAATTTTCCCATACCAACATGTACGGTTGATTGCGCGATACCTGTCTGGGCTTAGATGATTTTTTCCAGGTTTGAGGATAGGTAGGACAACTGCTTCTTTAAATTCACCCGGTAAGTAAGGGCATCCCAAAGCTTATTACATAGCTGTAACATACTTTTTTTTTAATTTCAGGTCTGATATTTCGCAACATTTCATTAGAGATCAGATCATGTCCCGGCTCTGTTTTTTAACTGTGTTTCAATACGATCTCGAGATTTTGTACGGTAAATGTCACATTATATGCTAAGTCGCCTGCTGTACTAAAAATAGTTATGTTTCTCTTTCATTTTTTTTGCCAGAGAAGTTGAATGGGTAATTAGAATTCCACTAATATTTACAAACTGGTTGGTCAACGCGTTTGCAATATTGACTGGATCCTTCCGCAATTACATTTCTGAGAGGTTTGTATCAAATGAATTAATTGACATTTATATTTTCCGTTGATTTACTCGATTTTTCCAGGTGTTATTGATGTCTGAGTTCCTTATATTGGTCGACGTATACTGCTTACAGCTTATACGCTTACATCCCGTCTATTAATAGCTCTATCTTTTTTGAACGCAACGTGACTGTCAATCGTTGGTTGCGTTTCGTATTTCCTAAAAGCTGCCTTTTTAATATTGACGGGTTCCTGGACCCCACGATACCACCATGGAAGAGATCTCTCTATCAGCATGTTTCCGGACATCGGTATGCACTCAATATTGCATCTGTTATTGTTTTATCATTGATACATAACTTTCTAACAAAGCATAAGCCAATTTTCTTAAGCCGTGAGAAATCCTTTAGCGTCTTTCCTATCATATACAGTGGTATCGCTCTCGACAGTTATTGGAAAACGGCCACTATTGTACAGGTCATTAATGAATTTCCAAACAATTCGAGTTACTAATGTTGGCGTTACGAGGGTTAGGTCTAGTGCATCGAAAGAATTGGAGCGGGAATTGTGGAATGGGGGGATTCCTTGTTGAGAAGGACTATTGATGCTTCTTCAACCAGCTTTCAATGATGTGCCCTTTCGCGCCGTTCTTCGCAAGAACCCTCTGACTACAAGAAATGGTGTCGGGAGTTGTTGACCAATGTCCTCAAGATCCGCAGTCCTCCAATACCATCTGGAAGGAAAATGTTACGTATGATTATCTTCACATGTGCACTCATTGTAATGGCTACTGTCTGGAGGTGAGCATTTAATATCATCATTTCTAATAATCTGACTAAAACCACTTTGCCGATTTGCTAGGTCTTTACAGACAATATGGTATCCTCGACGAGAGTACAGTTGATTAATATTGAGGTGCGTTTCTTGAAGACATATGCACATGGGATTGTATTCATGATGGAGAATTTTTATGTATGCGGATCATTTCACAAGGTCTTTATACTCTATTGGGTAATAAAAGTTTTCGGTTCCAATGTAATAGAACATTTAAAGTTTAAAGTTATGTGGCAAATAACGGTCACTATCATAAGAATAAAAATATTGTATAAATTGATTTATGGAATATACCAACAGAAATATCCCTGAGAAAGCTAAAAACCGATAAATAACGACACTAATAAATAGAGAATATGTAAACATACATTTATCACGTTTGAGATTTTCACAGGAGATATCACATATTTTAATCATAGATTTTGCAGCATCACAGTAACTATTACAGTTATTTTCAGATTCTGATTCCCGTTGACTACTTGCTGTAAAAAACTGCATTTAGTGTGTTTTGTTCCGCTTATCAATGTTTTTATTTTTCAGGTATCTTCTCAGGTACATTGGTTTAAGCTGATTCACGTCCACTTGTAAGCCTGAGATCACTCTCTTTGCTGCTGTGTGCGCCAGATTGTTGACTAGAAACCCAGATGAATGTAATTCTAAATTTTTTTTCGTTAAGGCTTTAAAGTGGGCTGGCGTACTAATGTCAAGGGGTCTAGGAATAAATTTGTTTCAGGTTGATACTAAATTACTACATTTTTTCGGTTGTCACCTTCATGGAACAATACAACATTGCCTGCCATATGACATATTGCTCTAAAGACTCTATTGATGCGTTATTGCTCAATTTCCATGTACACGACACATATACACTTACAGATATAACCCTACTGTATATACATATAATATATACATATATATATATATATATATATATATATATATATATATATATATATATATACGGGGTGTCCAGAAAATCTACGGACAAACTTTGCGTAGTGATTCTAGACCCAAAAATAAGAAAAAAAGTTCATATAAACCCAAGTCCGGAAACGCTTCGTTTAGGACCTACAGGGTGTGAAAAATTTTTATTTTCTTCGGTTTTATGGCTATATTTTGCGAACAAATTTGAATATGGTCCTGAAATTTGGGGCACGGGGGTTTTTGTGGTCGAGAAACTTAAATATTTTATTGATTTTGATGCTGCCTGCAGAGGGCGCCATCTACAGTGGTATACTAAAAGTTAATTGCGCTTAACTTTTTTACCGCCCGGTATATTGACGTTACGTTTGAATTAGCTTGTTCCCTTTTCAGTTCTAAGCAAAAAAGGTATACTTGGTCGATGCCTCTCAGATCAACCGTTTTCGAGATATTGGTTGATGAACAGTTCAATTTAATTCCCTGTAATCCTAAGCTAATTGGAATTAAAAATCAAAGTAATGTATGTTTGCATTTTTACTTTAGCTTTGAATTTAAGGACGAAAAGAATATTACAAAAGTGTTACAATGATGACCATTTGTTTCGATACATAATCTCACTAGTTTTGCAATGGCGGCGAATCCTGAACATATTCCCACATTATTTCTGAAGGTATCGCAGGCATCTACAGTGGTATGCTAAAAGTTAATTGGCCTTAAGTTTTACCACCGGTATAATGCTCGAAATTTCAGGGCCATATTCAAATTTGTTCGCAAAGTATCGCCATAAAACCGAGGAAAATAAAATTTTTCACACTGTAGGTCCTAAAGTGTTTTCCGGACCTGGGTTTACATGAACTTATTCTTATTTTGGTCTAGAATCACTACGCAAAGTTTGTCCGTAGAGTTTCTACACCCTGTATATACAACACATATATATATATATATATATATATATATATATATATATATATATATATATATATATATATAACAAAACAACTTTTGAACTTGAATTTCATATTTGGGGATTAAGCCCTACTTGGTAAGTATACTGTCAATTGTTTCAAATTAAGGTTACCTTGGTGTTCGGGTACAGTAGCTGTTATGTACTAACTACGACACAACATCATTAAGAAATGTTGTTAAGAACGTAAAATCATCGCACCATGCAAAGTTTTAGAAATATCGATTTAATTTATGAAACCGTGCTGAGCCACAAATTGACCCATTTTTCCCAATCCATTTTTTTAATTTGAAGGCACATTATCAATTTAATTATTAAAAAAAAAGTTTCTAAATAATTTTGATGATTTAAATTCCCGTAAAAAAAAATACCGAACAATAATCCCACGGAAATGTAAACTTTCACCATTATCACACATAATAAAATACACCTAAAAAACCTGCAGTTTGGTATAGATATATAGATAACACATTTGTTATTTAGGGTCACATTTGTTATTTAGGGTCATGGAGCAGAGGCACAGCTTGAGTTTTTGGTTTTTATAGATGGTATGCATCCTAGTATCCAGTTTACCATGGAAAAAGAAACTAATGGAAGTTTACCATTTCTTGACTTATTAATACCTAAAAATAATAATTCACTATCTTTTAAGGTTTACAGAAAATCGACACACATTGATAGATACGTTCATAAATTATCCAACCACCACCAACGTCAAAAAATTGGTGTAATTAAATCTTTAGTGGATCGAGCAAAACGAATTTTTGAAAGATGAATATAAAGATAAAGATGAATATAAAGATTTAACATAATCCTTACAACATAATGGATATTCACTTACAGATATTAACAATGCACCTTGTAGACATAACATTAAAGAAAAACCAGTTCTTAATGTTGGTACTGCATTTCTTCCTTTTATAGCTTAACTTACAGATAGAATTGAAAAAATCCTAATTAAATATGGCATTAGGAATATTTTTAAACCTACAAGAAAAATTAAAGAACATTTCAGATCACCTAAAGATGTTTCAAACCCATTTTCATCTTCCGAAGTGTATAACTTATCTTATTCATGTGGAAAAGTATACACAGGAACCACAAAACGTAGCTTTGATGCAAGACGTAAAGAATATATGAGATTTTGTAGATTTGGTCAACCAGAGAAGTCTGCGGTGGCTGATCATGCCTTAAATAATCTAAATCATGACATTCAAATTGACAATATGGAAATATTGCCAAGACAAGCTCATTATTATGTTCGTTTACAACGTGAAGCTATTGAGATATATAAACACCCTAATAATTTTAATAGACAAGAAGAAAATCTCCCTTTAAATAGGGTTTGGCATTTTATAATTTAATAAAAGGCATAATGATACGTCTTGATTTTGATTTTAATTTTGACTTTTGGTATGTCTAGGTTTTTTGCTGTGTTTTTTCTTGGCCTTGAAGCAAATGCTTTACCAATTATATGTTAAATTACCACAGCACTATAATTTAACATAAGTAATTGAAGATAACTGTAAGTGTTATTGAAACGTTTAGATTGTCAAATCTAAATACACCATTAAAAAACCCCCAAAAAAGTATTGTAATAATCCATGGCACTATACATTAACTTTTTACATAATTTTCGTCGGTTGGGAATTGCAAAATGAGGATTTATCTCAGCCCAATATCGGCATTGAGATGAAACTACTCAGTTGGTAGAATCATCCGAAAATACAATTCTCTTGTAAAAATCTCTTTCTGCAAATGTTATTGCTCATCCACGAGCAAAAATACAAACGTTTAGCCACATTTTCAGAGTTTGTCTGAAATGAGGTTTGAATGGTTTAATATTGTTATGTTTTAATATTTTTGAATAAATCATTTGAAATTCCAGTTTGTAGAGCTCTATTTCTGTGAGATACGGATATTTTCTCAACTCATTTTAAAATTAGATGCTGCATCGTTTCATCTAAAAAATTTTGTTTTTAACACTAGACTAGTACCAGTTTCACAAACTTTGTCGCTAATTTTAGGACGGCCACATCAGAAATTGTATTTCGGGATATTTTTCGTTAAATTTGTGGATGACGCACGATAGCAAACATCGCCAGTACCGTAACATGGAATTAAGTATATCTCTCTGTAGAGTTAACATTATAAGAAGTTTATCAACTACACCGTTATTACGTGTGGTCTGACGTTTGCAGTAATTTCTATGGTAATGTAAATATGATGATGAAATTCATACCAAACTTTTTATTATTTTTGCAACAAAAGTCCCATTCTTATAAATGTGAATAAACAAGAACTGCAACTGCCAGCCCAAAAATGAAAACTGCTTTAGGGGCCTGATAACAAGCAGACCACTGTATAAAACGAATTTTCTTAAACATTTTCCGCTTTGTAATATATATATATATATATATATATATATATATATATATATAAGTGTCAGAAAGGTCAAAACTGCTAGGACGTATATAGGCTCAAAATAACCGTAGTCTTCATTTGAATTGTTCTTATCCGTCGTCGTTATAGAGTTATCGGCCTTCAAAGTCAGAAGTTAAAATTGAATTTGAATGATAATTTTAAACCGCTTCTTTCATTACCATGAAATTTAGACACCTAACTACCTCATAGAAAGGCATTTTTGACACTTAACTGGAATTCTTTGTACCTTTATTGTACAGGTAAAGCGAAATTAAGATTCTAAATTAACACAATTTTGACAGTATTGACAACTTTGAATTATACCATAGTAGTTTCATTCCCTATCATTTAGCAACAAAAAGGTGTCTTGTCGAAATCAATATCTTGTACCGTTTTCGAGAAAATGCATTTTAGTGAATCCATGTAAATTGCGAATTAAGTCAAACAAAAATGTACTATCATTCTGCTAAGTTCAATAGAATTTAAAATGAATACGAAACGAAAAAATATTGAAATAGTAAACTGTATACTTATTGCAAAGCACTAGAGCGCTAACTGATGTCTTCAACGTAATTATAAAAATATTATTGTAAACACAATAAAAGTAAAGCAACGAAAAATAACTGGATTGCACTAAATGTCTATTTGGATCATTTTCAATAACGTCACAGTTTGCTAATACCTGTCCAAAAGTTCTTCTCTGCTATTAACAGGCGTTGAATATACCAATCTTTCAGGTGGCCCACAAGAAAAATCTAAAGGATTAAGGTCTGGAGACCGAGGTGGTCATGAAACGGGACCGCCTCAGCCTGTCCATTGATCTGAAAATTCGTTATTTAGATCTTCTCTGCATTTTTACTAAAGTGCACCATCGTGCATAAACCACATGCCGTGTCTAGTGTTCAACTGCACATCTTCCAGGAACAAATTTTGATGTTCTCCTAAAAAATTGCGATATTTTGCTCTTGTTAACGTTCCATCAATTACAACTACTAAGTTGGTATTAACTATTCCATCCACGCGTTTTTAAAAATCTGTTTTGATGTTTTGTTTGTTGGCGTATGGACTCTCATCGCTCCAGATATGCAAATTATGACAATTAATAATTCCATCCCGTGTGAATTGCTTCATCAGTAAAAAGTACCTTGCTAATAAATTCAGGTGTTTGTTCTTGTTTTCCAAAACCACCTCGAAAATTCTACGTGAGGAGGGTAAACCGTTTCAGACATTACGTGCACTTTTGCAGATGATAGGGATATAATAATTGCTCTCGCAGGATGTTGTGAACTGTAGATTTTGAAATATTCGTTTCCATAGTAATACGTCCAGTGCTTTTTGTCGGATCTGCTTCCACTATTTCCAGTACCCGTTCCTCAACACGAACTGTTCGCACTTGCCTAGGGCTTCCATTATGGTGCTTGGTTTTAAATGATCCTGGGAAGTACATTGTAAGTAAGGGAGATTTAATTGTGATAGAGCTTAATTTCATCAAGTACCTGTTTCTCGTAAATTCCTATGAAGTCTTATAAAAGTTCTACGATTTGGGAGCCTCCTATTACGAAAGCGATTTGCATAAAGTCGAACTGCTAAAGAAGCATTTCCTTCTGACAAACCATACATTAAATACATGTCTGCACACTCCTCATTAGTAAATGCGTCCATATCTCTACTACAGTTTTAGCGGTATTAACTTTTTTCAGTTTTTATTAACCGATTTCCATCAACAATCAACAATGACAGTCATTTCCATAACAACAGAGAAACGTCACAAAATATTTACAGATTGTTTTTATAATTTAGAATTTACGTTTTAAATAAAATAGTATTTTCGAAACAGTTCAAAACTTAATTTTGACTTTACCTGTACAATAAAGGTACAATGAACTCCAGTTAAGTACCAAAAAATGCCTTTCTATGAGGTAGTTAGGGTGTCTAAATTTCATGGTAATGAAAGAAGCGTCCTAGCAGTTTTGACCACACCTTTCTGGACACATATATATATATATATATATATATATATATATATATATATATATATATATATATATATATATATATATATATATATATATATATATATATATATATACAGGTAGCCACCACCAACGTCGTCTCTAGCACCCAAACGACTAAATTTTTCAAAATCTGTTTGGGCGAGAATATGTAAGCCTTCTGGGACTACAATCTAAAATTAGTTTGATTTATACAGGGTGATCTACAAACTTGTTACTTATCAAAGTTATATTATTTTAAATGGAATACCCTCCTTTTAATTTTTTTAAATAAGGTGTAAAAATAAGGTAGACTTTCATTAGAGTTCCTATACCTAAACCTTACAGTTTCCGAAATATTTAACATTTTTTGAAAATGTAGGTTGTCAAAAATTCAAGTATTTTTCGATTCAGAAAAGATGAGACAATCTAATCTAGGTCATCGTAATAAGGATATTTGGAAGTACGTATTCTGTTGTTTATTGTTTCAAATCATAATTTATAAAATACAAAGAATAACGCGTAAAGTTAACAAACTTCAAAGTTAAATATCTTTGTTATTTTAAATACAACGCCCAAGAAATTTTTATCGGAATGGAATAGTCTTTTGACAATAGTTCGAACTGTATTAGGGTTCCCTATACCTTACTTCAATACTTTTCGAGAAATTAGTGTATTTGTTACATTTTAGAAATTACGCCATTAACTCATGCCGATCAGTGAGAATTCTTGATTTATAAACATTTCTGTCATATTGACGTATTTCAAAATACGACAGTGTTTATAACTATTGATGATTTTTTCATTACAATGAAATATTCAGTGCAAGAAAGAGTGGATATGGTGTTGACCATAGGAGAATGCCATGAAAATTGTCTTTTGGCTTCCAGGGTTTATGCCCAAAAGTTCCTGATCGCAACCATCCTGATACGAGAGCTTTTGAAAGGCTTTACAAACATTTCGTGCCACAGGTAACACTGCCTATCAAAACCTAATAAAATGAACCGGTAACTGGCAATGAAGATAGTGAGTTTTTAGTATTAGGATCTATCGCTGAAAATTCACACTAGTACTAGAGTAATTGCTAGACAAACAGATTTAAGTAAAGGAAGTGTGAGAAGAGTTCTCAAAAACACAAATTCATGCTTATCACATAGAAATTCATCAAAATTTGTATGGCAGTGACTTTCAACAACGAATAGATTTCTGTTTGTGGGCGATTGAAAAATAGGGATCAACGAGATTTTTAAATTTCGTTTTGTTTACTGATGAATCAACATTTCACAACAACGGTTTAGTAAGTAGACATAATTTTCACTATTATGATACCGAGAATAGGCATGCTTTTAATACTGTTGACCGCCAAAATCGTTGAGCATGAACGTATGGGCAGGAATTATTGGAGATTAGGTAATTGGACCATACTTTTCAATGGTCATTTAAATGGTTAAAATTTTGAGATTTTAAAGCGAGACTTTTGGACACTTCGAATGTTCTCTAATGTTCCGTTGAACATTAGAAATATGTGCTACAATTAGATGGTGCACCTGCACACTTTGATCGTAGAGTTAGAAATTATTTAACTAGGAAATTTGTTAATAAATGGATTGGAAGGAACGGACCATGTCATTACCAAGATCGATTGTCTTACTCCAATAGATTACTTTTCATGGGGCTATATTAAAATATTGTTTACAATATTCTGCTACTACTGCAGACAATATGAATGAGAGAATTAGAAATGCGGTGGACACAATTACTCCAGATATGTTAAGAAAAGTCAGACAAAATTTGGAAGAAATAATTAGACTATGCATTCAAGAAGACGGTCATCAGTTTGAACATTTACTGTAGTGACAAATCCTGCAGTAGGCTCTCGGTGCATAATGTAAAACGGTCTTTTTCAAGACCAGCAACGTATAACCTTGATAACCTTAATAAACCAAAAACCGTTTAACACATTTGTAACCTTTGTAAATCACAGAATTCTAACTGATCGACATGAGTTAATGGCGTAATTTCTAAAATGTAACAAATACACTAATTTCTCGAAAAGTATTGAAAATTAGGTATAGGAACCTAATACAGTTCGAACTATTGTCAAAAGACTATTCCATTCCGATAAAAATTTCTTGGGCGTTGTATTTAAAATAACAAAGATATTTAACTTTAAGTTTGTTAACTTTACGCGTTATTCTTTGTATTTTATAAATTATGATTTGAAACAATAAACAGAATACGTACTTCCAAATATCCTTATTACGATGACCTAGATTAGATTGTCTTCATCTTTTCTGAATCGAAAAATACTTGAATTTTTGACAACCCAACATTTTCAAAAATGTTAAATTATTTCGGAAACTGTAAGGTTTAGGTATAGGAACTCTAATGAAAGTCTACCTTATTTTTCACCTTATTTCAAAAAAAAATTAAAAAGGAGGGTATTCCATTTAAAATAATATAACTTTGATAAGTAACAAGTTTGTAGATCACCCTGTATAAATCAAACTAATTTTAGATTGTAGTCCTAAAAGGCTACATATTCTTGCCAAACAGATTTTGAAAAATTCAGTCGTTTGGGTGCTAGAGACCGACGCGTTGGTGGTGGCCCACCCTGTATATATAATTATATACATATATATATATATATATATATATGATACTCTTATACAGTATACATCATTTCGTAGTTTCTATTTCTACTTTGCCAGTATTTTCTCGTTTCTATACGTGGTACCTTCCATGGTACAAATTTGAATGGTAACACTTCATTACAGATTTCCTCCGATCGCAATGTGTGTGACGGTAGGATACCATTAATTGCTTTATAATATAAATAACAGCTTTCAACTGTGATTTATTTAAGGTAACCGTGAGATGTTGGCGATATTTTCCGAAAGATGCTTTTTTCATTCTAATTACTTCGTTGACGTGAGGATTTCGCCATGGCGTAGGGCGATTTCATGTATTTTATGACTTGGTCAATTAAAGCCATATTTTTAGTTTAGCACAGTGTGAAAGAAATTATTTATGAATTATTATTATAATTATATAACACACATATATATATATATATATATATATATATATATATATATATATATATATATATATATATATATATATACAGTGTGTCCAAGATAAGGATCCTCACCATGGGAATCTCAGTACTTGTTGGAGATACAGCTTAGGTTAAATTAGGAAAATGTGTTCTTTGAAGCTTATTTACATGCCGTTTAGAAACTTGAAAAATTTTCATGCCCTGCTGAGATATTTGGAAAAAACGGAATTTGACAATATCGATTTTATTTTTTCTGACTTTATTTGCAGAAATATCAAAAACTAACAACACTTTCTCATTGGCACTTTTAAGGTACTACATGATGGTATTTTTAGATTTTATATCCGACGTTTCGTTTTCAAGAAACCATCATCAACTTTATTTTTATATGGCCCGAAAAAATGTACACCCTGTATCTAATTCCATTTTTTATTACAAATTCAACGATGTATCACATGCCATATTTTATTTAGTTAAAAGGAAAATTAATTGCATTTTTCTATTTCTTATAGGTATTTTAAGTAGGCGAGTAATGAAATTTTTTAAGTAACGAAAACAAAGAAATTAACGCATTTTATATTTAATTCAAAGCAGGTGTTCAAACAGGTTTCCGTTATTTTCTAAGCATAAGTATGATCTTCTAACTGTAGAGCTTAAAACATCACATAACATCTCTGGTGTAATACTGTTAAATTCGGCCGTTACACATTCTCGTAACTGCTGTTCAGATTCAAAAGAATATTGGAAAACTGTTTTTAACAAAACCCCATATGAAGAAGTCCAGAGTTAAGTCCGGGATCGCGCTGGCCAAGACACTTCACTAGAGGTTCCAATCCACTTTCCAGGAAATCGCCGGAGATACTCGAACTTTTAGAATTATGTGCAGGAGCACCGTCTTGTTGAAACCAACAGCTATTGACCTGTGCCAGAGGTAAATTATCTAAACAGTCTTCTAAATCATTTCGCAATAAATGAAGGTACGTTCTCCGGTTAATGAATTATGGTAAAAATGGACCTAGGATTTTAGTTCCAAAATTCCACACCACATATTAAACCTAAAACGTTCTTGATGTCTCGATATTTTCTTAACAGCGGATTTTGTTGAGCCCAGTAATGCGTATTGCGGCGGTTGAAGATACCATTATTAGTGACCATGCTTTCGTCGGACTATATTATTTTTGAAGAAAATTTAAATTTTCTTCACACGCGTGTATACCACTCGCAAAATGCCGGCGCGTTCGAAATCCCTGGTTTAAGTCCTTGGCAAATCCTAAATTTATAGGGTGATATCTATTTTTACGCAAAATAAATTGAGCTGTGGATTTGGCAACTCCTACATTATCTTTGATTTGCCTAGTTGATATTTCAGGGTTCTCAACAACTGCTTGTAAAACATTATTTTGGGTTTCTTCTAAAGACTCCTTTTTCGAGTTAAAATAGGCTTTTAAATGAACCATATTCTTTTAAATTTCGAGCCAGCTTTAAAAAATGGACTTACATGGCTGCCTTCTTTCTGAATATGTATTAAGATACATTGCTGCCAATTTACATCATTTTGTGGCACAAAATGTAGCACGTTAGCATATCAAACTTTTCTTCATGGCTATAATGCTCACCCGGCATATTCGACGATAAATGCACAATATTAACTATTCAACAATAAACAACAATAACGACAACAGTAAAAATAACGACAATTACTCTAAAACAACATCTCGGCAAACAGGGTAACAACAAGGATAATTACAATTTTATCATAATATTAAGTGACAGAATCGGTGACAGGTAATGACGACAAAGCATTTGTTTGCAACGCCTTCTTAAAAATACTTATAAGAAATAGAAAAAATGCAATTAATTTTCCTTTTAACTAAATAAAATATGGCATGTGATACATCGTTGAATTTGTAATAAAAAATGGAATTAGATACAGGGTGTACATTTTTTCGGCCATATAAAAATAAAGTTGATGATGGTTTCTTGAAACCGAAACGTCGGATATAAAATCTAAAAATACCATCATGTAGTACCTTAAAAGTGCCAATAAGAAAGTGTTGTTAGTTTTGATATTTTTGCAAAAAAGTCAGAAAAATAAAATCGATATTGTCAAATTCGTTTTTCCAAATATCTCAGCAGGGCATGAAAATTTTCAAGTTTCTAAACGGCATGTAAATAAGCTTCAAAGAACACAACTTTTCCTAATTTAACCTAAGCTGTATCTCCAACAAGTACTGAGATTCCCATGGTGAGGATCCTTATCTTGGACAAACTGTATATATATATATATATATATATATATATATATATATATATATATATATATATATATATATATATATATATATATAATAATTTTATAATTAATAATTATTTGTAATTGCCATAATTTGATATCCTTATGATCTGTTATGATTAATTTTATGAGATTATTTTTTAATCTATAATAATTATGCTTAATGCATGGTTTTATGTGTAGTAACTTATGTATAACGACAAGCACTATGTTCATACTATGTTGATATATTATGAAGTTCGTAGATAGACCCGGCATTGCTCACAATCAGTATTGCGAAAATGATTAGCTGTAGTTGAAATATTTTCTAAAAATTTAAATTTGCCGCCATACGTAATAACGATATTAGCAACGGTGTGTTTTTGTGTGGACGCTTAGTTGTTGTTTATTATTTCTGATTGTTTTTCTTCTGTTTATTTCTTTTTTAAATTAATTTTGCTTCTCTGTGAAATTAAAACAGTTTTTTGTGATATAAAACTCCAAAGTACTGTTTTGTTTTTATATCAAGTAAGTAAATATAAAAAATCCAAAGAAACAACATCTACCGAAAAAGTCAATGAAAAAACATATACGGAATAAAAACTCAAATTTGAAAAATAATATCACATTTTTATTTGTTTGGATAAATTAGAAATTTTAAGTTATTTCTTAATAAAAAGTTCTCGCAAATGTCTTACTAAAATCTCATTATTATTAACGATAATCCTGAAACTGCAATTTAGATAAATGGAATTTTGGTAATTACTTATCGTTTTAAATATTTTTTTATATTGACTTACAAATCAACAGCTTTTTATGCTACTAATAAACAAAGATATATCATTCCAACACCATTGATCTTTAGGAATGTTGCTAAGTGTAAACGACCATCAACAAAAACGTTCCAAAGTTCTTTAAAGTGAAACATTTTTTAAATTATTTATATTTTAGAAATTTTAAAACAACACTGTTGATTGAGGCACTAACAAACCGTTGAGATAAAAAGAATTTAACATTCATGACCGCCCCCTCACTTAAACAGTGATAACTGGCAAACAATCAAAATTAAATATCTTTTTTCTACGTTGATTCAACAAAACGCACACTTTTTGTATCATTTTTAGTTACAGTGGAATACATTTTTTTTTTATTTCATGTTTTGAAATATTGTTTAAATAGGTGAAACGTTATTAGCCCATTGTGTAATTGTCAAACCACTATAGTTAAATTTTAAGCAATCAAATTTTTCAATTCATTTAAAATTGTTAACAACAAAAAATTATGTTCGTTACAATCAAGTGTACAAAAGTTGTTTTATGCACACTTTAACGCTATATTTTAGTTTATTTTTATCGAAAATCGGATACGGATAACAAACATGTTTCTTAGCAATTCATTAATAGTTATTCTGGTTTGTCAGTTTAAGTAAATGAAAAAAAATGCAAGTGTAAAAGTACTTTTATAGTTTAAAATGAAAAATATGGTTGAAAATATGAATGACAAGTTTAATATCAATCAAATCACGCTACAATCACAATCAATAATAATTTAAACAATATTTACGGACAGTTATGGAGACTTAGTAAAACACTTTCTATTTAATGAACGTAGAAAAAATATTTTATAGAATTCGTGCAAAAAGTGTTCATTGCACTCGGCCCGTTGTCCAACATCCTAAAGTCCTCGTTTTACGAGCGTACGTCGCGAGCAATAAACTCTCTCTTTTTGCACATGTTACATAAATAACTATTTCTTTTATTAGATTTCTTTACTTCCGATTTTATTTACTTTTGCTTTTTGCCGTTTGTCATTTTATAGACGTATTGGACGAAATTTAGGAAACCTTAATTGATAATTTGCACTAGAGTAGTAATGTTGGATTTAGTTAATAAGTTAAGTAAAGACCTCAAAAGTTTAAAAGTATGCAAAAAGCATAAAAAAGCTTTGTTTATGGTTAATGCCTTCCGTGTGACTGATGTCATAGTATCATTATGAAAATTATAACGTCAAAATCAATCGATCTTAGAGTTTCGTTTTAAACAAATGTTACTGTGTACTTTTACGTTTAAGTTATGTTTGTGGTAATGAACCTACTATCTTACTTTTGACTTCCATATACCTATGTATATATATAAAAGGTTATGCAAACGATTTTTTCTTCACTACACTAAATCGACTTAACAACAGTAGACTGTTAAAAGAAAAATTGAGCAATTCGTTAATAAACATCGGCAAATGCTATCCTAAATTTGCCATCGATTGCCTACAGAAGTTATGGAGAAAGTCTACCAATGACTGAAACATTGTCAATTTCGTTTGACGTAGAAAACAAAGTACTACTACTGTCAAGTATAAGGAAAGAGTATGTAAGTAAATAAGACATTTTTACTTTGGAAATGAACAATAGGCGTCAAATCCGTTGCGGAAGAAGCTGTCTGGTTATAATTTGTTTATGGTGCAAGATAAAGTGGCACACGTCTTACACCACGGATGCACTATCTACTAATACCACTTTAGGAGTCAAGTGCATGAAACTTTTTCAATCTCGTAAATGCAGCTTTATTGTTGAAGAGTAGGAGTAACTAGAAATTATTAGCACCATACCGGAGCTTTCACAAGAATTTTGAGAATTGCATTTCAGGCGAGGACTTTTTTTTTGGTATGTGTTACATTTCCTTATTCAAACTTGGTTTCTACTTGTATAACAGATAATAGCTCTGGTGTTAGTTGCATAAGCTTCTACCTACAATAGAGCTTGTTCTTTAAAATTTGCATTTTCTTGTTGTGGTGAGCTTGTAGTTAAACACTCCAAGTCTCTAGAAGTACCCGATATTTTCCCTAAAAACAGTACGCATGATTGGGAAGATCTCGCAATAATATTGGCTGCCAACGCAGAATCTTATTTCTATTGGTCAAGTAGTAGGAAAAATTGGCGTCTGAAAGTTCATTTATTCATTGGAGTAAGTTATTGTTAAGAAATTGCTACATTTTCTAAGGAACAATCTGACAAAAATATTACTCCGTCAAAAATAAAACAGAGCAAATTACTGTACACATTTGCCAAAATGTTATCATTGAATATGTAGCTTCACAGGTGTTGCATTACTAGTATTAACGAGTTACTTCAGTTTTTTTTACCTTTATTAGCCGAAATTTAAACTCTGTGAGATGTTTAAACCTCTTACAAATAACAGTAGCAGACCGAATTAAGGAACTTCCGCTGACTGCCTTACAAAATACGTTATTTCAACAAGATGGTACACCTGCACACGGTCAAATTGTCACAGAGTTTTTAAACGAGATGGATTAGAAATCGGGAACTAGTCAGCAGCGAGATCATTAGATCTCACCCCCATGAATTTACTTTTATGGGGATGTCTAAAAAATAGGTGTATTCAAGATCCTAGGAAGCTTTACGTAGGATAGTGGAAGAGTAAATTGAGTTGAGCCTTACAAAGTAAGGTAGTCTTGTGAGGTGAGCCGTGAAACAATGTAGGCTTTGCATTCGAGAGAATGGTGATTGTGTGAACAGTTACCTTAATTTTATAATTTGTATTTGTCGTTTGGTTTCAATTTTATTAAATAATTTTTGATGTGTTTCTTAGTAGTATTCTCGATTTAACGATGTTTGGCACCAAACTTATGAATACTTAATAATTGAAAAACTTCACCCATCTTCATATGTGTAGTGTTGTGATTAGAAAACGTTAATTCTTAACCGTCCACACAAAATTTATTGAATTAATAACTAAGTTCAGTAAGTAAAGGACGATTAATAGTTTTTCCCATTATGAGACTTCCGTTAGGCAAAAAGACGAAATTTAGTTGTTGAGTAATGCTCTAAATCAACGCCTACTTTGATCAAACTGCAAGGTCGTCATAAGTAAAGACAAGTATTGTTTTTCTTTACGAATCGCGATCTTTCTAATCGAGGCGTTGTAGAGATTAGAAAGATGAGTAAAGAAGAACCTACTTCGCTTTAAGAATAATACATTTCGGACACTAAATGGAAATGGATTACATCTTATAAGAAATTATTTAAAAAATACATGACAAGCGCAAGAATCAAATTGCCGTTTCCATCAGTGCAGCAACTAAACAAAAATAGGTGAAGAAAAATACGTAAACAAAATAAATAAATAATGAAATAATGAAAATCATCCTGAAATATCGGCATTAGCGCTTGAAGCTGTTGCTAGTTTATTACCCTTGAAATCACGAAATAAATATGAGAAGAACTACAATATTTTCAATTTTTGGAGGACTTCAAAGAATGTAAGGGATATCGACGAAGAAGTTATGCTTGCGTTTTTTCATCAAAAGGTTAGTTTTCCTGAATACATTTATTTATTTATTTTAAGTTTTATCTTTATATTTGATTACAGGCTGAAAGACTGAAATCTTCCACGCTGTGGGCGGCATATTCCATATTGAAAAGTACGTTGAAGTGAAAGAAAACGTCGATATATCGAATTATGGGAAGTTACAGTTATATTTAAAGCGCCAAAGTGAGTGATGTCTGTAGTGAGGTCTGTATGGGGCATGTCGTAGTGAGGAGCTAAGAAAGTTAAATGTAAGTATATCAAGCATACCGGCTCAATTTGGTTGTCACCATCCATGACACTAAGACGAGAAAGAAGCATATATTTACCGTTATGACGGAAATAAGAGGAATTAATGAGATTGAGTTGTACAGGAGATATGTAAATCTGCGTTGAAAACATATCAATCACTCAAGATTGTTCATATTTTATATGAACAATAAATGTACAGTGCAACCTGTAGGGATCCACAGTTTCTACAAGAACCTCTACGTCGAACGTCAACTACTTTCCTTCCTGAGGGTGGAGCGGATATCAGGAGACTCAAAAATCTTGGAGGATGCCGATCAAACACGACTCCAGAAGAATATGTAGAAGAAAGCATTAACAATAAAATGGCGACTTCGAAAATGATTTTTAATCAGCCATCATCGTCAAACAGTGGATGTCAGAATCCATCAGATGTTGTCCTAGAACGTACTCAATTACAGTTGGCTCCTGCATGTAGCGATTCATCACTTTCTACGTGAAATGGAGGAGTTCATCAGGAGGTCTTATCAAAATCGTCACTATCATTTAATGATTTACAGTTAAAACATTGTACAAGCATAAGTTTTTCTAACGTTAAGGAGGGTCTCGATAGATAGTGAGGCAACACATGAAACCCCCATAAGAACAATGTTAAAAACGTTCTAACTTTTTATATTATTATGAAGTTATCTGAAACTTTAGAGAAACGCGGAAGACGTCAAAATAGTCCCGAAACCTTCCTAAATGTTTGAATATACGTTTTTTTTAAATTCTAATTTCTATAATTTTTTATTGAATTTTTTTCTGAGTAGTGATTCAATTGGAATATTTCTATAACTGATAATATTGTTAACAAGTCATATATTCAGACATGTTTTTCGAAATACGAACTGTTAAAATTTTGAAAAAAGTGTAGATTTATAATTTACTATTTAAAACATTATAAAAACGATAAATGTTCTGTCAATAAGGTAGAAATCCCATTAGAAAGTATAACAGCTTGGTCTGCTCATTAAGTGACCCGGGAGCACAAAAATCTTCAGGTATTCCTTAACAAGTACCTATTTCTATAGAAACACGAACGTAATCGGATTAACTTTGAATCCTTCGAACTATTATTTAAATTAAAATAACGAAATTGGTATGTATTTTATGTATGCACCTTATTAAATTATAATGTATTCGTATCAGTGAAAATAAAAAACAATTAATTAGTCTCTTTATTTATTTTGTATCAAAGAAAAATATTGTAAACTAATTCTATAGGTGAACAAGCAAAACAAATTAAAATTTAATTGGTCACATGTACAGTTCGAAGATTTAAATTACGAAAGCTGCGTGAATCCACTAATTCCGATAATAAAGGCTTATAGTAAATTCTTCTAATTTTTTTACCAAAATGCTAGTACACTGATAGCAATCCCGTAATTGTCTACATTTTATTAGAATATTTGAGAACAACAATAATCAATATGCAATTACGCGATATACTTAGGGTTAATTAAAGGGAAAGTTATTTAGCGATGTTCTACACCTAATTATATTACCTATATCTTTTTAAATTTAACATTGAGCAATGAACTAATTAGAAAATAATAGAAATTTGTTGTTATACAATTTATTTAAATAACACTTTATGTTAATTACATGTAATTAAAGAAACGGACGGAGTTGACGTACATATATAATAAAATAAATGTGACATTAGTTTTACAAACTTTTATAAAAAATAAAAAAAATTCAATTTTATTGCAAGTTACTTTAGTGTTCATGTATTTTGTAAATTAGTGAAAAAATAACAAAGGGATTTGCATAAATTATTCCGAATATTGACTTAATCCCTGATCTTGCCCGTGGTAGATAAATATTCAGGTAAAACTTTCGCTCCGCTACACTAGGGAACGCTGCGATCAATTTATATTTCATCAAGCTACCTAGAGAGGCGTTAAGTCACTTTTCTGGAAATTATATAGCTCATTTCCGAGTTACACATATTTTATGCAGTAGTTTTTTGTTTAGATACATTATCAACGATCAATCTAGAGGTTTTACCAATTATAACCAGCCTTATATATTAATTTTAATTGTTCACCTTTTTTTTTTTGGTAAGTTTATACGATGAGGCATGCAAAGCACTGTATGCAATTAGAATTGACAATAAAGCCATAAGATAATTGCGTCACCTGCAATTAAAATCCTTATGTTAGAAGTATTCTGGTTCGGAAAAGTATCTTTATGATTATGACTATGGTAATATTATTCCCACCATGTGGAAATAAACGGTCACTTGTAAAAAAAAACATTTTTCTAGCAGTGTTCGTTCCTACGTAATTAACTATTGAAGAATCTCAATGTTTTTCAAATCCCGAAGTCAATCCGAAGCAGCTCGCGGTACTAAATCGTCCTCCCTTACGTTCTTCAACTATCACTTGCATTTCGTTGATTAACGCTCTGTATTAATGTAACAGCGAGCTTCGAAATTTATCCTAATTTTATATGTAATCTAGCTAGCAGTTGTTTGTATATCTAGTCCAGAAACAATAGGTTTGCGACTGCGAGGCATCAGCCAAGGCTTGCAACTGAGATCGTTTCTGGACTAGTGATACACATTTTTTTTATGCTGGCGATATTAATTTATTAAACATATTAAATTATTTTTAGTGACGCAATCATATTTTAAGTTAAGTTGGCAGTTCTTAATATCAACGTGTCAAACGGCTCTAATATGATAAATATGAAAAATTAGTGGTGTCAAACCAAAAATTTAATGTTTTTCCGACCTAGGGGTCATAGAGAATTGGAACGTTAGTATTGCCGGAATTCCATAAAATTGTGGAATTACATTGTATCATATTGTATTTAGTGCTGTGATTTGTGAAAAGTTATTTTACTGCCCAACTATTAAATTTTGTTTTGCACTGCAGTCCATTTTAACACAATGTTGGTTCTGAGTAAAATGGTAATTTTGAAAAGCCCTGTAATTAACCCAATACCCAAGCGATCATATGTCTACTTATGGTATGTGTCTGGAATACTTTTTAGTTTATCTAGTAAGTACAAAAGCAAGCACAGTTCGTCACAAATACATCATCCATTTCACTAAATTCCTTGAAGAAATTCTTGAGTTCAGAAAAGAGGGATCAAGGACATTTTCTAAATGAAACACAGGTATTTTAACCCATTTACCCTGTTTTTATGTAGAATGTATAAATTAATTCGTAAACATTTATTTAATGTGCGTGTTTACACTGCATTTGAATTTATTATTTGGATTAAAATATTTGAAATTCATTTAGACAGTTATTTTTTTTGTGTGACCAAAATCAGTCTGTTGGAACAGTTGAATATTTAAAGAAATTTTAAACTTTCTGAGTATTTCATCAAAGGAACTGGGTATTTCATGCGTAGAGGAAGAAACAACATCTTGTAAATGAGACACAGATCTTTTACCTCTTCGACTCTGTTTTTTTCTTTAATACTCTGTAGCAATACATTCTTAAGTATTTATTTAATTTGTATGTTTACACCAAATTTGATTTATTATTTATATTAAAATATGTGGAATTCATTTAGACAGTTAATTTATTTTTTTTTTGTGTGACCAAAATGAGTCTACTAAAACAAGTGAATATTTAAAAAAATTTTGAACTTTCCGAATGTTTCATCAAAGAAGCTGGGTGTTTTGTTCGTCCAAAAATAAACATCATGTAAATGAGGCACATTCTTTTACCCCTTTGACTCTGTTTTTTTTGTAATCTATATAAATTAATTCTTAAAAATTTATTTCATTAATATGATTACACCAAATCTTTCATTTATTATTATTGTATTTAGATATTTGCAATTCATTTCAAGAAAGCTATTTTATTTTTTGTGTGACCAAAATCAGTCTATTGGAACACTTGAATATTTTAAAAAAATGTTGAACCTTACGAATATTTCATGAAAGAAACTGGGTCTTTCATTCGTAGAGTCAAGTCTAAAATTATGTATAATACATTATGAATTTAAAAATTTAAAATTTTACGCTACATTAACCTCTAACTCAGGTGACAATGGCCTAGTAGAAAGAAAAATCTGAAATTTGATTTAAGCATATTAAATTTGCAAGAATTTCAATAAACTTACTATTAACCTCTTATAATCATATAAATAATACTTTTTATTGCCATAACATTGATTATTCCGATTATGCTATTAATTCATTAGCGTGAGCAAAATTTAAATGTGAATCGCCAATTATTTTATAATTAATGACTATCTATTTTACTTTTATTTTCATTTAAAACTTCTTACATTAAACTTTCAATTTTTTTATGATATTAATGTTGTTGACCATTTTATATTAATTATACTCATAAAAATTTTTAATACTGATAACGTTGTTTAAATTCTCTCTCATTCCATTTTATTTATAAATCATAAATGGATTAGATTGTAATAAATGGAATACAGAACAATATACATATAAGTATAAGGGCAACCCCAACACGTAATAAACCAACCCTCGAAATGACAACATAAATAATGTCACATTTCACACAAATAAACCAGCGCACCCTTCTTATTTTCCTATACAATTTCTGAACAATTTTCTTTCTGTTTGCGTAAAAGTTATCATTTGTGTTAAAATATGCCCATGTGTCTAGCAGATGTTTAAAGTATGTTATAATATGGGCTATACTTACAAATTTAAGAAATAGTCCATGAAGTAACCCACACAGGAGACCGGTAAACGGAAGTCTTTATTATATTTGTAGTGGTTTATTTATTTGTCACTTTTAACAAATAATAATATCATTAGATTTTAAAACTTATATTTTGTTATCTGTAGCAGAGAATAATAACTACCCCTAATACTTTTAATAAAATTTCACTAAACTGAATTTAACAATACAAAACTAAATTAAACTAAATAGCAGAACAGATTCACACTTCTTTCCAAGTTTTATTTTCTATAAGTATAGCTACTAAATAAGTAAAGGTAAGAAAATGCAATCCGCAAAAAACTTTAATAATTTAGAAACAGTTGAGGATAGATATAGGACATTGTACATAATATGTCTACAATTTTCCGTAGAATTAAAAATGTCATAATAAACGGAGGTAATGATTATAAAAAAAATTTAATATCGACACAGCTGTAAAATAATTGCAAACAAAACCTACGGGTCCTAGCGTTTTTTTTGAACAAGTCCTCGTTTAATTACTATTGAATTTCTACACACAAACACACAAACACACAAACACACAAACACACAAACACACAAACACACAAACACACAACACACACACACACATAAACACACAAACACAAACACACAAACACACAAACACACAAACACACAAACACACAAACACACAAACACACAAACACACAAACACACAAACACACAAACACACAAACACACAAACGCACAAACGCACAAACGCACAAACATACAAACACAAACACTCAAACACCCAAACACACAAACACACAAACACACAAACACACGAACACACAAACACACAAACGCACAAACATACAAACACAAACACTCAAACACCCAAACACACAAACACACAAACACACGAACACACGAACACACGAACACACGAACACACGAACACACGAACGCACAAACACACAAACACACAAACACACAAACACACAAACACACAAAGACACAAGCACACAAGCACACAAGCACACAAGCACACAAGCACACAAACAGACAAACACCCAAGCACACAAGCACACAAACAGACAAACACCCAAGCACACAAACAGACAAACACCCAAGCACCCAGGGGTTTTTTTTGTGTGTGGACAAAATGTATATTTTATTACTTTTTCTTAAAGTTTGTTTAATAATACATAAAAAAGGTACACTAGTTCAAAATCGATAATATACACCGTTCTCAAGAAAAATGATTTAGTATAAGACACTGCCATTTCACATCTACCATTTCGGATAATAACCTTGCCATCTTTTTTAATTATTTTCTACTTTCAACCGAAGGCGAAGTGTAATTAAAATTATTATGTGCACTGTCAAATAAACATTATTTAATCGTAATAACAAGAAACTTAACTACAAACTACAAACTACAAACTTAACAAGTGTCAATGTAGAAATTGTTCAAAATGTCTTCCACCAACACAAACACAAGCATGACCCTTTTGGCCATGTTAATTTGTACTTTCTCTGTACTTCTCTCATTTTGTTTTAGCTTCGCAAACACAAGCTCGAGTCTCGACAACGCTGCATATTATCGATTTTAAACTAGAGTAACTTTTTAAACAAACTTTAAGAAAAAATAGTAAAATATGCATTTTTTCCACACACAAAAAAAAACCTACTGAAAAAATCACTAAAAAACTAGTTACTAACATCTAACACAATTAACAATTAAAATTGATTAAAGTAATAATAAAATTACGATCTAAAATACACATGGAACAACCATGTTATATACATTTAATGCCTAAGGCACCTCGACATATTATTCCTGATGAAGCTACCAAATCAGTACCGAAATATCGATATAAATGTAATGAGGATTACTCTCTAAATTGGTTAATTAATACCTGTATACCAATATTTGACCGATTCCCTGATTAATAAATTTTTTCAATTGTTTTATATATATATATATATATATATATATATATATATATATATATATATATATATATATATACACAGGGTGTACACTTTAAGGCCGCAAAATAAGGTTGGGAGAAGAGGAGAAAAGTCATCTGATTAATTACGCTATAATTTATAATTTATAATTGGAATCTATAAAATAATTCTCTTTTGAGTTTTTTTAAGCATAATAACAATTGCTGTTAAAGCCACCGCTACGGGGCGGTTTTTAAATACATAGTAGTTTTTTCGGTTTTGCTCGAAATTTCTAATGTAACCACACTATTACTTTATCATGGCTAGAAAATATCTTAAATTTGTAAAACACTGATAAAAAAATAGTTCGATATCTTTATTAGTTAATTATAACTCTAATTTTAATCATTGTATTATTACCTGCGCGTATCTTGTTTTAAATTTTTCATAACTAAACTAGTGTGGCATAACTCCATCGTGTTGAAACTACTACAAGTTCTAAAAATACATATTGGATTACTCAGAGGCTCAGCGGTAAAGGTGTCAGACTTACAAGTGAAAGGTACCAAGTTCGAATCTGAGAGTAAGGTGCTTGGGACAAAATCATAGTACATGAATTCGACATAAGTGCGAAAACAGTCCTACTTGGGATAAAGCCTAATGACGGAAGCAGGCCTCTTCCGAAAGGTCGCGTATAAAACAAAAATGTGGAAATAGACCGATCAACTCAAATAATATGAAGCCACAGTTACAAAACACTTATAATACAGGATAAATGCAATAATTACAACTTTTTTAAATTGGCCGATTAAATTAATAGTGGCGTAAATTAATGAAATAATGTTTCCGATAAGGCCACATTCCATTAAATGGGTTTGAGAATTGTCATACTTGTCGTTACCATCACACACAGAATCCTTACAGATTACCTACAGCAAGTGGTCGTTACAGAATAATTTATACGAACTGTTGAAAAGTCTCCCCATGTATACACGTTTAAAATGTGGTTTCAACAGGATGGAGTTGCTACCAAAATGTTTTATGCTTGTGATTTCTGTTTATCAGGATTCATAAAACGTACAGTGTATGCAACAGCACCAACTACTGCGGAAGACATGTGTAATTGAATTTTGGTTGCATTTCGAGAAATTACTCCAGAAATGCTCAACAATTGGGCTCGTACAGTGTCCAAACTGGACAAAATTTTGAACATTGAATGTAATGGTTATTCAGTCTTTGTTCTTGTTTGTGTCCTTGTTTGTTTGTAGTGATCGTATTGTATTTTGTATGTCTGCAACAGTGCTGATAGTTCCAAGTCTGATAAAACACCAAGATGTCGTCGCTTCATAATACCTACGAACTTCAAAGCAGTTACAAAGTCGAAAATACTATTACAGGTAGACCCACTAATACCTTACCAATATCGATAAAAAAAGAATGGTCAGGGTGACATTTATAATGATACTGAACATGTAATAAATGATAAATATAACACTAATTCACATAGCACTACGTGTTTGGTGAAAGTTTTGTTTTATCGTTCAGCTCATAATTTTTCTTATAGTAAAAAACACGATATTAGGTACTGGATAATACGAATTTGGAAGGCAGACATATAGCCGATAAAATTCTAGAAAAAAGAAGCTCGATAATGTTGTAAATGATCAGATATAAGTTTTGGAGAAATATCTACTGCATTAGCCGTCGGGTCCATTATGAAAGCAAAGAGAAAAATTAGCATTTGCATAAATACAGCTGTTTTTGTTTCTCAGTCATTACACTTTTATAGGGAACCACTCAAGCTTAACCTCTGTATTCAGGGTTGCCTACTACTCCTAGAAAAACAACTTGATAAATAATTATTATGTAGTCAGGACCTTGCATTCCACATATGGTTTTCCTCCAGCCTTTCGCCACAATAATGAGCAAAATTCTTCTATTGGTCGAGCTTGAGGAATGTTTGGGGGATTATCTTCTCTTGGAACATAATTGGCGTTATTCTGCTCCAATCAGACTCGAGTAATACTGGTTATTAATAAAATTAAGCGTCCACAGATTCTCCCAAAACTCTGCCCACATAAGGTGTTGAAACACCAGTCACTGAATCGCACGCCAGCAAATTTTGCTTTTGCTTTGATTTTTACTGCGTTTGGAAAATTTTCAATATCAGAGGTATAAAACCTATCGTTACCTTTCATTTCAGAATGTGACAGCGTAAACTATTTCTCATCGTCCATTATGATCACATGGTTATTTACAAAATGCCTTCGTCTCAAAGCACTGCAACATATAGGTATTCTTTCGAGCTGTGTCTGGGTATGTTTAGGACACTTCCTTTTCTTTCTATAAACTACACTATTTCTTGATAAAGTTCTTTGGACGGTCTTGTAAGACACCCCAAAACGGCGACCCAGCTTTCGAATAGCTACACCAATTCTGTCTCGAGCGGATTGTACCGATCTATTAATCGCGGTTCGACTCAGAACATGAGGTCTGCTAGTTTTAGGCAAATTAATGTAATGTATATCTTCTTCGCATTCTCTCAATGCCCGATAAATTGTTCCTGGCTAACGTTTTGAGCTCTGAGCAAGTTTACAATTTCACTTTTGGGCAACGGTCCAACTAAGCTATGGATACTCTTGCGAATTTCAAGTTTGTATGACATTACGAACACCGTTATTGAATAAACTTGACGTTTGTCAAAAGCGAGAAAACATGATTCGAAACATCGATTGCAGGGCAACTAGATCAGACATCCAAATCGAGTAGAAATTTCAAAGCAAACTTTTTCTCAAAACTTATATCCTTTCTATTAATTATTAATAGCACGGAAATATGCAAAGCGCTTTTCCAATTGACGACTGTCATGCCGAAACATATTTACTTGTTATAAAGACACTGGCTCATTTTATTGACAGCAAACCACGGATTTATGCGTATATTTGCGCATAGAAAAAATTTTCCAAGTTTTTTAAGAAAAAAAATTGGTCAAAATTTCTATTACTTCTTAATAATTGCTTAACACTAATTCACTTATGACCTTAATTTTACTTTGTGCTTATGCAATAATCTTGGTAATGCCATATTCCTAGAACAAATCCTTTTCATCCGCTTCAGCATCATAAACCTTCATACATCCCGCATTTAGACGTTAGTCCAAGTGCCAAAGTAGTCTCCCATTCTCAATATGTATCGGGGGAGAGTGACTGGTTAATTACTCTGTGACGATAGGTTATTACACCTATTTACTTCATCGCCTCGAATATGGTTCTTTGGTTTGGTATTCATACCATACAAACTATAACGCTTCTTTAGAAGTAGTTAAAAGAGAATTTTTAAACTTTCTTACGTTTAAAGTTGATGGGAGATACCCAGCAACTTATATAGATCAAGACGTATTACTAACGAGATTTAACACACAGTCTCTTGAAATTCTGGGAACGATTGCAAGCGTAGTGTTCTCTATAAGGTGCTTCAAGGTCATATTAATGGTGCATATGTCTTATCGATTTTCCATTTTTATATTCCGCGTATTTCTGCACGTAATACTATAACTTTTTATCATCCACGTCCGAACACTAACATTCTTCTTCAAGCACCTGTCTCTGTTATGTGTACTAATGCGAATAACATTTTTAGCGTCTGTGACATACTTGGTCTGAGTTTAAAATAAATTATCATACTATTTGCGGTGTTGAATGTTACTTTGTGAATATTATTACTGTTTTTTAAGTAAATGATATTGCAATATCTTAGCACGTGACTAAGCTACACAATTTTGTCTTAATTTGTCTTTTTAATTGTAGGGAGTAGGGTTCTATGTTTTTTTCTTTTTTTTTATTACGTGTATCGGTTAGATATAGCTGAATATATTATGTGTCTTTGAATGCCTTAAACATGTCCTGTAATTGGGTTTAGTTCTGTTGGGCAATGAACTGCTGTTATTATTATTACCTAAACTTAAATTTTTTTAATATGCGTAAGAAAGATTTCCTAAATGGATGAGTGCCCTGCTGGTAGAGCACCCGACAGCATCAAGACAAACGCCTGTATAGTACAGAGCGCGCGGACCGAGCGATGCTTTGGATCACTCGGGACTTCGTTTATGAATATGCTGCGTTGAACATAAAATTTGTTCTTAACTACACTTTGCCAATAAACCGTATGAAGGGTGTCTCAACAATAACGCAAAAGAAATTAAACAACTTTTTTTTATCAAGAAATAAAATAAAATAAAATCGGCTTTTACTTTCCTCGGCGTTATCTTGTAAATCATTGCTACTTCTACTTCATCAGAAACAAAACTACGTGACTGAAATGGACTTTCAAAATCAGTTACGTTTGAATCCATGTTTTTATAAAATTCTTCTGGTGCAATATTTTGTCATGAACGCTTAGAACTGGAAATATTTTAAATAGGATACTAAACGTTTGTTCGACTGCGCGTAGGTGTGAAAAATTGTATCGTATATCTGATAAATAATACTCTTCTTGCTCTAAAACACATGTTCCTATAATCAATTTGAGGTTTCGATTTTCTTGAGTTTGCAAATTCCGCTTATAAGAGTTTTCGAAAACATTGACCATAAAATCAACTAGTGCACAAGAGTTAAAAACCTTAGACTGTTGCAAAACTATATCTTTATGCTCGATCGCTGGAGGCTTTGTTTATGAATATGCTACGTTGCGTCAGACACATCCCACTGCGTAAGCTTATTTACTTTACTACAGTTAGTTGCGTGCTTCACTTTGGTGTTTTAGGTTATACTTTCTATTTTGGCCTAAATTTTTACAACTTCATAATGGATAAAGCAATCCTAGACAGTTTATTGAGACGTTTGTGTGAAGGTGTTCCTATTCTTGAAATAATAGTTGACGATAATAAACAGTTCCGTATTTTAGTGCAGTGTAAGGTGTTAGGAAAGGATACCGTGGATGAAAAATGTGATAACTGGGTAAAAAATTTTTAATACTCAACCAATACAAACTGGATATCGGTAAGACGATATCCGAATGCAACTCGCTATGAATTTCGGAAGTTATATGCTTCCCAACACTCGTCCGCGAATAAAGTAGTTATACGAAAACGGTGGTCGTGTAAAATTAGGAACAGGAGTTATAAAGCACAAACAGATATTAAGATCAAAAAATTAACAGGAACACAATGAAAAATGATGTGCTATTAAAAAACAAATTTAACGTAGTAATCAAAATAAAGTTTGAACACTCACATAGAGTGAATGTAGCAGAAGCAGAAGAGGTATACTTTGCTTTAGGAATGACTGACTTCGTCAGCTTCTAGAATTTGCCATGAAATAAAATTAATTGCAGTTGATTCTGAAGAAGCACAGGAAGTACGAAATGTAAGTACAGCATACCTTCTTTCTAACACAAGAGGAAACTCTACTGAGAGGCAAATAAAATATTTATATAAGTGGCTTTTCTGGCAATATGATAGTCAAGAAAAAAAAAGCAGGTTCCCAAGAACCAACAATCCTCGTTGTAAGAATCTGGCGGTAAAATAGTCATTAAAGAAAATCTTTTTATCGCAGTTGTTGTGAACTCCAATAATGCGACGTGAATTTCTTCAAAATCTTTTGGTTGAAATGGTGTTCGTGGACTCCAGTGGATCTTGCGATCAGCCTATGATTTCTTGATATCTAATAAGATAGTACAAAGTAATAAAATATTATATGAGGATCTAGAGAAGTTGCGGGTCCATAGAAAAGAATGGTGTATTTCGTACAGAACTAATATAATAAGAGGTAACAACACTAATAATTACACAAAAGCTTTAATTGGAATTTTTAAAGGTATAGTTTTGCAAAGGGGGAAGGTTTTTAGCTCCTATGCACTAGTTGATTTTATGGTCAACGTTTTCGAAAACTATTATAAGCGAAAGTTGTTGAAATTTGCAGACTAAAGATCTAAACCTCACATTGATTATAAGAACGTGTGTTTTAGAGCAAGAGGAGTGAGTATCATTTATCAAACAAACGATACAATTTTTCAGGTTGCATCTGAAAAAGACTCGAATTTATTTTTTTCAGTCAATGCTAAGGTAGCGTTTTGTGATTATCCATCAGGCAATGGCAGGTGGCAAACTTCATAAACACCTATGCGCAGTCAAACAAAAGTGTGGTATTCTATTTAAAACATCTCCAGTTCTAAGCGTTCATGACTAAATACAGTTAGCCAAATTAGCTGTTGTATGCTAATTTATTTGTTGGTGCATGACTACGTTGCCACTTAGCTCTGGCTTTCCTTTTTCAATGTTAATTTCAATGAAATGGCAGCGTCAAGTTGGTGGTTTGTTGTCTGCTGAGCTTGGAAATACAGTGACGGTAGAAGTTTGCTGTTCAGCAGTAGCATCACTGTTTCACATTTCCCTGTCCTTTCCCCGGAACTTGTTATGGCAGTGTTCAAAGTTAAGGCTGGACTAAAACGAGTTATAAGAAAAAGAGGGAAAACTGCAATACTCACTTCATCACCTTATAACACTTCACTAATCGAATCAAGAGACAAACCCCAGAAGACCAAAGAAGCGAAAGAAAATGCCGGAATGAGAAAGTTGCTGGCTAAAGAAGCGAAAGAGAGCCCTGCCAAGAAAAAGCTAGTCGTTCAAGATAAGAAGAAACGTTCAGAAAAAAGGTCTAAGCCCAGTAAGCAGAGACCAAACAAACAGGATGAGGCGTTAGAGGACAGCTCAGATGAAAGGTCTGAGGAAGATGAAGACGTGTCATGTTTGAATTGTGACGATCTGTATTCAATATCTAATGAGAGTTGGGTGTCATGCTTTAAATGCAAAAAGTGGGCACACAACTCATGTACAGGTATTGAATAAGACCATAATGAATCAAAATTCATGTGTGAATTTTGCAAGCCATAAGCAACGTATAATTTAATACTTTGTACCTAAATTTGTTAAGAACATGCACAATTTTATGCTTCAAAATACGGGTTTTTTTAAATTTGAACCAAGTTGGTCTTAAAATTAAAATAAAAATAAAAAAAACCTCTTACCCGCTTCTGTCTGAGCCTCATATCACTGTGAATTGATTAAAGTTACTGGCCACAAAATCCCACCAAAAATTTTGTTTCTACATTCGGTACTGGTATATGAACTTCGAAACACTTTAAATACAAAAAATAATCTATAATATTCCAAAAACCATTATACTTTTATTTTTATATTTTAAAAATTATATCTTTAATTTTTTTTTTGCAACTTTGTATACTAAAGTTGATTTTAAAATGTATAAAGAAACTGTTTCTTAATATAGGACAACGTTTTTTAATATCGTAGACCTAAAACCTTGCTTCAAACCTTAAGTACCCCATTCCGCCCCGGTGTTCCCTACTATACCTGTTTTTGTGCTGGCATTATTACAAAAGGAATTAAGCAATAGTCAAGTTTATGATTTCAGTAGATTAAGTTTAAGACTCTGTTACTTTCCATTGGGTTCTCATCTAAAGTAGATGATGGTAGGAGAGGTTTACTGGAACAATCACATATTGCTGCCAATCGTGTACGATTCTTAAGAGAATATTACAAAAATAAAGAAGAAAAATTATACAATCCTGGATTCTTAGATGAAACTTGGATTTTCAGTCGAGGATCGCACAAAAGAAGCTGGCAAGATAAATCTAAGGAAAGCGTGAAGAAGAAGCCAATGGGTGAAGGAAAAGGGTTTATTGTAATTTAGTTATATTACATTATAATTCCTAATAAAATAGCTGTATTTTTGAGACTTATAGTTGTTCATGCAGGTAATGAAGATGGATTTATTTCCGATGCTTCACTTTTGTTTTCTACAGTCACAAAGTGCAGACTATCATGGAGATATGTGTGCGGAGTTGTTTACAAAATGGTCTGGAAATAATTTAATTGCAAACTCAAAAAAACCATCTTTAATTGTATCATTCCAAACTTCTAGAAAAAATTCCAAATAATTAATCTAAGAATAAAGAAATCTGTAATTTTCTTTAAAAGAACAACATAGTTTATGAACCTAACATGTTTAAAAAGGAATTACTGCAATTCGTTGTACATAATGCAATACCAAAGGTGTACGAAATAAATAAAATAGCACACCAGTGTGGTCACAGAGTATTACGATTACCACCATATCACTGTCAATTAAATCCACACTGGCGTGGGCCAACTACAACAAAACTATAGGAAGACATAGTTCCAAATTTAACGATGACCATGTAAAGAAATATGGATGGAATCCTTGCAACGAATTGATGGGACATATTGGCAGAAATGCATTAAACATGCCGAAGTGTCTACGTTAGGGTGGTGGGAAATTGAAACACATTAAGAATGGAATAATCACAAATGTATCGATATTTATGTTATCGTAAAGTATCTAGAAGAATTATGTCGATTACAAAGCAATAATTATGCTTCTAGAAGGGTTGTTATAAATCTTGAGAGAAACAAACTAATTACAACTTTTATCAATTTTTCCACCTGAAATGATTTAATTTACAATAAACAAAAAAGTATTTGGTATCCGGGGGTTAATACTGAATTCGGAATATTCGAAAATATGTAATTTGACGTTTTAATCAAAACCATGTAATCGCTCCCGTTACACTCTAAAGAAAAAAACTTATATACAGTGACTCTTCATGTATTTGTACCATATGAAAGTAATTGTAATTGGTGGGTTGGAATTGTTAACGCTTGTTCAGATGGTTAAAGACACTTTCTGACTTTATACCTAAAGAACTGAATCAAAGTTACAGAAAATGTTGATATAGTAATTTAATTAGCTGCAAATCGAATGTAGAAATTTAAAATATTTATAATGTTTTAGTTATTCGTATAAGAGAATAAATAACCTATAAATAGGTTTAATGCGTACCAAGTTTAGTCGGTCGTACACGTGATATAACTTTAGTGCAGTGTAATTATTCCATTAAGTGCCCTCCAAGCTAAATCAACCCATACACAAGATAATTTACTGAAATTATCTATTATTAGAAAGAGTACATAATTATGGTTATAATTTAGTTACATTGCTTGAGATTTTTGTACTCTCGTCATTGTAATTTTCACACCTTTCATAAAAAATGGCTTGACGTGGCATGATAAAGTACAATTATATGAAAAAGCACAAATTGTTACTCGACTATATGTTTTGCACAACTTTAAATTGTTTTCACGCTCACAACTGTCGTACTATAAGTACACATTAACTTTTAATAATGCCTACAATTGAAAATGCTAATAAATACAGATTAAGTTTATTATTCTTCAAAAAAAAAGAGCATGAGTATGTGAGACTTAAACAACACCTGTCAAATAATTTTTTTATACAATTTTGATATTTATAGGCATTAAAAAATAACACAATATTTATTTCTCTCGGTACGATAATGAATAAATCATAACATCATATTAATAAAATTATAAGGAGAAAGCATGATTTTAAATTGGGTTTGCAAAAGGTTGATCTAGTTTGAAAGATAGTTATGATGCGCCTTTAACCCTGCCATTGATCCGTTCATTTTGTGGTAACGCGTATGAAATTAAGAATATTCAATTACCACCCTGTATAGTTACGATACTTTGCTACAAAAAGAACCTGTGAAAACTAGTTTTAAAGGCCTTTTGGCACTTGTTAAACACAATCGTTAAATCTGATCTAACAATGTTCACATACAACAGCAATTTATGTTTTTCCGTAAACAACTGCATCAATTATTATGTTCTTTGGGGCATGTTTCCTCCATAATTTCAGATAGTCAGTTATTTCACGCCCTTTTTCTGTTGGTGAACCTTTATGAAACTAGCTAATATATTAATTGTTAACCAGTAGGTGATTTATTAATACCAAATTTCCGTACACTCCAATTATGACATACAGGGTGTGGCGCGAAGAGTTTTGATTAAAAGCAATGGCGGATAGAGTTTTGTTAAAAATCTGAAATTACGAAACTGTAGGTTTCGGATGACGCTGAGTTCAAATATAATATTGTCCTGAATGTGGCACTTCCGGTTATAGCGGAAGTAGACGTCAACTTTGTTATTTTAAATGGAACCTAATATTTTTTATTTTATTTTCAAATTCTACATGAAATTCTAGATAAAATTTGTGCAAAATGTCCTATACCAAAAATGAAGTATTTTCGAGATATTTCGATTTTTTAAAATTCGAAAAAATCCATTGAATAACGATATCTCCATTAATAACGAAGCTAGTGACGTGAAATTGTAACCAATAAACAACAATCGCTTGCCCGTTAACTCCATATATCCATCTCATTGATATTTCATACAGGGTGTTTTAAACTTAGCCGCCAACATGTACAATTTAAATCATTTATAAGTTGCTTACCTTAAATAGAACACCCTGTATTTTATTACAATTCGTTTGGTATCAGTATTCCCTATATCTAAATCCAACCACTTTTGAGATATTTCATTATCTTAGTTAAAACATAACAACACTTAATTATTTCAACATTAGTAAAGGGTAGGCCATGATTTCCATTATTTAAGGTGATATTTTGTTATTTTTTCATAAGTTACTAATTCTGAAAAGTAACCAATAGCCTGAAAGGATTATTAATTGTGGATATCATTAAAAACGTTGACTAGGTTTTAGTATTAATTTAATTAGATAACTTACAAACAAAAATAACTAAATGTAATATTAAACAAATAAAGTTTCATAATGTGTTCAAAATTAGCACCATCTACTTTTAAACATTTATGAATCCTTTTCATTAAGTTATGTCTTGTAATTCTGGAAATATGGTCGGGTGTTAGAGAATTAAAAGCAAGTAAGACTCTCTGCATCATATCTTCCTTTGTCGTAACAGGTTTGGAAAATACCTGATTTTTAATGTAACCCCAAATACCAAAATCTGAAGTGCCAAATCAGGAGAGTGAGCTGGCCAAAGAAACGGACCCTGATTGGCAATCCATCTGTCATCAAACATGTCGTAAAGATGCTGAGCAACAGGCCCAAAGTTATGAGGAGGTGCTCCATCTTGCTGATAACAAGCTAAAGCCGCCTATCTATTTCTTAAAGTATATAACGCCGGTCGTATGGCTTCTTCTAAAATGTGGCAATATCTTGTACCATTTAAATTTTCATCATAAAATTTTAATGCTTAAATTTTATCGTCTTTTATTGCACAAAAAACATTAAAACTCCAACAATCCTGGAAATAACGTTCTCTACTAACATGTGGATTTTCATTAGACCAAAAATGGGATTTATGTCGATTAAATAATCCATTTTTGCTAAACTTTGCTTCACCACACCATATAACTTTTTTATGAAGTTTTCATCCTCTTGGGTCTTCATTAAAAACCATTCACAGAATTCTACCCTTCGAGGAAGATGACCTAATTGTAAGTGTTGCACCAAATGATATGAAAATGGTTTCCAATTGTGTTTTTTTAAAATACTATGAATTGTTCTCGTCGACAAAGTAAGATCTCTCTCACAATCTCTAATGGAGGCATTTGGAGAGGTCGTAAAATAACCCAAAACATTAATTTCGTTTATGTCACTGTCCACTAGTGGTTTATTTTTATTAATTTTTGTCTTAAATTGACCAAACTGACGGCAGTTTTTAAGCAATCTTCTTACAATATCACCAGTTGCATTTGGTCGATTTGAATATCTTTCTGCAAAAACACGGCGAGTCCGTTCAACAATTCTATTACACTCGCCGTAAATAACAAGATTTAAAAAATCATCATTAGTAAATCCTACATTTGCCATTATTTAATATGAAATACAAACTGGTAAATAAAACTGTCAAAACAACATAACCAATTAACGTTCTAACTATCAAATCTTTGACAGCCGTGGCCTACGCTTTACTAAAGTTGAAATAATTAAGTGTTGTTATGTTTTAACTAAGATAATGAAATATCTCAAAAGTGGTTGGATTTAGGTATAGGGAATACTGATACCAAACGAATTGGCTTAAAAAAATACAGCGGAAAATGTAATAAAATACAGGGTGTTCTATTTAAAGTAAGCAACTTATAAATGATTTAAATTGTGCATGTTGGCGGCTAAGTTTAAAACACCTTGTATGAAATATCAATGAGATGGATATATGGAGTTACCGGGCAAGCCCTTATTGTTTATTGCTTACAATTGCACGTCACTAGCTTCGTTATTAATGGAGATGTCGTTATTCAATGTGGACTAGGATTTTTTCAAAATTTTTAAAAAAATCGAAATATCTCGAAAATACTTCATTTTTGGTATAGGATATTGTGCACAAATTTTATCTAGAATTTCATGTAGAATTCGAAAATAAAATGAAAAATATTAGGTTCCATTTGAAATAACAAAGTTGACGTCTACTCACATTCAGGGCAATATTATATTTGAACTCAACGTCATCCAAAACCTACAGCTTCGTAATTTCAGGTTTTTGACATAACTGTATCTGCCATTACTTTTAATCAAAATTCTTCGCGCCACACCCTGTATATACAAAAATCGTTTGTGTGCGGGAGTAGTAAGGGGACACCTTAACCACATTTACTCTACTACAGTAGCACCTTTCACTTTTTTATATGCCCACGTGGGGACCGGATTTTCCACCCTTATTTTTACACGCTTACGTGTAGGACGTGTTTTTTCACCCTTATTTTTGCACATCCACGTGTGAGACCGCATTTTCACCTATTTTTATATACCTCGTGTGAGACCGGATTTTTCATCCCTATTTTACACACTCGCGTGTGAGACCGTATTTTCATCCGTTTTTCATCCCTAATTATTTTATATACCCTCGTGTGAGACCGTATTTTCAATTTTTCAACCCTAATTATTTTTACATACACCACGTGTGGGACCGTATTTTCAACCTTTCTTTTATACCTAATTATTTTTTACTCGCTTACGTATAGGACGTGTATTTTCATCCCTTATTTTAATAAACTTATGACGCCGGTTAAAATTGTCACCTAAACATATGGTAACACTGCTTTGGATTTTGACGTCACAAGACCGCCTGCGAGGGACGTACATTTCAACCCTGACAGTATTTTCAACCTTTTGTTTGTATTTAAGAGCCCTTTTGGCGGGAGTCCCTAAAGGATAGGCAAATGCATGCGCACGTAGGATCGTTTTTTACCTATTTTTAAGGGTTAATAAACGGTAGGATATTTTTTAGTATTAAAAGAAACTAATCAAGGTAAAGATAACGTATACGTTTGATTTTAAAAATACACTATTACATTCTATAACGATAATAAACAGTTAATGGCATTGCATAACCAGCTAATTACCCTGTTGTTGTCATACAATGTGAATGTACGGTTTAGCGACTATTTAATATGAATTGAATTTTATCAAATGAGATTGCATAATTGTTGTTATTATTAAAATCATTATTAGGTTCCTTTTAATCCCATATCTAGATTGTGGTCCTCTTGTGGTGAAAATTCATTTGAATATATTTTAAAATGAAATTGATTTAAAAATAAAATGTGTAATTAACTAATTGATTAACCTGCTTACAGCAATAGTAATTATCGAAAATTAAGGAATGTCGCTTTTATTTATTTACCTTTTTTAATACGTATTATTTACATACAATATATTTTGGTTTAAATATGAGTCACAATGTGCAATCCTTTTTGCTTTAATTATGGGTCATAATTAAATCTAGTTGTCGCTCAAGGTAGTCACTACCAAATTAATCTCATGTACAACAAGAAACTTAATATCAATAATGTATAACAAAGTATTTTTTATAATGCCATTTTTCGCATAGTTTAATGTCCATGTAAGGATCGTATTTTAGCCTTGAGAGATCGGATTTGGTCTGGGTCAGACTAGGGTTGGTCCAGTATCGGAATTGTATTCTAAATTGTCTCCTGTGAAAGTTAGCTTTACAAAAACACAGACACAACCACAAGTACGAGCACGAGCACAAACATAAACACATTCACAGGAACAATTACAAGCCCAAGAATCAGGACATGCACAAACACAAGCACAGGAACAATTACAAGTACAAGCACAAGCGCAAGCACAGGTACATACAAACACACAAACACGTAAAACGAAAATTGCAAACACGAAAAACGAAAATTCAAACACGAAAATTCGTAAACACACAAACTCACAAACACAAAAACGAAAACGAAAATTCAAACACGAAAATAACAAACACAAACGCGCAGAGTACGAAAAAACGCAAACACGAAAAATCGTAAACACAAAAATTCTCAAACACGAAAACCGCAAACATACAAACGCACAAACACGAAAAAACGAAAACACACAAAACGAAAAACGCGCAAAGCTGCCGAATGAATTAAGACTGGGATTTGGAGTCTATAAACAAAATGATTCTCTCTGTCTCTGTCTCTGTCCCTGTCTCTCTCGTTCTCTCTCGTTCTCTCTCGTTCTCTCTCGTTCTCTCTCTCGTTCTCTCTCGTTCTCTCTCGTTCTCTCTCGTTCTCTCTCGTTCTCTCTCGTTCTCTCTCGTTCTCTCTCGTTCTCTCTCGTTCTCTCTCGTTCTCTCTCGTTCTCTCTCGTTCTCTCTCGTTCTCTCTCATTCTCTCGCTTCACATAAGCACGGACACTCAATACTCAAACACACAAAACAAAAAACACAAAAACGAATCAAGGTTAGGAACTGGAGTAAATAAAATAATTCTACTATTTATCTGTTTTATTCTTTATATCCAAATGGAAGAGTATCAAAATTTTCTATTCTACGTCGCTTAGAGTAACTTATCCTATACTGCTTAGATTCAGGTCTACTTATCACATTATAACAACTATCTCTAACAATTTTTCTGTCATTGTATACAAACAAAGAGTCTTTACTATTACTAAGTACCATATCTTTCATCGCATCAAAGTTTATAACGCGCGAGTTCTTATAGTTTAAGGTAATGCCCTTGACTTTACACACGGATTTAATTGTTTTGTCACAGGTAGAAAACACATTATAACTATAGTTTTTAGGTCCGGCACTAACAAATTCGGCTATATAGCTCCCATCACCGTGCGTCTCAGCTCGTCGGTCATTTGGCCAGAAATCCCATGCTGGGTTCCAGTCGCCGGGTTTTGCGACAAATATCACGCTGTCTGTGTCGTAATACAGAACACGTCGGTCTAGTTTCTCTAAGTAACTGTATAGCTCTAAACGGGCATGAGCTGTCGTGTATGCGGCTATGGATACATTAATTGTTTTTTGTGATTCACCCTCTCCCTCCGGTCTATCCCAATTCACCATCACAACGTTATCGTTAATAGGTATTATGGATTGTACCTGAACCAATGGATCGGTAAACAATTTGAAAAAGTCCTTTGGTTCAGATACAATCCATAATAACTAAACATAAAATATAATATGAAACAATTAAAATTTAAAAAAAACTTAACAAACAAAATGACAACATACAAATACAAACATGAATTTTTGACTAAAACAAAACAAGACGAAACACAAACAGCAGGATAAACAGAAACGACTAACAGAACGAAAAGAGGAAGACGGAGAGAACAAACAAAGAACGAGAACGAGAAACGAGAGAACGGAGAACGAAGAAGACGAGGAGAGACAGGAACGGAGAGACGAGAGACGAGGAACGAGAGAACGAAGAACGAAGGAGACGAGGAAACGAAGAACGAGAGAGACAGAAGAACGAGAGAGGAACGAAGAAACGAGGAAACGAAGAGAACAGGAAGGAACGAGGAGAGAGACGAGAGGAACGAGAGAGACGAGAACGAGAGAAACGAGAGAGAAGAGACGAGGAGAGAACGGAGAAACAGGAGACGAGGAGAGGAACGAACGAGAGAGAACGAGAGAGAACGAGGAACGAGGAGAACGAGAGAAAGGAGACGAGAACGAAGAAGAAGAGAACGAAGAGGAACGAGGAGAGAACGAGAGAGACGAGAGAGGAACGAGAGAAACGGAGACGAGAGAACGAGGAGGAACGAGAGAGAACGAAGAGAACGAGAGAACGAAACGAAGAGAGGAACGAGAGAGAACGAGAGAGAACGAGAGAACGAGAGAGAACAGAGAACGAGGAGAACGAGAGAGAACAGAGAGAACAGAGAGAAGAGGAGAACGAGAGAGGAACGAGGAGAACGAGAGAGAGACGAGAGAACGAGAGAGAGAGAACGAGAGAGAACGAGAGAACGAGGAGACAACGAGAGACAAAGAACATTTTGTTTTAGACTCCAGTCTTAATTCATTCGGAGCTTTGATTTCGTTTTAAAGTTATGATTTTGTTTGTCGTTGTATGTTTTCGTGTAATTTCAGTGTTTGAAATTTTCGTTTGAACATTTGTAAATTTCGTGTTTAATTAGTTGTCAATGAATTTCGTTTACGATTTGTCTAGTGACACATTTCTATCTCGATATGTCTTAGATCTTGTAAGTTTTCGCTTGTGTTTCTGTTTAGTTAAAATCATTCTAGATTAATGCATAAAGGATCTGTATTTTGTTATATTGACACATTTCTTATACGATAGCTAAAATACAGTTGAATAATTATTGTCCATTCTATTTGTTCATAATGAATTACATATGGTATCTTCTTAATTGTCTAAATTCAGTGCTAACACATTTCTTATAAACATGAAATTATTAATCATTTAATTCTTGTCAATCATATGTTATCCAAGTTTTAGTTATCAAAATAATTATTATGTTACTTGAATAATCGTGTAATACTCTAAAATTATCTATAAACATTGGTACAAATATAACTACGTCATATTAAATCTGATCATTAACATAAATTGTTTACCAAATAGATTTCTATTACATGTTGAACATTATCATATTATGTTTATTACCTACTGATAAACATTTCATTAGATAAAATGATGCGTATACTACTGCAAAATACGTCCTCATGAAAAATTATAATCCGGTATCATAAATCATATTACAATCTATTTGTCTATTAACATGGTATAACAGATATGTCGTAAGCTTTCAATCCATTTTTCATTTAGTTTTATAAGGAATCCAATTATTTTCATTAGCAACATCTATCACGATTACGTGATCTAGAACAGCTTGACATTTCCATGTTATGAGATTTGTTCTTATGGATACGATACTTCTTAGCTAAATATTCTCAATATACGCCATGAATCACATTAAGTATATCTAAACGCTCATTTGCATAAAGAATTATGAGTCTATCTGTGAATTATGTAACTTATTGATAAAATGGACAAATATACAAATACCAAGCATATTAAAAATTAGGATAGACATAAATAGTTACCAATCGTAATTTCTAATATACCCATGGAACACTGTGTCGGAGATATGTCCACCGCTCATGCATTGAAAGTCGTTTCATAGTGAAATAGTGAGTGCGTATATACTGAACAAAGATTCCCTACCAGAAGTTATGCGATCGCACCGGATCATACGAACGACTTCATCCTTTTTCGAGATTTGTCTTTATCAACGGGACTAAAACAAGATAAAATTGCTCCTATGCGCTTTTCTAAACTCACTAAGATCGTTTCAGTTGAGATTATTATACAGGCAATCAGTTATTAGATTACGTTATAGTCTAATCACGTCAGTCAGCGGTTTACGGTGTACTCTACTTTGCTTTAAAGTAGAAGTATCCACCAGTACCCCGTTGCTTCCATCTAAGTATTATTGGAATTAGCTACGTCAGTTTCTTCAACGGACAACGTTAGCGCAGTCTGTTAAGTCTGCTACTCTCATCGCCAAAGAAGTTGTGTTCTGTGTATTAATTAACTTTGTTCTTAAATAGGTACAGCAAATAACCAACAAAATAATTAAACATAGTAGTAGTCGTAGTAGACCCACAATGTATTCTTTCAAGATGATCAAACACGTAATCACATTCAATTCATACGAACCTTCCGCCATTTTGACCATCAGATCCTGTAACGTAGTTCGTACAAATAAAGAGCCACTTCCAAAACTACCAGACAAAATATGGATACAGGTATGAAATATACAGGAAATCACGCAAACAAATCAAAGGAATGAAAGGATTAAGACAAATTTCAATGACGATCAGGAGAAAAGAATGCCACTCAACTCCAAAAAAAAGGGCAAGTATGTGAATAGAATAGCATGCAATACATACTTGTAGTACTGTAAATTTAGATAACAGCAAAAGAGAGCAAATCGCAATGTAAACGAATAAACCACCTATCATAGGAAACAGACAATGTGGACAACTAACGCCGCTAACTCTTCATAAAGAAGCGTATCATAAAATTTTAGTCTGGAAACCGTAATAATAACATTATCTGGGTTAGAATTTCCTACACGATATACAAATTTAAATAAACGCATCATAAACGTTCCAAAAATATATAGACAGCATACTGTGATATTATGAGATACATGGACGTAAGAAGGCCACTTTCATTAATTTCCAACCAATGCAGATTAATAATTACATTGCTGCTAATTAAAAAATTATATATAAGGAGTTTGTAAAAAAATAGCTTCTTTTCATAAATGGTTTTCTCTATGGTCCCCGCAGTGACCCCCATTAGAGACAACTGGTTTCAGTTGTAGGCGATTTTAACCTCAATCAAATTAACTGTATAAATTGCACAATCGAGAACAACAATAACAGTCAAGGAGCTAAAGCCTTCGCCATATCCATCGAGAGGTAAACTGATAAAGAGCGGAATATATAACAATATCTTTCCGATGCCTTTGACTCCATTTCTTATAATTTATTGCGACCACATTTGTATTACGCTTACCTAATTTGTTAATGTGCGCACATTGGGAGGGGGGGATTTGATTTAGTTATTATCTAATTATATTTATTCCAAGTGAAACGAGAAATTACTTAATCCGTAAATGTTAATTTAAATCATTTGTGACTCTTTATTGGTTCCAGGTTTCAGTTGGTAGCAGAATGTAGTTTCGATCCACAAAGCTCTGGGTTATAGGCCCAGCACACTTCCAATGCTGAAACGTAAACATGTACAAAGAAGTAAATCTCAAAATTCCCTCGGTCTGTCATTAACTGCTTTATTTGACTACATAGAAAAAAAATTAAGCACAATAGTTGTGGAGAAGCATAAAATGCATATTATAAAATGATTTGGACTTAACAGGGTGTCTCACAAAAGCATGGCAACAGAAAATTACGTTTTTTATATGACACTCTGTATATTTTTACATTTTTAAATTATATGGTTAATTTTAACGTGACCTTACACCTATCTCCAGTGGTTTTCGAAACAATGGTAGTAGAATATTCAAACACTGTGAAGTTCAAGACATCAGTTCCATATATATATTAGCGTTTTAAGATTTTTTACAGGGGTATAATCACTCAATCCTAAGGTATAACTTTACCCCAATACTTTAATTATGCTTCTTTATGCTACACAGGGGGAAAAACATACGAATTGTTATTTTTAAATTTTAAATCGAACAGCATGTACGTTATGCAGTGATTGGATAACCGAGAGCGAGAGCTTTACAATGATACCTTATTTGCTGGGCTGAATTTTATAATCTTTCTGTATATTGCTAGAGTATACAACTGCTATCAATACAAAATTGATGTAATTTTGTCTTTATGTATTAGAATGATTAAGTTCTAAATTTAATGAGATAACAATCAAATTATTTTTTTCGAAATTCCACCCCTAAAAGGGTGAAATGGGGGGTTGAATTTTTTGTGAAATTTTTTATTCTATGGGTCAATTGACTCGAAAATTTGGTAAACATACCCTTCAATTAAAATTATAAGATAAGGTTAAGTAGAAATAAAGCATTAAATATAATACTGAGTTCATTTATACTTGCTCAAGGTCATTTACTAACTGAGAACTAGGCAAAGAAAAATTAACTTGCGCCTTAAAAGCAGAAATTAGCAGGAATTAAGAACTAAACGTAGGGGCGTGTGGAGTTAGCACTCTTATATAAACATTTTGCAGTTCTGATTAGAGTTAGCAGATGTGCGCATAGCAATGATTGTGTAAAATGTAACTGAGAAAAAGCGATTGCGTGATGTATATAGATGGGAATGAAAGAATCGAACGAAACAGTGAAGATAAGTACAGAATAATGAAAACAACAGAAGGTGAGTAAGTGCAGTTCAGATTGCTGTAGTTCTGGTACGAGTTCTGGGTAGTATTCTTCAAGTTCTAAAGAAAATCGTTATGAATGAAAGCGACCCGATCGTACATAAAAGAGGGACGAAAATTATTTTTTCAGAATTGCAGTAGTTGTGGTACTAGTTCTAGGTAGTATTCCCCGAGTTCTTAATATAATTAAGGACAATGGAGATACCACAGCATATTAAAGAATCACAGAACTTTAAACGATGTTGATTCGAAACTTTTCGAAGTTTTTTGAGAGTTCTAATAGTTCTGGCATGAGTTCTATAACTATGCTTAGGGTTCTATAGAAAACAATTATGAACGAAAGTGATTCGATCGTGCATTAAAGAGTTATTCGATTTAAAAGCACTTTTATGAAAATGTAAACATTCACCATTATCACACATAATAAAATACTTATCTTTTTTGGGTTTTTTAATGGTGTATTTTAAATTATACAATCTAAACGTTTCGATAACACTTACAGTTATCTTCCTCAGTAGTAATATATTAACATTGTTAAGGATGTGTAATTTAAAATACACCATTAAAAAACCCAAAACGGATAAGTATTTTATTATTTGATCGTATACAATCATAGAAAACTGAAACCGCGAATTTGTTTTTTTTTCTTTTAGTAAACTACATATTCGGGTGGTAATAAGCGTGCGTGTAAACAATATATGTATAATTAATCGTTATCGTCTTGGGTTTAAACGGCGTATCGGAACCCGTTAAATATTGGTGAATACGCGGTTAATTGAAGAATTATAATATTGAAAGTAAGTAGATACTTTTAATGTAATTTAAGCTCGAAGCAACCAATTCTACGTAACGTTTTAAAAAGCAAACATTGCCTTGTAAAGGTACATCATTCGCACGCGGATCAGTAAGCGGAAATCTGCTAAGATAAAAGACAGTAAAGGCTCCCTCACTCATGAATTTGGGTGAATTAGCATTGTTGTTTGCTGTTTATATTTATTTTGTGTAGAGGTGGGCGTGGACGAACGGGTACAAGACAAAGCATGGTTATAATTGTCAATAGGAAATTGCCCAGTGTTTACATATTCCCGGTCCAGGTGACCATTAAACACGTCGAATTTTATTTTTACTGTTTTTATTGTTGTATAGATGATTGTGTAACCTGAGAAAGAGACGCTATATTTTTCTAACGCACTCAAACTTGTAGATAGGTCACGATATTATGATTTATTTACAACTTACCTTTGTAAGGCTTTGTTTTAATACGTTTTTTTGTCAGTTTGTTTAAGTAGAATTGTTTACCTGAGAACTAATTTCTCTTTATATGTATATTATTGTAACTGTACGTATGTATTTTGTGCGTTAGTAGTCACTAAACAATGGTGTACGTGTAAATTCCTTGTCTATTTTCTTTTGCCTTTGCCTTTACCTTATTATCGCCTGTGTAATTTTACTGTTGTTGTATTTTATATGTACAGCAGTTTGCCTTATTGTTTTATTTGCTTAATTGCTTAAAGACCGGCATGATTGGTTATATACGGCACATGTTTGACATTACAATTTTTATTCCTAATTATTTATGACACAATTGTGGGCGTGATTACATTGTTTTTTCTACTGTGTTGACGTGTAGCTAAACTGATTTTTATCAATTTTTTTCTTAATGTTATAATTTTGTAGGCACTTTAACCTGATTTAATGGTGTTTTGTTATATATTTAACCCTTCATTGCTTTTTTTTGTTATTTGATTTATTAATGTACTTGTGCAGTTACTTCCTTATGGTGGTTTGTTCCCACAATAGTACATTAACAGATTGAACCATCATTGCACAAAGCTCGTTAATTTTAATTTGAGTAGTTTAATTTTTTTACCTGCCCCACATGATGCAACACTTAATCTCACCCAGCCTATCTAATTCAAATAGCACAACGTACCTACCCCTAGACGTCCAATTCTTTTGATCAGTTTTAAAGTTTGCGGGTAATTAAATATCAGACTTGTAAATAAATTCTAATATTTAATTATTGCCAGGAAAGTCAATGTAAGCCAAGCAATTCATTTGAGTAATAGTAACATTATTGTCAGTAAACTCAAGATAAATCACTTAGTGATTGTTTTATTCTTAGATTTGAATTATTGCGAATCAGTTCAAATTACACTTTTTAAGATGGGGCACCTGGGGGACCTTACAAATCTTACTTCAGTTATATTTGTTGACATAGGTCAAACTGAACATTGTTATTACATTTTAGTTATACAGCTTCAATCGTTTTCATTTTGAAAAAATTCTACGTAAAGATAGATTATATGGATAGTTTAGTTGTCGATTAAGAACTAGTGTACTATCGTAAAGCTTTGCGAAAAGTTAAGTACTACTTTATTTACTTTTATCATGAAATTAATCAGCAGATATTATTTTGTTTTATTAAATATACAGATAAATGCAGCTGTTATATTGTTTATTAAGATTACATGGCGTATTAAAGTACAACTTTCTCAAGTTTCAAGGATATGTATATATATATATATTATATATATATATTATATATATATATATATATATATATATATATATATATATATATATATATATATAATGTCAGTTTAAGATGAAATGCATGGGGATATTGGAAACCGTTAGAGATACGAAGATGGTTAAATGGAGAAAAAGTTGCGTCATTATATGCCCAGAAGTAACCATGGTTACATGTCAAAAATCCCTTCCATTTACTAGACACAGGGTGATAACTGAAAATATACGTTTTCTAAAATCGCTATATCTTGTTTCTTGCAAAGATACATCCACGATTTTTGCAGGATGGGGTAACAGGTAGCGAGGATTTCAAAATGATTTTGAAAAAATCTAGGCCTACTAGATTTTGAGATAATATACGCAACTTTCGATTTTCTTATGGACGCCATATTGGATTTTTGCATTTTTGAATTCTTCATAAAAAATGCTTTTCAACCATATATCATATGTTTATAATCTGCCAATGAAAAAGTGTCAAATTATACAATTAAATTTATATCAAAGCAACCTTGACATATTATGTATTTTAATTAAATGAAAATTAATCTACAAATTAAATTAACTATTGAGAACAATATTATTGATTATTAACATAAATCATAATAATAAAAGTGACAAAAAACAACAAAAAATAAAATTTAATATTATACTGAATTTTACTATTAATTAATCAAATGCTCGAATAAACCTCCATTCTCTTGCAATAATTGAATAGATGGTTGATTGGTAAAGGCCTAGTTTGATATAAATTTAATTGTGTAATTTGACACTTTCTCATTGGCAGATTATAAACATCTGATATATGGTTAAAAATTTTATGAAGAATTCAAAATGCAATAAGGAACTCTTGTGATGCAGTGCTAACTCGATGCAGATGGTGTTTGCAGGAGAATGAAGGTTTATTCGAGCATTTCATTAATTAATAGTAAAATTCAGTATAATATTAAATTTTATTTTTGTTGTTTTTGTCACTTTTATTATTATGATTTATGTTAATAATCAATAATATTGTTCTCAATAGTTAGTTTAATTTGTAGATTAATTTTCATTTAATTAAAATACATAATATTCAAGGTTGCTTTGATAAAAATTTAATTGTGTAATTTGACACTTTCTCATTGGCAGATTATAAACATATGATATATGGTTGAAAAGCATTTTTATGAAGAATTCAAAATGCAAAAAATCAATATGGCGTCCATAAGAAAATCGAAAGTTGCGTGCATTATCTCAAAATCTAGTAGGCCTAGATTTTTTCAAAATCATTTTGAAATCCTGCTACCTGTTACCCCATCCTGCAAAAATCGTGGATGTATCTCTTGCAAGAAACAAGATATAGCGATTTTAGAAAACGTATTTTCAGTTATCACCCTGTGTCTAGTAAATGGAAGGATTTTTGACATGTAACCATGGTTACTTCTTGGGCATATAATGACGCAACTTTTCTCCATTTAACCATCTTCATCTCTAACGGTTTCCAATATCCATGCATTTCATCTTAAACTGGACACCCTGTATATATATATATATATATATATATATATATAATTTTCAAAAATTTGAAAATTCTTGTGAAATCAATTTTTTTTATATATCAAGAACTCTAGTAGTCACAATAGCAAAGCTATTCAGAACTATTCGATCTTAAGATTGAGTGTGGAGTTAGCGTACGTTCTTCATGCTCAAACCCTTAATCGACGAAACCAATATAGAACTGCAAAACTCCTTAAGAGAAAGCTGGAACTCTAATTCAGAACTGTTAACTTCACACGCCCTAAACGTAATAGGCAGCATGCACATTCCTGCTTTAAAAAAAAAGAAATTTCAATAATTTTATTTAGAGTTTTAAAATTATTGGTATTTTGGAAATAGTTATTTTGTTGGGTAATAAATTAATCCATTGGGCTTGTGATCGAGATTTGCTTTGAAGATTAGACTTGCTTAAAGGAACAATTAGTCAAAACAAGCTCCTTTTCAAACGATATTTGAAACCCATTAATAAATAAGAATACATGATGGTTAATTAACATTTTTACAGTATGTTTACGTAATAAGACCTGGCAGTCAGTAATAATTTAAGATTGCTTATGGTCGAAAAGATGCTATTTTAGACGTGTACCTACAACAAATTGCTTATTTTATTCAGATTGGTTACGTAATTACTCCTAAAGCTCTAAAATGAATTATAATTTTTTTGAACAACCTATAGTTATATACATATACATATTAAATTATAGTAGGTATACACGTTTTTAATTTATTGATATCGATAATAATGTCATAAATATGAACAACATTCGATTTCATTTGGCCTAATCTTTTAATTACCTCTCATATTAATTTGAATAAACCCAAAATATCTTAATTTTATTTTGTACAATAAAACAACGCTGTCCTCACGTTACCTAATTTCATATGGACGTGAGATAAATTTAATGATGTTAATCCCACTGAGCGAATCACAAATTGACACTAACACCTTAATCTTTACCCAATTATGTATTGTACATACGTGTAACGTTTTCCACATTTAACCGTTAAAAATACGACAATTAATAACTCTTTGTTTTAAAAAGAAATTGCAATTGTAATTCAACAAAATAACTTATAATTAAACTAACTGTTTTGTTAAGAAGTGCATCATTTACTTACAATTGAATTCTACCTTTCGTGAACTTTTAACATTATCTGATTGTAGTATTGCGAATATGCTACTTGGGAACTATAAATTCTTGCATAATTTTAAATCAGAATCTCACAGTTACTTGTATATAATGTATCATTAGATTTTTATTATTTGTGCTCTATGATTTTGTTTAATAACCTCTTCTTATTTTTGTCTGTCGTGTATATAATTCATCTATAATTCTGTTCTTTTGTAAGAAGTATATATATTTTAACTTTTTACGTTAGTGTATTATTAGGTAAGTAGAGCATTGTCGAATCTTTAAACTTTATTTGTTATTCTTCATCATAATTGATGACAAAGCACTGATTCACATTTCTATTCACTTTGCAGAATGTGTATTTTACTTTTATGGAAACTCACTGCAGCGTTGCGAACATAGACCTAATAATATTATAAGGTCTATGGTTGCGACATATCTAGATGAAATACTAGATTACATTATTAGGACGAAAAATTAGGCTATATGTGCTAAGGTTTGCAGTTTGACTGCCGAACGTAGTGAGTCAAAGTATGGCTCTATAAAGGGGAGTAAAGCAAGAACCATTTTACCATAGAAATAAATAGACGTAAAAAAATTGAGTTTTTACATTCCGTTTTTATTTACAACTTGGAATTGCGACTTGTATGCGACTTATCCTATTTCTTTAACCCTTTCGCTGCAGATGGCGCTGATGGGCGTCAGCTCTATTCCTTACTATGTGCGGTGAGGTACATGTTGTGTTAAAATATAGTTTGGATTCGATACGCACCACACTAGAAACGATTTTGTGGTATCTGCACATTTATAGGCACTAGAAATAACTATGGTTTCAATCGTTTCGGTTTGGCCAAAATGGCCTAAATTCAGTTTTTGTCATTATCTTTTATCTACAGTTAATTACTTTCACATCCAACGGATGGGATGTGTGTGCGCGCGCGCGCGTGTGTGTGTGTGTGTGTGTGTGTGTGTGTGTGTGTGTGTGTGTGTGTGTGCGTGTACGTGTGCGTGTGCGTATGCGTGTGCGTGGGCGTGTGCGTGTCGTATGCGTGTGCGTGTGCGTATACGTGAGCGTGAGCGTGAGTGTGTGTATGCGTGTACGTGTACGTGAGCGTGAGCGTGTGCATGTGAGTGTGCGCGTGGGCGTGCGTACCAGTGTACGTGCTTGCGTGAGTGCGTGTGTCCGTGCGTGCGTGTGTGCGTGCGTGCGTGTGTGTGTCCTTCATAACTTTTGAGGGAGTTAACATATCAACTTGAAATTTGGCACACATATAGATGCCAACTACCCAGACGGACTGATTTGTAATATAATTATGAGTATTTTTTGTCCCTATAATTTTTCTGTAAGGTTTACAAGATATTAACAAAAACCGTCAGTTTAAAAAACCGGTTTTTCCTAAATATCTCCGGAATTACTTAATAGAACGTGTCCAAGATAAGGAGGGCCAGTACAGGGATCTCGAGAACCGTAAAAGATACGAAGTCGGTTAAATAGAGAAAAAGTTGAGCATTTTGGTGCTTAACAAAATGCTTTTTTGAAATCTAAAAAATTTCGATTGGTTCCGGAGATATCCGCCAAAAACCCAAATTTCGTAAAATCGTTTTAATTTTTTACTGGGTTTGTTTCAAGAGGAATTTTAAAATAAGTGGTACTTTTTATAGCCATTTTTCCCCACTACAAGATGGCTTTATTGAATTTCAAATCCGACGTTTCGTCTTTGACCGACCATCATCAACTTCATTTTTTTAAATACGACTCTGATTTTCTAATATCAAATTGTTGAAGCTCTTTCAATTCTGAATTCAACAATGTACCACACTTCACGGTTTAGGTATGTTTTAGACCTTATTTGAGTATTATTAAAACTCGAATCGAAGCTGCCTTGTAAAATCTCTCATAAATTTAATTATTTCAGCTATGTCAATTTATCGAAAAATCACTTTTTTTTTGAGGTTTACAAATATATTAGTTATTAACAGTAGTTTTTACAATAATAAGTATTTACAACAAAGGATATTACGAAAATAACAACGAAACTAGTATCAAAGAGTAGAATTTAAGTTCATAGGAAGTGTTCGAAATGATTGCCCTCATTCTCTAAACATAAATAGCATCTCATAACTGTAGCTTCTAAAACATTAATCAGCATAACTGGTGTTATACTTCGAAAAGCTTGAAGCACCAATCTTCCGAGTTCTTGTTTTGTTTCAAAGTTTTCCCTATAAACATAATTTTCAACATATCCCCAAATAAAGAAATCTAATGGAGTAATGTCGAGTGAACATGCTGGCCATGGCATTTCAGAATACGTGCTTATAAGTTTTCCTGGAAATTTATTTAAAAGCTACTCATTAACAGCTCTTGAATTATATGCAGGCGCACCGTCCTGTTGGAACCAATGGTTGCGAATTTCTGCTAGAGGTAAATTATCCAGGGGTTCTTCCAAGTCATTTTGTAGTAAATTGAGGTAATGCTCAGAGTTTAAATTATGATGGTAAAAAAATGGTCCTATAATTCGTGTTCCCACAATTTCGGCCCACATATTGAATCCAAAACGATGTTGATATCTTGTTTCTTTAAGTAAATGTGGGTTTTCTGTGGCCCAGTAATGAATATTTCGTCTATTAAAAATCCCATTTTTAGTCACCATGCTCTCATCAGACCATATTATCTGATAAGGAAAAGCTTCATTTTCATGACATTCTCGGGTGTACCATTCACAGAATGTTCGACGCCTTTCTGCATCACCGGGCTTAAGTTCGTGACAAATTTTGTATTTGTATGGATGAAATTTTCGTTTTTTTAAAATAAATTGTGCTGTCGATTTCGCCACACCAACATTTTGTTCAATTTTCTGAGTTGATATTCTTCGGTTCTCAATAACTGATAATAATACGTTGTTTACTTTTTCTTCATTACTAGGCTTTTGTCGAGAAAGTACAGGTTTCTTAAACGCACCGTATTCTTTAAGATTAACTACTAACTTACTAAATGTCCTTTTATTTGGCTGCCTCCTTTTCGGATATTTATTTAAATACATATGTTCCGCTGCATAACAGTTTCGGTTACTTAAAATGAAAGAAGTTATCATATCAAATTTCTCTTCATTTGAATAAAGTTCCATATTTCAAACAAAATGCAAGAAAAACGTTTTTAAAGAAAATAATTTCATAGTAGATGTCAAATTTAATACATCTCTGGGATGTTTTTTTTTCAAAGCCTACTTTCTTTCAAATAGATGTAGAAATGTGATAGATACCTGAGACATTGGAACGTACTAAGATCGATGCAAAATTCGACTCCTTGATGTTAGATTTATTGTTATCTTTTTATGTCTTTTATTGTTAATACCTGTGCGTGTTTAATACTTATTAATAATTATTGATTATCTGCCTTATTTATTTGTAATCTTTAATAAAAAAAATAGTAAATTTTATTGTTCTTTATTGTTAATACTTACTATTGTAAAAAGTATTGTTAATAACTTATTTATAGTGTTTTTTCGATAAATTGAAATAACTGAAATAATTAAATTTATGAGAGATTTTACAAGGCAGCTTCGATTCGAGTAAAACTTTTAATAATATTCAAATAAGGTCTAAAACATACCTAAACCGTGAAGTGTGGTACATTGTTGAATTCAGAATTGAAAGAGCTTCAACAATTTGATATTAGAAAACCAGAGCCGTATTTAAAAAAATGAAGTTGATGATGGTCGGTCAAAGATGAAACGTCGGATTTCAAATTAATAACGCCATCTTGTAGAGGGGAAAAAGTGGCTATGAGAAAGTACCACTTATTTTAAAATTCCTCTTGAAACAAACCCAGTAAAAAATTAAAACGATTTTGCAAAATTTCGGTTTTTTGCGGATATCTCCGGGACCAAACGAAATTTTTTAGATTTGAAAAAAGCATTTTGTTAAGCACCAAAATGCGCAACTTTCTTCCCATTTAACCGATTTCGTATCTTTTACGGTTCTCGAGATCCCTGTACTGGCCCTCCTTATCTTGGACACGTTGTATATTCAAAAAATACCATTAGATAGTAAATAAAATTTCTCACAAAAAGTGTTTTTGTAATTTTTTCTAAAATTTCCAAAAAACTCGATTTTGGAACCTGTTCACACGATTTTTTAAAATTTTGGTCTTAGATAGAAAATCTTGTAATTTTTTGTTTTCGAGTTATTTACAAAAAACCGATTCCTTGATGTGGAAGTATTGATACAATTTGCAGCGATTTTTTTACGTATTTTAAACACTTTTTGAACGGATAAGAATCTCTTTGCCCGTGTTTTCTACATATAATGTAGTGATAGATAGTTAGATTTATGATATTATTACAAGGGGAACTAATTTTAACCCAAGGGTTGTTTTTTGTTTACGTTACTCTAATCGCTAGTCTACATGTATTTGTAAATATTCCTCGACTAAAATTTTACTCGTTTAAAATTTTGGAATTGTGTAAACCTGAACGCTTTTTGTTTTTATCAATACGAATATCTGTTGCAACTGCTGCTATATCGTTACGCGCGCGAATGGTTACAATGAGTGATTTAGATGTAAATCAACTCGGCCCTTCAGGAGTAAAAAGACAAAAAATACAAGCGAGAAACCCTAAAAAATTAACACTAGACGAAATTTTTATACCAATCAGATGCCGAAGACTTGGATGATGATTTTGAAGTCGATCCAGCGAAACATCTTCGAAACGTGGACTAGAATTGGAAATAGATGATGGTAAGTACAGTTCGTTTATTTTATCATTATTTATTCGAAGTAGTTCCACGGGATTTAATAAACAAGGATGCCGATAACAACGAATGGAAGTGGGAAATAAAACGAACGAATATGCGTTAGATCTCTTTCGCACTAAAGGTGTTATTGAGAGGGTAATATCGGAATGGAAAAATTTGGAATTTGCAGAATTCTTAATATTTTCAGGACTGTTGTTTCATATGGGTAGCAAGATTATTGGAGAATTCATTGTTCATTTAATTTAAAATGTTTTTCAAATCATATGAGTCGAGGCAGATTTCTAAATATATTAAGATGCCTTCATTTAATGAGAAATCCTAGACCCGACGAACCTAAGCCTATAGACCGTCTTTATAAAATTACATCCGTCTTCGATTACTTTAACAGTAAAATGAGTGAAGTTTATTATTCCCAGAAAAACCTATGCCTTGACAAATCTATGATTTTGTGGAAAGGGCGGCTTCCTTTCAAACAGTATATTTCTAACAAACGTCATAAATACGGTCTAAAATTATACATGGTAACAGAACCAAATGGGCTGATATTAAACTTTACTTGTTATACTGGTGAAACAAATCAATTGGGCCTAAGGGGCACGCTCAAAAAGTACTCATGCATTTATTCGAAGGGGTTTTTAAATAATGGACAGTGTTTACACGAAAAACCCCTATAACAGCTGTGATCTAGCAAAAATCCTCCTAACATACTGCACGGGTACTCTACGATCAAACAGAATGGACAATTCTTAAGATATTTTGTTTCCAAAACTGAAACTTATGGAAACACGAGCGAGATACTGAGAGTAATGGTGGGCATCTGAAAGGACAAAAGGGATATCAATTATATTTCAAACACAATCGCTGAGGTAAAAAACAAAAGAGGTGTTGTGAAAGAGAAACCATTGCTAATTATAAAATATAACAAAAATACGGGTGGTATCGACGGACAAGACCAAATGATCCATCATTCCATCATTGAGAAAATCCGTATTTTGATACAAAAAATTGGGTATACATGTTTTCCAACTCCTTATGTTTAATTCATATACGCTGTTTTGTAAATACTCGGGAAAGAAGCCTACATTCCATGACTTTCGGATTTCGGTGATAGAGAAGGTATTACCTTCTGGGATGTTAGTAGTTGGGGAGGACACTTAAAAAAAATCCTGCAGAAGATGCCGTGTATGTTTCCAAAAAAGAATTAGGAAGGGTACACTATTTGAGTGCAAATGGTGTCCAGAAAAGCCAACACTGTGTGTCAAGCCTTGCTTTGCTTTGTACCACAAAAAAAATCTGTACATAATTTGAGACAGAAACTTCAGCTAAGCATTTTTTACTTACCATTATTTTATAGTTATGTATTCATTATTAAATTTTTTTGTTTTATCTAATGTGTTTTTTTCAATTTGAATGAATAAAAAATTCTTAGAAATAAAATGACGCCGGGTAATAAAAGTAATTTTCATGAAAACTTGATTTTTTTATTGTAAAAATTGCATGGTTTTTATACATATGGTACACTGTTTTATCATGGTTTATGCATTTGAAGTATTTTCGAACGCGCATACATTTAAATCCGTTTTCGCTTAGCAGAAGCGGTTCCAAGTACCTACCTGTTTTAAAGGTTCTGGATTTTCTGTATAGTTCTTTAAACGAAATGAACGTGCATTGAAAAAGTGTTTAACAATTTTAGTTTTCAAACTGCAGCAAGAAGGTAAATTTTCAATCAAACTGTTGACTAAATCTTTATTGTCAGTTTTTAATATTTTGTTTTTGAATGACTTGAATGACTTTCACTGAGTAAGGACGTATCGCGCGACTAATTCGGCCAAAGGCCAAGTGATTATCAGTAAGTGTTAAATGAAAAAAATGTTTAATCTTCTAATCAAAGGCACGTGACCTTAGTAATCATAATGAGCTTTCCTTACGGCTTTAATTCGTCTTATAATAACCAGTATGATCTATCGCAACAATCGTCACCTATGCAAATTCCATCCTACCAATTCCAACCGCAATCACAGCCAGCTCTCCAGCTGTAATCCTTCACTCAAACGCCATGTAATCATCAACCAATGTATGATCAATTCATCGCTGGCCTCCAATTAAATAACAATGTCCAACAAAATCGCTTTATACAGCCTTAACTTCTGCAATATATACACCTGATAAACACAATATGATAATTCAAGATAGTAACGATAACCAGCCAAGCGAACCTCAGCATTAATGGCAAATCCTTAAAAAAAGGAAAAAGAAAGCGTAACAACTACAAACAGTTTACAACAACCGAAGTTGCTACCAACAGCACAAATTCATGAAATCTCAAGATACCGAAGATCAATTTACATCTACGGTGTAATAGATTTAACAAGTGCAAAACATCCCAATTACTGAGGACGAAACGTATGAATGTAAAGCATTATCAAATGATGTAGTCAAAATAAACGCAGTATACAAGATGCCAGATGTATGGACATTCCAAGTCGTACTGCACTAGGCCGGACAAATGTGTTACATGCGGAGGCTAACATAACTCAACAACATGTCAAATAATCGAATACCTAAGTGTGCACTCTGTAAAAACCACACCATAATAGTGCTTGGTGAGATCTCAAATGCAAGACACCAAGCCTGATATAGTTAATCGCAAAATACACAGTAATACGGTACAAATAACACTCCGGCCTACTCCGAAATTGCAAGAGGAGTTACCCCGCAAAGCCAACAGTCAAATCTGGAAACTCAACTCAATGATTTTAAATCTGTTTTCTCAGTTAATCAACCAGAATAGCATGATTCTCAGTATGACATCCTCTGTCATTAATAAAATAACTAATTAATGGTCTTCTCTCTGCTGCGCATAGCTTCATGGAATTCAAACGGGTTGATTAACCATAAACTTGAAGTCATTAATTTTCTACAACATAATGAAATTGAAGTTGCTTCTGTTCCCAGATGCACACTTTACAGATAGGATAGTTTTCCGTATACCACAGTATACTGTCTATCGTAACCTCCACCCTAGTGAAAGGCCTCACGGCGGAGCTGCAGTCATTATCCGCAATAACATATCGAATTGTGTAGTACCGGTACACAAAACTGATAAAACCCAGGTCACCATAGTACACGTAAACTCGCAACCACTCCCTTTTGATATAGCTGCTATATATAGCCCTCCAAAACATACGGTCTCACTATCTGAATCTCTACCACCAGCTTGTAAATAAATTCATAATTGGTGGCGACTGGAACGCTAAGCACACTAATTGGGCATTCAGCCTTACTGTAATGAAGGGAAGACACCTATTTAGAGGCATCAAAGACCATAACTGTACACACCTATCTACGGGTGTACCAACATATTGGCCCACCGATCCTCACAAACTACCAGACCTAATTGACTTCTTCGTTATCAAAGGGATCTCACCGCACTTCCTCAATATTGAGCCCAACCGGGCCCTCTCAACAGATCATTCTCCCATAATCAGAACACTTAGCATTCTAATTAAGTCTCGACCAGAAGCACCTAAGTTAATCATCCCTAACAGACTGGAACACCTTCCGAGAGATTCTTTACAATAACTTAAACCTCAACATCGGACTCAAACACCCTGATGATTTTGACGTTGCAGCAAATTATCTCAGGTGAGCAATGCAAGAAGCCGATTGGCAATCCACCCTTCTGCAAGATCAACGCTCAACACGTACAGCTAACATTATTCTCGAATTAATAGCAAAAAAAGAAGAACCAGATGCGCATGGCAAAGAAGTCGCAATCCTGCTGAGAGAACATCTTATAATAGAATTCCTTATTTGAATCCTAGATAACAAGCTTATTCACAGACGATCATTCCATCTGGAAAGTTACAAAGAGTTCAAAAGACCAGCCACGCACATTACCTCTCTAAGAAACTCGAGTGATAGCTGGAATGAAACTGAGCAAGAAAAAGCAATTGCATTTGGTGAATACCTTTCTGAATTATTTCAAACCCCACCTGCAAACAACCATCTTAGAGAACAACAAATAACCAACTTCATTGACACGCCCTGCCAGATGGAACTACCAATACAGCCCTTCTCTCCAACAGCACTAACAACGAAATATCCTTTCTCAATAAGCTAATCTCACTGGATACTTGACCCTCAATGTATAAGGAACTACCTAGAAAATAAATTGTACTGCTAACTACTATACACAATGGCATACCAAGACTCACCTATTTTCCAACAACATGGAAATTCTCTCAGATAATAATGATTCCCAAACCAGGAAAATCTTCACATGAACCAGGATCATATAGGCCATTAGCTTACTCCTTCCATTCAAAATATTGATACGCTTAGGTTGATAAATCTGATAGACTAAATGAACTATCACCAGACCCACCAGTTTGAAGTTTACCATCTACTATCCAACAAAGTCACAGAATTATCATTGAGATACTCAAGGGACTAGAAAGAAAAAAAACTGTGTACAGCAGCCTTTTTCGACATCAAACAGGCGTTTGACCGCGTGTGACCCTATTACCTACTATTAAAATGCTATCTGTCTGACCGCTTTTTTCAAGGAAAATGCAATACAGAAACATCTAATCTGTACCCTATCCAGTCCGGGGTACCCCAAGGCAGCGTGTTGGGATACTTCCTCTACCTGATATTCACAGCTGATATCCCAACCACGAATAATACCAAAACATCTACTTTTACGGATAATAACGCTCTAATATCTGTAAATGATAACACCTTTATCTCCTTGAAAACTGGTTTAATAAGTGGGAAATAACAGTAAATCAATCCAAATCAGTTCAGATCACTTTTGCTAACCGAAGACTAGAATGTTCAGAAGTAACAATCAACAACACGCGCCTTCCCGCATAAAGTGAAACTAAATATCTTGATTTAACTCTTGATCGTAAACTGACATGGAAAGCTCACATCAGTAATAAAAAGACACAATTAAACCTTAAATTACGACGAATTAATTGGATATTAGGTTGTAAATCTCAGCTAATACGGGACAATAAACTCCTATTATACAAGTGCATCCTCAAACCTATCTGGAATTCAGTTCTACCAGGCCATCCAATACCAAAATCATCGAAAAACTGGAACCTAAAATACTAAGGACTATCTTTGACGCCCCCTGGTACGTCAGTAACAAAACCCTACACGAGGGTGCCGGCATACACTACATTGCAAAAGAAATACGTCGCTTCAGTGTCAAATGCTTAAATCAACTACCCTGACGCTCCAAGGAAGAGGAAGAGAATGTTGCCAATAGGCTTAGTTTTATAATAATATTATACGATTACAAACCAATTACTTTTTGTAATTTTACGGAGGTAAGTACTGACTACCTTACTTCTGTAAACTGCCAAGTCATTTACTTATTGCTCTTTGGAGTAGATTGTAAATATACCCAAATGAGTAAAAAAAAGAATGTTTTTAAATAGTAATCGCAATTAAGGATTAAGAATACAGTCTCTAAAGATGGTATAGATATGTTTTTTTTTTATGATTGTGGACCTGAACAGGCTAAATAAAGCCTATCGTGCTAAAGCACTCAGGAACACTTAGGAGGATGGATAGAGGATATGAATTGCCAATAGATGCTCTATGAACAGCTACCTTAAATTTTCTCATATCATAAGTGAGAGAAAAACAGGAGTAGGGAGATCATTCCAGAGTTTAGAAGCCGTGTAGAAAAATGTGGATATGCGCCCGTTTGGTACGACAAGTGGAGATTTGTACTGCATACTGATGATGTGAATGAGCGAACCAGTGTTTCTCGAAAGATAGCCGGAGATGGTATCAAAGAATGTAATTCACCAGCACAATAGCCGTTGTAATAACGATAATACAAAGAAAGAACTGAAACCATCCTTCTATGCTCAAGGGACTGTATGTGAGAAGTTAAGGACGGGTCATTTATAAGCCTAATCGCTCTCTTTTGAAATACGATCAACGATATCGAGAGCGTATTGGCACTAACTAGAGGTGAGAATTATATTCAGATGGGGCCTTATACAGCAGAAGGAGTTGTCGAGAGGTAAAGATGCTTAGATCTGTACAAAAAGCCTATTATTACGAGCAGCTGTTTTGGTAGCTGACAGAAGATGGTCAACTCATGAGATTTGAAGATACAGTCAACTCCAACAGAGTAATAGAGTCTGAAAACTTAAGAACTGAGCCATTCATACTTACAACAGGAAATGATCGATCTTTTTGGCGGACACAAGGCAACACTGAGTTTTGTTAGCATTAAATTTAACTAGATTATTGCTTCCCATTCGAGAATACGTTGAATGTCTTTGTTGGTTGAATTTGCCATTTCAGCTTTAATTTCTTGATTTGACATAGAAGGTGGATTATCACTATGAGTAGACTGAGATGAACTACAGTGAAGAGTGCTATCGTCAGCAAAGCAATGGATGGGGTTAGTTGTTGAAGAAATAAGGTCATTTATGTACAGCAGAAAAAGTGTAGGCGCTATAACGGATCCCTGTGGTACGCCCGCGTTAATGCTAACTTCTTTTGAAAAAGCCATCAACTACGACACGTATTCGTCTTTTATCAAGGAAACTAGAAACCCAGTTAATGAGCGTATCATTTAACCCAAACGAGGTGAGTTTGGCAAGTAAACACTTATGCCAAACTTGGTCAAATGCCTTTGAGATATCTAAAGCGACTACAACTGTTTCATCGGACTGCTCTACTGTATTGTTCCAACCTTGGGTCACATATGAAAGAAGATCATCTGTTGAACAACTTTGCCTAAACCCATATTGGTGGTCACTAAGGAGTTTGTTAGTTTCAAGGAACGTGAGCAGTTGCTGATTGATGGCTTGTCCCATAATTTTAGACAAATGGAAGTGATGTCAATTGGTCGGTGGTTTGAAGGATCGATCTTATCGCCTTTTTTGGGAATAGGTTGAACATTTGCTAACTTCCATGATGAAGGGAATTCCCCAGAAAACATAGAGATCGTATAGAGCTTAGATAGGACTGGTACTAGTTCGGGGAACATTTCTTTAAGACAATAGCTGGGATACCGTCTGGGCCAGTCGCCTTATTGAGATCAAGCCTACTGATGATCGATTCCAAGAGCTTGTACCGAAAATGAATTGGTTTCATAGCGTATGAAGAAGAGTTGACTAGGGGCACATCTTTTCCAGAATCATTGAGACACGAGTTTGATGCAAACAAATCCACAAAAATATTGGCTTTGTCTACAGAATCAGCAACTACCGATCCGTCAATAGATGTCAGGGGGGGAAATGAAGATGTTACAAAGTTTTAGTTAATGGCTTTAGCTAAAGACCAAAATTTACGACTGCCTAAAGGAGATGTAGCTAGTTCATTGCATTTTCGTTGTTCGAACAACTTTTTAGTTTTAGTGATGACACTTTTGCAGATATTTCTAGCACCAACGTATTCTACATGACTGTCGACCGATTTATTAGATTTCCATTTAATGTAATATTTATTTTTTAAAGATATTGCATCAGCACAAGCCTTATTGAACCAGGGTTGGGAACGTGAATGACCTATATGGTACTGTTTTTTGGGAATGTATAACTCCATTCCCATGAGGATGACTTCAGATACTGAAAGAGCGATGTCCGAAGAAGAGGACGACTTAAAACAATATTCACGCCATGGAAAGGTTGCAAAGAAATCCCGTAAATCACTCCATCGAGCTGACTTAAAACACCACAAGGTTCTATCGGTTTTGCGAACAACAGTGGAATTAGGTACAGTAGAAATGATTTCTATTAGACAATGGTCGGAAAGACCTAAAGGCGAAAGAACGGAAGTTTTATAAACAAGAGGGTTTGATGTAAGAAAGAGATCTAGAAGATGTGGAGTATGGTTAGGGTTATCAGGGATTCTTGTGGGTTCAGAAATCATTTGTGTGAGATCACATGAAATAGCAAATGTTTCTGCACTATGACCAGCAGGATTTGTAGTAGATGAAAACTGAAGCCAATTAGAGTTATGAACATTGAAATCGCCTACAATTGAGATATCGCAAGATGGAAACTGAGACAGGAGATAGTCAACTTTCATACTAAGGTAATCGAAGAAGTCTTGAAAGTTACTGTCATTAGGAGACCTATAAATGCAACAGTAGAATTTCACAAAATTAGGACCAGAATGTTTAAACCAAATCACGTCAAAATTTTTATTTTCTAAGGAAGAAACCCTCTTGCAAGCAATTCTGTCCTTGATGTAGGCACATACGCCTCCTTTATATCGAAAGTTAGAGTGAAGGTGGTATTGAGGAAATTGCAAGTCGGGTGACTCGGAGCTTTCAGAGGAGACTTGTGTTTCAAATAGAAACAAAATATCAGGTTGTAATTGTTCAAGATGTTGCTGAATAGCATTAAGATTAGGCCTGATACCGCGAATGTTGCAGTAGTGAATCAGAAAGTTGATACGTTCGATGACCGAGGTCGCTTGGGCCCTGCCCTCCCGGACATCCGAATGGGACAGGATTTTACGTCAGGAATTTATTACCTTAGAAACCACATCCATCTTATTTTTTAATTTGGGACTTTTAATCCGATAGGAAGACAGTGAGGGCGAGAAGGAAGAATAAGGATGAGAATAGATTAAGGACGAAGGAAAAGCTAACCGGCAGCTTATTGTTTATTTTACTGTTTATTATTTTGCTAATACGATATGAACAAGGTACGATCGTTTCTAACTTGTAAAAAATCAAGAACTTTCGTCTCTTACCTGTAAATTATCTAGTATCTTCTTAAGATTGCCTTTCAACGGCGATATACTAACTTGATAAATTGACATTTATAAATGAGTAACAAATAAATATGTGTAACATAACCTTCGATTACTTACAATTTTTCGACAGGCAATTTCTCCACAAAAAGTCAACTGTTTACCATTATTTTGGGTTCCACTTGTTTCTTTACGCTTGAAGAAATAGTTTAAGTCCCCCCATAAAAGTAGAAATTAAAAGTTGTAAATAAAAACGGAATGAAAAAACGGACAAGCTTTTTATGTGTACTTCTATGGGATGAGATGTCAAGATCTGCCAAGTCCACACTTTTAGACCCAGGCGGCGATATAACTGCATTGAAGAGACATGGTGAATGGAAATATACGGCAGTAGCAGAATGATACATTGATGACTATCAAAAATAAAATGGACACAGCTGAAACAATCGCAAACTCAATACAACAAAATCCTTCTTGTCAAACATATGAACACAATGAGACCATATTATCACAAATAACCAAAATATTAATGTACATTTAAGCTCAATTCCTACGTTTAATTTAACATACTGCGTAAATACAAATGTTAATATTAATATTAACAAATAATTTTTCTTACTAGTTAGAGAGAAATTCAATATTTTGTTTCAATGTTAGTCATTTAAAAATACAGATATGTAGTACTTAATTGTAGCTAAAATTTTTAGTAGTCGTGGATAAAGTATAGTATTCTACTCGCATATAATGGCCCTTATTCACTTCGATGATTTATGACACTGGCCTACGGCTAGTGTCATAAACATCCTCCGCGTGAATAACAGCGATCATTATGTGCTTGTTGAATAATATACTATTAAATATATTTTTTTAGGGTAACTATACAACCTCTTTCATACGTTCATAACGAAAACAGGCACCATTGTAAAAACAAAAACAATAATCATGTCAGAATGACGTTTAAAACTTCATGTTAACTTAAACTTATCTGGTGAGAAACACCACACGACCTTCCAACCTACAAAATAACATTTTTTTAAGGATAATTATGCAACCCCTTTTATAAGAAGTTCATTACGAAAATATGCAACATTGTAAACGCAAAAACAATAATCTACGTCAAACAGACGTTTAAAACTTCATGACAGACAGAGGTTACTAGACATCTAGATGCTAACTTAAATTAAAAGAGATGAAATAATTTTTTTCCAACATCTTTATCGAAAATTCAATTTTCTTCCCTAATTTTCGTGACGAAAGTGCCACTTTTCCTTAGGGAGGCAAAATATTTTGGCTCCCACTAAAAAAATTAAATTTTTTATTATATTTATTAAAGTGTTGAATTTACATTAATTTTTATTTAACATTTTAAATAAACTAAATTAAGATTTTTCATTGAAAAAATTAAATGTGCAATTTGTAAGATTATTAAAACTAATTGGATTCGCGAAATTAGCAAGGAATTAATTATTGTATTGTATTGTAACCGAAGGAAATGTTGGAAGAGACATGTGTCGCTGAACAAGTTTCTGAAGAAATATCCGATATAGTTGATGAAGAAGGTGGTCAATTAATAATATGATTAGCAACTTGGCATTTCTTTGAAATAGACTAGTCTAAATAACCTTCTGCAACCGTTGTCGATCGCCAGCCCCCATGTTTTTTCACTGTGAGTATGTCTCCACCGGCTTCAACTAATAGTGATGCAGAAGTCCTTCTTAAACAGTTCCTGTATAAAGTTCCGGATTGGGTCACTTCAAGTATTTTGCAATTTTGTGGGGTATTTTTAACATGGTGTTCTTTCCCACCACTTGCACTGAACATTTTGATTTACCATAATAAATAAAGAAACGTGAATGGTCCGTTTTAGTCGGTCTCAGAGAGGCATAGCTTCTAATCAATTCAAGAACGTTAATGCCTCTAACAGTACTATTTGTGATTATAAGTACTCTTTGTATTTTGGTTTTTGTATCTGGAAGGGTTATTACTATAATATCTCCCTTATCTTGAACTTCTTTAACAGCCATTTGGCATAACTCATCACACCGGCAAGCACCACAGATAGCAATAATTAAAGCAACATAAACGATAACAACGAATTAATACTGAAAAATATTAATAATAAATAGAGAAATACCTTAGACACTAAATACTGTTCATCCGGTGCTTCAATGATAAAATTATTAATTTCCTTTCTGGTAAAAGTAGCATTTTTCTTCGGCTTGTATCCAGGTCCCTTTTTTTTAAAAAATGCTACGGAACTAGGAAATTTTATATCCAAATCTTCTTTTATTAAAACAGTTGACCGAAGCATGGACCATTTTGACCATAGTGTTGAAGATCGTACATTTTTTGACAGTTATAGAAAATAGGATAAACTACGTCTTCACTTATCCTCTTAACTTTTCTTTCCCTCATTCAACATAACAAGATATCGTATTCCATTTCATACCGTAGTTGTGATTTCTCTGATAATAAACTTAAATTTAATATTTTCGCTTCTTCCATGATATCTTCAGGAATTGAATTTTCACCATTTTCTTCAATCTCTGCCATTTTCTTGAGAACGCAACGTTTTTTCAAGACAAAATTGTGGATCAATCAAAAATTTCTAAATTTTCGAATGTTTGTTCTGACTCCTTGGTAACAATAATAACTACTAGATTCGACGCTAAATTTCCAAATTCACACTTTTATTTATTATTTACAGTTTTCATGAAGGTGTTGGAAAAAATCATACGTATTACACTGGAGTAAAGTGTCTTTTCCTCCCTTCTGCAGTTGCTGCCCTCGACTACGACTCGGGCAGCAAACTCTGCAGTCGGTAGTCATAATGTGTCATAATGACGTTTAAAACTTCATGTCAGATAAAGATTAATAGACATAAATACATGTTAATGTAAAAAAATTTCACAGCCGCCCGCTTCTATAAAAATGTCGATAATACATTTTCAATCATATTTATTTAAGTTTTAGATTTAGATTTAAAACGTCATAAAGAAAATTTATGTAAAATTAAATTTTCTTTAAAAAATACAACCCTTTTTCGTTATTCAGATAATGAATACATTTGAACTAACACTTAAATTCTACTCTTTTTTGCCGCTAAATTACACGTCAAAATTGCATAGAACGCAACTAATCTGTACGTTTAAGGCCTATATCGAGGTATTTTTTATGTCTTCGAAATATGCAACTGTTTCAGAGATATTTGATAAAACCGAATTATCTAAATATTTGCTGGTGTTATCCCAAAAAACAAGCTTAAATACAAATTTAGGTACGTAGGTATTTCATTCTGAATTATCATAAACAAATCCAAACAAACAAACAACACACAAACGCACGCACGCACGCAAAAAAAAAAAAAAAAAAAAAAAAAAAAAAAAAAAAAAAAAAAAAAAAAAAAAAAAAAAAAAAAAAAAAAAAAAAAAAAAAAAAAAAAAAAAAAAAAAAAAAAAAAAAAAAAAAAAAAAAAAAAAAAAAAAAAAAAAAAGAAAAAAAAAAAAAAAAAAAAAAAAAAAAAAAAAAAAAAGAAAAAAAAAAAAAAAAAAAAAAAAAAAAAAAGAAAAAAAAAAAAAAAAAAAAAAAAAAAAAAAAAAAAAAAAAAAAAAAGAAAAAAAAAAAAAAAAAAAAAAAAAAAAAAAAAAAAAAAAAAAAAAAAAAAAAAGAAAAAAAAAAAAAAAAAAAAAAAAAAAAAAAAAAGAAAAAAAAAAAAAAAAAAAAAAAAAAAAAAAAAAAAAAAAAAAAAAAAAAAAAAAAAAAAAAAAAAAAAAAAAAAAAAAAAAAACAAAAAAAAAAAAAAAAAAAAAAAAAAAAAAAAAAAAAAAAAAAAAAAAAAAAAAAAAAAAAAAAAAAAAAAAAAGAAAAAAAAAAAAAAAAAAAAAAAAAAAAAAAAAAAAAAAAAAAAAAAAAAAAAAAAAAAAAAAAGAAAAAAAAAAATAAAAAAAAAAAAAAAAAAAAAAAAAAAAAAAAAAAAAAAAAAAAAAAAAAAAAAAAAAAAAAAAAAAAGAAAAAAAAAAAAAAAAAAAAAAAAAAAAGAAAAAAAAAAAAAAAAAAAAAAAAAAAAAAAAAAAAAAAAAAAAAAAAAAAAAAAAAAAAAAAAAAAAAAAAAAAAAAAAAAAAAAAAAAAATATTCGTCTACCAAAATTGTAAATGTCTATGTTATATTACTATTTTTGTTTAATTTTGTATTGTATAGTTTTATAAATTTGACTTTGTTTTTAATTAACTTACTTTGTTTATTTAATTCTAATTTAACACTATCGAGGTGACAAAGCCGTAATCCAATTCAATCCTTTTTGTGTTTAACTAATTTACATTGAACTTCATGTATTACGATTCTTATTAAAATATTGTTGGGTTTTCACTTAAAAATTATACTTAAGGGTGTTTGAATTGTTATCTAAAATTTATTAGTACTAAATAACCGAATTATTATTTTGGGTTATTGATTTATAGTTTTCCTTGTGAATGCACTTATTGAAGTTTCTGTCATCTTTCCTATTCTTGTTGGATTTTAGAGTTTACTGTATTATAATTCATGTTGTCCCTTTAATTAAAATGTTGTCATAAATCTAGGATTAGTCTAATGCAAACACTTAATTTTTTTCCACCGCACACCCAAATACTCATAACTAAGTTTATTTGCTGATTGCTGGGTTTACGTTATCCATATTGCACTGATTTCTGGCTTTCCAGTTATTATTTGTTCGTATAACAACACATTATATCTAAAATGTAGTGGTTCAATTAAAATCAAATAGATGTTTCAAATTTACATAACGGCAGTTCAACTTTAGATATCAATTTAAAAAAATGTTAATTAAATATCAATACTGAAAACTTCATTATAAGACGCAAAGATCAGCATATAACTTTACCTAAATTATACTCTTCAAAATAAAACTTAAAGAACACAAGTAGCAATTTATTTGCTGAATTTCACCTTAAATAATGTAGGGCACTTTGTCGTCTCTCTAATCGATTCCTTTTAGTAAGAATATTGCAGATCTTGAAAATTCCTTTGATACCCGCCTTTCGTAGATTTACCTTGTTAGATTCATAAAACTTAAATATAAAAATTTCTGTGTCACTTTCATAACGGAGTGTATTCGACTGAACTGTTGAAATCGATTAATTATAGTTATTTTTGTACTTTAAAATTTAAAAAACTAATAGTTTAATGGTACAAATATAGCGACATTTCATTAAACGGTTATCAATATTTAGGTCCTGTAGTTCAAGATTCATTATTTTCAATCCTTCTTAGATTTTAATGTTTTCAAATTGCAGTCGAAACAAACTGCGAGAAAATGTATCGACCGATTCTCATTATCCTTAGTTAACGTCACTATCGATTGATGCTTTGGAGAGATTAAATACAAATATATGAGCTTAACAGCGTCACTTTAAAAATTTCTTATTTATCAATCAAGTGAGTACAGCGTAGCATTGGCAAATATTTAAAATTTTCTGAAGATTTATATATATATATATATATATATATATATATATATATATATATATATATATATATATATATATTTATATATAATTTTAGCTGATCCTATGATTCTGATATTCACGTTCGTACCATTTGTTATACCGAAGTCGGTATTAGTCGCTTATTTTAAATGGAACAATATTTAATAATTTTGATTTATGTCGAATTTTAATAAGTTTGTTAAATAAACTAGATACAAATTTCAGTCGTTTTAAAAAACATTTTTCTAAAAAATTGACAGATGCGGTCTTAGTAATAACTCGTTAATTGTTTTGTTCCTGTCAAACAATTTGAATAAAACTTTGATGTTGTAAAAGGTTTATTGCAAACTAGTCTAAAAGTAACATTTGTATTTTTCATAAAAATAAAATTATGAATGTCTAAACTTGACTATAAAAATGCAAGTTACTCAAAAAATCAAATGAAACTATTTTTATTACTCAGATCGATTTAACATCAAAATTAAGGTAAGTTTGTTTAAAGTTTATTTGCCAAACGTAACAGTTTTATACTTATTATTAAAAAGTCCCAATCAAGAAAAACACAAACTGTCAACAATTTTATTAAATTACTGACTACAAAAGAAAAACAAAATAAATAAGCATTTTTATCGTGTAATGATGCGCTGATAAGTATGTATTACCTCCGCAGTAAAAAGTAGTTTTTTTCGATTTACTCAAAAAGTATTAAATTTTTACACTTATGTTGTTAATCGAATTTGAAAAAAATGACTTAGAAAATTTCTATTTGGCAAAAATGACTTTTGAATCACAAAATTATCAATTTTTATAATTTTCTGCAGTAACTTATTCAAATATTTTTCTTTATTTCAATTCTCAATTATTTGGTTTCCATGGTGACCACGAACAAGGAATACTAGATTTAAGTATGTAGCTAACTTTCATCACAAATTTTAAAATTGGGACTTTTTTGATAATAAGTATGAAACTGTTACGTTTAGGCAAATAAAGTTTTAAACAAACTTACCTTAATTTTTGACGTTAAATCGATCTGAGTAATAAAAATAGGGGTTTCCATTTGATTTTTGAGTAACTTGCATTTTTGATAGTCAAGTTTAGACATTCATAATTTTATTTTTATGAAAAATACAAATGTCATTTTTGCAGACTGTTGCAATAAACCTTTGCCTACAACACCTCAAAGTTTTATTCAAATTGTTTGACAGGAACAGAACAATTAACGAGTTATTACTAAGACCGCATTGTCAATTTTTTAGAAAATGTTTTTTAAAACGACTGAAATTTCGTATCTAGTTTATTTAACAAACTTACCTTAAAATTCGACAAGAATCCAAAATGTATTAATATACGGGTGTTCCATTTAAAATAAGCGAATAAGTACCGACTTCCGGTATAACCGGAAGTGGTACGAACGTGAAAATATTTTACATGAGTTAGCCCTAACATCAGTACCATGTCACCAAATTTTCAAAATTATAGTAAGTTTGGTTTAGCAGATACTCATAGGATCAGCTCCCAAAGGCGAACCCTGTATATATAGGAATGACTTTTTAAGAGGTGCTGATTCTAGGGATTTGGCTATTGAACTAAAAGAACAGGTAGTGTAATTTTAGCAATAAGAAAATTCAGTGTAAGGAAATTCTGGTCCAGACGATCATAAAAACTGCTTGGCATAATTTAACCCCCATTTCAAAACGTAGATAATGTTAAGGCGTTCGGTGTAAAATGGAATTCTTCAACTGTTGCCATTCATGTAGCATTCGATTTAAATTTTATGCCATCTAAGATCACCATGCGTGCAATATTATTATACCATTTCTTGTGAGTGGCAACATTTAGTTCAGTACTTTGGAAAGAATAATTAACTTGAAATCTAAACGATTTTGTTTATCTATGTTAAACAGTAGAAGAAGAATATGTTATTGTGAGGTACAGTTAATGCAATTACAAATGCAACAGGTAAAGTTATTCTATAGAATGCTTTAACTGTGTGTGCTACTATTTATTCTGCTCGAAACTATCTAAGAAGGATTTATCTGGTCTCTAAAAATTAAAGGAAGGATGGGTATAAGTTGCAGTGATTTTTAACATCCTGACCAACTAAAAGATGAAAATAGTAACCTAAAGAGAGAAATTGACTTGTTGTACTGATGGACCTAAATATTGACATCTTAATGAACGAAATAGAAAACTTAGACAAAAACAGAGATTTCTACAAAACCGAGAAGTATTCTAGAAGAAACCAAAAATTACCATATTTCAAAATACCATATCTTCTATAAAAGAAACTACAATTCAGATGCTGGTACAAATATGCTGACAATAAAGTAGAAATGAATGGAACAAATATACCAACTGTAATTACCAAACAAAAAACATTACCAAATTAAAAAATATGAAGAAAAGACATGCAAACAGATTCGAAAGATAAAATGAAACGGTTTAAAGAAGTAAAAAGTAAACTAACAGAAAACTATAATATTGAACTATCAAAGGAAACGCTACCAAAAATAGAAATATGTGGACATACTGGAGAAAAAAGAAAACTATAATTGGATCTTACATCTGATTTGTCTTAAAGTAACATAGATTTGAAAAACCAAAAATAAAACAAAGTATGATGTACGTACAACTTATACCACAGTATTTGTAAGTAAAAGAAATAATGTATAAATTGTATAAAAGCTAATAAACAGCAAAGTTTAGAACACAATACTAATCATTCAGCAATAGACATCATTATTCTTTAAAATATCACATAAAAATAATACAAATTGTAATTCATAATAAATGGCAATTAATGCTCAAAATGACAAGAAATACAAAAACTAAAAGATAGTGTGACATATTAAAAATAAATAATAGTATATTATGTTATTAGGAGTAAAAGTGATACTTTATGTGGCGAAGCTGAATGTTTATTTTGCCAAACGAAGTGAGGCAAATAATTCAGCTGAGCTACATAAAGTCACTTTTACTCCGAATAACATATACTTTTTTATCCGCAAACGTAAAAATGATTCGTAAAGATCGAAAGGAAAGGTCAAACATAATTAGCAGGTAAAAGAATAAGATAGTCAGGACGCTTTGCAAGTAATGAAACCATAACAATGCACATTTAATAAGCACATTTGCTAAAAATAAACATGCCTAGGCACAAAAGTATAACTTTTACTCCATGTCTGAAAAGTAAAACTTTTACCTTTGACATTGAGTCATAAAAGTGTCACTTTTGTGACGTTTCCAGATAAAATAAATTATTAACAGTAATGTTTCTAGAAGTAAAAATTCTATAACCCTTTCGCTGCGTATCTAATCTGTGGAATCATCACAATATGCGGAAAATTTTTGTAGCAATCTTTTAGTATACTGAATTATATTTCGCAATTTTAATTTTAATTTGATCAAAATTGAATAAAAATTTTTAAAGCGTTTCAATGAGCCAATTGTCATACGCATATTATATAAGTATATGCGATGACCAATTATTCTATTTTTATTCAATTGAAACATATAAAACAAATTTAATGTTGAATAAGTAACAATACATAAAAAACGAATAAAACGTTCTCAAATTATAAAATTTTTTAGCAATAACATGCGATGCACTCAAATGAGTGTATCCTAATTGTGAACACAGGCATCTTCTTCTAGTCTCAATTTTTTAGTGTCATTCAATTGAAACTAATAGGTAAAACATAAAAGGTTTCTGCAGCACTGTTGTAAGTAACTTTAATATATGTTATCACCGAAAACCGAAAGTCATGAACCTTAGCTGAAATTTCTGTCAAATCTATAAACAATTATTTTTGATGGTAAAGCAAAGAAAGAACATCGTACACACAGTTTGAACAATAAGGCTTTTCTAATGATGAACCTCATTTGCACTGTCATACATAGTGTATCCTTCCTAATTTTTTTGGAAACACAGGTCTTCTTCAGGGCAGTTCTTTTTTTAGTGTCAGTCCATTGTTTGGAAATCTTAGAAATATACATTGATATTTGTTTTCTGCAGCATACTCATACAGTATTGTAGTCGTGTTTGCAAGTATTTAGTTTATGGAACCAAAACCTGATTAAGTCTGTTTGCGCAAAGTACCCGTGCAGTATGTTGGCTTGCTTAGGAGGGTTTTTGCTAGATCACAGCTGTTATAGAAGTTGTCCATATAAATGCTGTGACCATTATTTAAAAATCCTTCTAATAGATGCATGACTACTTTCTGAGCGTGCCCCTTACCGCCCAATTGATCTGTTTGACCAGTATAACAAGTGAAGTTCAATATCAGCCCATTTGGTTCTGTCACCATGTATAATTTTAGACCGTATTTATGACGTTTGTTACTAATATACTGCTTAAAAAGAAGCTGCCATTTCCACAAAATCATAGATTCGTCAAGGGAAAGATTTCTCTGTGGATAATAAACTTCACTCATTTTACTTTTGAAGTAATCTAAGACGGGTCTAATTTTATAAAGACGGTCTATAGGCTTAGGTTCGTCTGGTCTAGGATTTCTGATAAAATGAAGGCATCTTAATATAATTAGGAATCTGTCTCGACCCATATAATCTGAAAAACATTTTAGATTAAATGGACAATGAGTTCTCCAATAATCTTGTAGCCTATTCAATTTAATTGTGCCCATATGAAACAACAGTCCTAAAAATATTAAGAATTCTGCAAATTCCAAATTTTTCCATTCTGATATTCTAGCCCTCTCAGTAACACCTTTACTGAGAAAGAGATCTAACGCATATTCGTTTGTTTCTTTTATTATATTGTTTATGAAATCATCACCAACAAGCAATCGAAAATTATCGAGTGGATCATCATTCGGCAGATCAACGAGCATTTCATTTGTTTTACTAAAATTAAAATTTTTCATACTATCGTCTGTCATTTCCCACTTCCATTCGTTGTTACCAGCTTCCTGGTTTATTAAATCTGCAGGAACTACTTAGAATAAATAATAATAAAATAAATGAACTGTACTTACCATCATATGTTTCCAATTCTAGTTCACTTTCCGAAGATGTTTCGTTAGGATCGACTTCAAAATCTTTATCCAAGTCATCGTCAATATCGGTATCTGATTCATATAAAAATTGCAATATTTCGTCTGGTGTTAATTTTTGTGGGTTCGGCGTTTGTATTTTTTGTCTTTTTACTCCTGAAGGGCCGGGTTGATTCACATCTAAATCACTCATTGTAATCACTCGCGCGCGTAACGATATAGCAGCAGTTGCAACAGATATTTTTATTGATAAAAACAAAAAAGCGATCAGGTTTACACAATTCAAAAGTTTTAAACGAACTAAATTTTATTCGAGAAATATTTACAAATGCATGTAGACTAACGATTAGAGTAACGTAAACAAAAAACAACCCTTGGGTTAAAATTAGTTTCCCTTGTAATAATATCATAAATATCGCTGTTTATAACTACATTTTATGTAAAAACAGAAAGAGATACTTATCCATTGAAAAAGTGTTTAAAATACGTAAAAAAATTAAGTTTAGATAAATGATGAAGACAAAAATTGAATTTAGGCCATTATGGCCGAACCGAAACAAGAAAATTCAAACGATTGAAATCATAGTTACTTCTAACGTCTATAAATGTGCGGATACCACAAAATCATTTCTAGTGTAGTGCGTATCGAAACCAAACTGTATTTTAACACAGCATACACCTGACGCCGATTGGCGTCAACCGCACATAATAAGGAATAGATCTGACGGCAATTGGCGTCATCCGCAGCGAAAGGGATAACTGAGAAGATAATTAAGTATGCTAAAAAGATGGCTCTAAGAAAAACCTAAAACGTGATTTCGAATTACAGAAAATCCGCATGTCCACATAAAGGTACTTTATTCTGAAATTTTATATAAAACACATACTGTGACAATAACGTTAGACAAACTGGAGGTTGCATCAAACATAAAAAATTCATCCCACAAAGAAGTTTATCCAGAATCAATTCCATCAAAATAGAACAAATATAAATCAGAACAATTCCTATAATTTTCACGAGATTTGTAAACTTGTCAAATGTCATCTTAAAAATAAAGAATTAAAATCCTCAACAGAGGCTTTAAGTATTGCCCTTTTGTTATGTTCAGTAACCAAATTAAAGGAAAGCGAAACCCACCTTAGAAATGATCATAATAATTATATCAAATTTCGTATTGTTAATTTACTTAAAGAGATTTTTTTTTGAAAAAGGATAAAACTTACAACAGACCGTACAATTATTTACTAAAATTAGTTAAGAATAAAACTAACAAAAACAATCTCAACTCTGGTAAGGCAAATAGAAATAACACTTTAGTATCTGTTTCAAAAAATAATGATATGCAGAAAGTTAATAGTTTTATTATTAAAGTAGAATTTTGAAATTTTAAGGAGAGGTCTTACAACCAAATATCAAAAAGATGTGAAATAAAATTTAGAAAATTGCAATATCTGCTTTATAGATTTAGAGAAACAACATTTCTAAACAAGAATCCACAAGAATCAAAACTGTACGATCTCATAAAAATTGAGACACTAAATATGCCTGTTAGAACAGTAGCACTTTACTACCAAGCACCTAATCATACCTTAGCAAATAAACTAACCATATTATAACTAACCATTTAACCCTCTAGTAGGCAAGACCGCCCACAGACGGTTTACTTTTCTATCAGAATAAAATCTCTTTAAAATATTTTTATATCTGCGGCAGGCAAAACCTTCTTTGGTCTTGTACCACTAAATGTTCTTATACGTATTTAGTTGGCGCCAAAGCTGTTTGCTGTGTTTATTTCTCAGTTTACTTTGAAATTCTGTAGCGGATGGTCATAGTAATTGTTTTGCGGTGAACATCACTTTCGCCGCTTATTCGAAATGGTTGTTTTCGTGAATTTTATTACTAAAAAATTATTGGTAAGTATACATAAATATATGTATTTTAGTGTAGATAAAGTAAGTCGGTAAAAGGTTATAGCAAAGACATAGAAGCTGTGTGAACATAGACCGTCTCTGGACGGTGTTACCGGTCTGTGTGAATTTCTCGTTTTTAGTGCGAATCATTATGAATAATTCTTCTAACGATTTTTTTGGATTTTACTTCGACAGACGAAGAATACGAACCCGAAGATGATGATTCGGGCAAATTTGAGGTCGACTCGTATTACGTGGTTGAACCTGATGGCGATGTTTCATAAAGTGAAGATGAACTTACAAAAGAGAAAGAAACTGAGATTATCGAATGTGTATCAGAGATGCAAAGATCAACATCGGCCGAATTTCTTAGAATAACTTTAGATCTAAATTTGAATATTAGTAATGTTAGTGGTTGTTCCGGTTCAATGACATCGACTCCAGTACCATCATCGAAACCGACAACACCGGAAGATATTTTGTCTTCCTCAACCTCAACAACAGGTGTTTTATCAGCAGCAGCCAAGGAATCTAAAGATATTCAACCATCAACTTCAGCATCAAATACCCAGTCCAGAGTTGTTTATCTAGATCGAAAGCCTAAAGAAAGAGTAAAGTCACCATTACCCGAGGATGAGCCTGAGACGGTCCCCAACTGCAACCTAACAATGGTGGGTTTATTTGTCAAGCAGTAAATATTGCTACCACGTCTGACGAATTTAAAAAGATAGTTTGGAAACAAAAATTCTTACAACTACATAAAAACCAGGTAATCTTTCAGGGTAACAAAGAGTTACCACACAGTTTTAAAGATTTGAAAACCCCACACCAATGCTTCAGTTATTCTTTTACGGACGATTTCTATGAACGTATAGCTCCAAACACTAATATGAATGTACGATTAATAAATATAAATACTGTATTCAAAGTTACTGCTTTAGAAATTAGACAATATGTGGGTATTCTTCTTTATATGTCGTTGTATCGTTATCCAACTGTGGAGCACTATTGGGGACAACACGCTTTCGAAGCTATTAGAAGTACAATGACATCTAAAAGATTTTTTGCAATTCGTAAGCACCTTAGCTTTAACAATCATTCTGTGATGAAGAAAAAAGGTGAGCCTGGATACGATCCACCTTACAAAATAAGACCAGTTATCGATCACCTCAATGACCGTTTTGATTCTATACTAAAACAGCCCCGTTTGTGTGTAGATGAGCAAATGTGCGCAACGAAGATGCGTTTACAACTTCGTCAATATCTGCCAAAGCGGGGAATGAAACTTTTTGTTCTCTGTGACTCGAATGGGTTTGCATATCGATTCGAAGTTTATACTGGTGCTGGTGATAACGTTGTCCTTCCAGGGGAACCAGATTTGGGTGCAACAGCCAATGTCGTTGTTCGGTTAGCAAAAACTGTTCCTCACTTTACTAATCATATAATTTTTTTTGATAATTTTTATACGTCCTTGCCGTTACTTGTATATCTAAGAAGCCATGGAATATATGCACTTGGCACTATTCGTCGTGATTGAATTCCTAATTGGAAGTTGACTGACCACTACACTGGAAGGATACCAAAACTGATTAGCGTCTACTTATATTGGGGTCATCTACACTACCAAAAGAGCCACCACGAAAATAGTCAGATACGATAGAAAGAACACGAAATATCTGGTGCTTGACATGACCACAGTATTACTTAGAGGTATACCAATCAACGTGAGATTCCGTCTACTTATATTTTCCGTTGCATCTCACACTGTGGAATAGATCATTGAGCCTACTTGACCGAAATAGTCAGCATCCGACTAGAAAGAACACGAAAGTGATCTGCAGCTTCGATTTGTCCATCATTTTGTCGATATGAGGTGAATGCTACTTCTGCACCGTCAGATATTCTCGAAATACTGTTTTAAACCTTTCCGTTGATTTTCGACATGGGTTGAGTAGATCTGATGGATATCTCTGCAAATGATCAGGTATCGCATCCTGACTAAAGACAAACCAGTTGCTTCACTTCGACCATTTAAATACTGTCAACCATGAGCGTGGTGAAACGCATATCTTACTGCAGCAGATAGATATTCGCTTGGACAACACATCGTAAACCTGGCCAGACTTTTCTTGATACTGCAGTGGCTGAAATGTTCATGCAAAGTATCACGCTCAAATCCTGAGAGAAACCCAAGTGTGGTAGTTCCAAATCTAAATGTAATTTGTTTTCGTCAAAACGAATTGTGTTTCATAAAACGCCACTAATTGTACTATTACCAGTTTTGATATTTCGCTTTGACTTACGTTTATCGCACTGGCTTATTACTTTTCTTGATAGGATCGGAAAAAGACATAACACGCATCGGTGCTAAATAATGTTTACTATGAGGACCCAGAGGCGGTGTTTTGTTCCAAATGCTAACTCAATTAACTTTATGTTTCGTCAAAACAAAATTTATTGTACTTTCATAGACGCCACTAATTGTACTATTACCACGTTTGTAAATTCATTTACTTATGGAAATTAATTGGCCTGGTATTACGTTTCTAATACAACAAAATAAAACCGCATCTCGGTGTAAATAATGTTTACTATCCCGGCAGGCCGAGAGGCGGTTTGAATGTTTCTTAACTTAACTCAAAACTCTTAAGTCAAAACAAAATCATTATTGACTTGTAAGTCAAAAACTACCACGTTGTAAATTTTTTTTTTTGGAAATAAAATTGGCCTGGTAGAGGGTTAAAGTACGAATCAAAACATTGTATTAAGAATGCTTTAAAAAGAATGTGAGGGTTTATTAAATATCTTTATTTAATAATAATGTTAAATTAGTTACACGAACGTGGTGAATTTATTTGATCTCTGTATTAACCAAAGGTATTCCATATTTAACAGTAATAATTATTTACAAAAATATCTGGGGTGGAACAACGCATCCAACTTATAAAGTGTACATTTTTATAATAATCATTTTTTACTATAACTATGCAACCTCTTTTTTAATACGTTCATAACAAAAATAGACAAGATTGTACAATAACAAAAACAATAATCTATGTCACACAGACGCTTAAAATTCATGTCAGATAGAGGTTAATACACATCTAGATGGTAACTTAAAAAAGAATTACAAAATCGCCTGTTTCTATAAAAATATCAATAATTCAGTTTAAGCATTTTCATTATTACTTTAATTAATTTTTAATGCATTTTGGCTTGTGTTAAGATACTTGAAAAGTTACGTGAAATTATTTTTAACAAAAATGTTTTCACATTTCCTTATAAAGTAATCATTATATAGATAATGAAATTTTTTTAACTAAATTGCACCTGAAAACTACTAGAAGATAATTAATCGATATATTTTAGATCTATATCGTCGTATTTTTATATATCTAAATATGCAGTGGTTACATAAATGTTTGATAAAAACCAAAGGCTGCCTCTAACAAACCACCCCTCTCCGCTTCAGGAAAATGAGAGCAAGCTTAAATACGAAATTTTAAGTACGTACGTGTTTTCGTTCTGGAGTTATCGTGGATACCAACATACATTCACACATCCCACACACACACACACACACACACACACACACACACACGCACGCACGCACGCACGCACGCACGCACTCACGTAAGCATGCACGCACGCACGCACGCACACGCACACGCACTCGCACACGCACAAGCAACGCACACGCACACGAACAGACACACAAACACGCGCGCGCGCAGACAGACATCATGACCGATCTTGGCGAAACTTTACCAAACGTTGTAAAATGAGCTAATAGGTCCATTTATACCTACATATGTATATGTGGGTTGGTAGGTAAAAAAGATGCAGTCAATTTCGCGAATTTTAGCTAATATCTTTATGAACAATTTAGAAGATCAAATTTTGAGTAAATATTTCTGATAAGATAGTATTTTGGTTTCGTTATATTGATGATATTTTAGAAAATGATTTGATAGTTCATCAGATCTTATTAACTAGTTCTTAATTAATATTAATAAAACATAAAATTTGCACTACAGAAACAACAAAAAGGAGCCATTAATTTCCTAGATTGAAGCATAAAAGTTAATATACAGAACAAGTTAGAGTTATCCATATTCAGAAATCCTTTACATACAGACAAGAGGTTCCAAATGATTCATGTCACCATAAAACACATAAGTTAGCTGCACATAGATCATTAGTACATAGAACAATGTCATTACCATTAGATCAAACAAATCTCAATAAAGAAATATCAATTATAAAGCAAATAGCATAACCAAATTGTTACGTTTTAGTTAAAACCAATAGTGCACAATATTTTGGAAAATATCAGAAAAAGTAGCTAACATATTACAAACGAACAAGGAGTACAAAGTACCTTTTAAAACTAATACCTATGTTCTTACATTTTTATTTAACGCCAAAGATTCAACTAATGACATTTTGAGGTCCGGTATTTAAAAATGGAATTGCACATCCTATAATTCTGTTTGTATTGGACAAACACTTAGGATCTTTAATATTAAGTACAAAGATGTTATAATCACACAGACAAATCAAATTATGCCAAAAATTAAAAAATAATAGTAATAATTATATTAAATAATCACATTATGACTTAACAGAACAATATTCAATTTTTATATTTTTCTAATAAAAAACAAAAATTAGATGTTTTGGAAGCATTCGAAATTTATAAACCTAAACAGAAAATACTTTTAACATGCCTTTTAAATGTAGAATGTAATTTACATCAAGTTTGCTGTTTTACCTTAATGATTTGTTACAATAACTACTTGTTATTATTTTACATAGATAATAATATATGTTGTATTGGAACGAATATTTATATAAAACCTTGTGGAATTATATTTGAACCATTATTGTTATTAATTATGGAATTAATTTAAAATAAATTATATTAAACAAGTAAAAAATTAATGTTATTTTAGTTTAATTCATTTTAATTCAAAGTTGAAATAAAAATATCCTCTTGTTGTTATAGAAGCATACAATTTTCAGTATGTTGACACAATCGTCTTAAAAGCAACTTTTCAAATTGATTGTATTAAAAATTGTAATATACCAAATTACCAGATATTTTATAAAAAACGCTAATTATAATTAAAATAAAGGAATAATAGTTTTAGTCAAAAATCATATTAATGTTAGTTTATTTCTTTCATTTGCCTGTCTGTAAAGCACTATTAGCGGGGTAGTTTTGGAGATAAACAATATCACATTTGGTGTAACAGCAATTTATAAACTACCACCAATTTTAAAAAAAGACATATGTGACTTACAGCATTATTTAGAAACTTTAGCGAATTTTTATGCAGAAATGTTTGTTGGAGATGTTAATCTAAATACTTTTGATAAAATTAATAATCATGGAATGACGCAAAGATAAACGCCGTTGAGTTTATATCATACAACACCTCAATCAAAAACTGGCCTTGATCAGATATTTATCAAAAAAACCACGATCAAAAAATATATAGTGTACTTCATGTATAGTAAAGGAAGAAAATAATAGATCACTATCCACTTAATAATTGTATATGCGATGTGATGGACGAAAATAACCCTATACTAACAAGCATTTTTCTAGAAAGCTATACGAAGCAATTATTCTAAGCTACAGAAAATTACCAGTTACATTTAGAAAAATTAAAAGCTAGATTACTAACGGTATTATCTCATCAATCAAAGTTAGAGATAAAATTAAAAAAGAAACTTTTAAACACTTTTAATCCAACATAAAAACAGAAACATAAAAATTATCAAATCTGTTTAAATAAAATTATACGTAAAAAGATTATTATCACAAATTGAAAATAATAAATACAGCAGGAAAAAACTTGAAGATGCTGGCCATGAAAATGACATAAATAAATATTGTTGCAAAAATTAAAAACACTAATGGAGATAATCTTACATATACGTTTGAAATGGTAAAATTTTAAATATATATTTGATAAATATTGTTATTAACGATTAATCTGATTAATTAACAACAGAAATTGTTAAAAATTTGGATATGAATAAAAAATGTTTAACTGTGTTTTTAGGTCTTGCAAAATCATTGGATAAAGTACTGATGACAAACTAATGTGTCGTATAATTATGGAATAACAGGAACCGCTTTAAAATTATTCAAAAGTTACTTATCGGAACGAATTCAGATCCTAATATTAAATAACATTTTAGATAAAATATAAGTAATTAAATTTGGTGTCCCACTTGGTACAGCTTTATGAACAATATTATTTATAACTTATATTAATCCTTTATTAAAACTGGATATTGACGGCTTAATTATTACTTGCACAGATGAAACAGTCATTATTATGACAGCAAACACATAAGTAGATGTGAAAATTAACCATATGTGGTTTAAACAAAATACAGACCTATGAATTGTCATTAAAATTATTGAAAAAAAGTTATATTGCATTTAATGAAGGAAATAGACGAAAATTTTAAAATATATTTGTGAATAATCATTTTATTAACGAAAAATCTCAACACCTTGGCATTATTGTCGAGAAATATCTTAAATGGCAACCAAGTATAGATTATTTACCAAATTCCATGTTTGTTGCATAGATGTTATTTCTTAAAAAAATTCCTTAATCGAAAAAGATTAATTATAATTTATAGGGCTATTATCGAATCTATTATAAGAGATGACATTTTCGTATGGGGCATTTTACCACAATAATTAATACAAATTAAGCGTAATACAAAAATATAATTTGAAAATTATTTTTAAGAAAAACAGGTTATATCCATCTAACTCATTACGTGATGAACACTTAATATATGTTAGGTCAATTTATTCTTCATCAAAGTAATAGATATTTATGTATTAAGGGCATAATCAGAAGATTATGGCTCGAGGGAATGTTAAAAGCCCGACGCGAAGCGGAGGGCTTTTATATTCCTGAGAGCCATAATCTACAATTACGCCCGTGGTACATACAATGTTTTATTTTATTTTGCACCATAAAACTGGAACACAATATTAAAAAGATTCAGTATTTTCGGCACGTTTTTAAATGCAAATACAATGAAATAAAGTCGACAGTAGGCTAATTTGTTGTTACTAAGATACTGTGATATTGCTAAATTGTTGCTAAGGTACTGTTTGTTTGTAAATAATTTGCATTCTAAAATGGAAGGTGAAAACGCAAAAACTTATTCACAAGAAATTTTAGATGAATTTGAGGCCGCCCAGGCAAAAATAATTCCAAGTAAATCGAAATATTTATACATAAAAGAGTACGAAAAGTTTTGCGCGTGATGGAGCACAAAAAATGTGGCCACAAAATGTGATGGCATACTTGTCTCAAATGGTAAGGGATTGTATATGTACATTAGTCAATTATCTCTATTCAATAAATATCTATTTTTGCAGTCAAAGATCTATAAGCCGTCGTCACTGTGGTGTTTATATTCTAAATTGAAAAAGATGTTCAAGTTGAAGGAAGATGTTGATATATCTCGTTTTTCCATGCTCACAGAATTCATGAAGAATAATTCTGTAGGTGATCAAGCTAAAAAGTCCTATGTATTGCAACGGCATCAAATTGAAGAATTCATGTTGAAGGCGCCTGATCATACGTACTTGTTTTTTTCCAATTTTCATTATAAAAATTATTGTGTTTTATAGGTTGTCATAGCCTTTGGTATTTTTGGAGCATGTCGTCGCGAAGAACTGCACGATTTGGCTGTACAGGACGTAACAACTGAGGGATCAGTGCTATTAGTGAAGATCAAAAAAACCAAAACTTATACTTCGAGGCAATTTACAATTGTACCAAGCGATAGATTGATTGATTACGTCTCTTTGTACCGAAAATATGCAGCATTACGACCGGAACATACTAAAATTGACAGCTTGTTTTTGTCGTATCATAATGGCAAATGTAGTGCTCAGACTGTTGGGAAAAACACCTTAGGCAAAATGCCGAGGATAATAGCGAGTTCCTCAATCTACCGGATGCCCATAAGTACACAGGGCACTGCTTTCGCAGGAGTGCGGCAACGATCTTTGCAGAAAGCGGCGGTGATACAAGGGCACTGAAGCAGCTTGGTGGATGGCGATCGGATAAAGTAGCCGTATCATATGTAGAGAATTCTCTGCAAAATAAAATTAAAATTGCTCAGAACATTACTGGTACAGCAGCTATAAGTATACCACAAAACGGCGAAGGAATTGTCAGCTTTGGTGTTGGCTCATCTGGAGTTACAATTTCAAATCCATCTAACTGTATTTTCAATTTTTATAAAGAATAAGTTTCATTACTATTATTTTTATTAATAAAGGTTGTATAGTAAGGTTGTTGTTTCAATAATTCTTTCAACTTACGTGAAATATCATGTCATGGGTCAGCTGTCAATCATGCTGCTTAGCAACAATGACATTTCCGTGCTTATAAAGACCACATTACGCCCGCATTTGGGGGCGCATAAAGAACATTATGGTGGCAAAATAAAATAAAATAATTTTATCAAATCATGATTATGAGACTAGAACAAAAGAAAACAAAGAAATTAAAATTCCCTTAGTAACAATAATCTAAATTTAAGACATGCCAAATTTTAAATCGTTTTAAAAATAAAGTTAAAAAAGAGATTTTTGAAAAATATGCACCCATTAATAAATGTATAAAATAATTAATTTTTAATTTTTTGCGCTTCCATCCGGCAACACTGGTTTTTCAATCCTGAAAATCGTATACACAGTCATTGTTCTGGCCTAG
>JARFJB010001278.1:5587500-5740000 GCA_036346205.1 Vesta saturnalis
ATCGCAAACTTGTAAGTATGTCTGTGAAATTCACCGCTATTCCCTATTTGATAACATTTTTTATGCTTGTTATTTTTACCGATATTCCAACACTCCACCCGTATTTTTTAAGGGATATTCCAACTCTGTAACCGTAATTTTTACCACTATTCCAACTGAATATTTCGTTTTGGAGAAAACCAATTCACGTTGCATTTTCTGTTTTCTACTGAAAATATTTCAAAAAAGATTAGTTATGATTCAAATTCTCTTATGTAGTCTCACTATTCATGTTTCAAATCTCACCATTTGTTTTTTATCAGACTATGTTATGCAATTCTGCTTATGAGCTACTTTTCCGATCTTTTGGATTGTTTGGTAGGTACTTGGAAAAACAAAACAGTAGGCTTTATTTTCTATTTCTTGTATTAGGTCTAAAGTACATAATACAGAAAAGCTAGTGCTGATTTTTTCCATGGTAGTACTTGCATTTTTTCTTTGCTACCACTCCGGTACCTATATCTTTTGTTCTTTGTTTCAGGTATATATAAAATGGAAGGCAAAAGGCCGCAGAATATTTCCGAACGAACAAAAAGAATTATGAGTTTCGTAGCTAGACCGGAGATTGACGACTCCCACTCGGAAGTCGATTCAGACGATTATTATATCCCAGAAGAAGACGAAGGTTGGGACACCTCCGATCATGACACAGCTTCTATAATTTCTGAAGGTGAGATTTCTATGTTAGAGGACTCTGATGAGGACGACTAGGAATATCTACCAGATGTTCCTGGTACGTCAGGAAGTGAATCACAGAGAACTGCTCTTGACGCCGCAGAAGACGCTGTAGTAACTGACGACGTCTTAGTTACCGAACAAAACACGATCGAAGAATCACCTAAATATTTTGGGAAAAGGAACTGCTGGGGTCGGTACCCCAGTATGCCCCAACGAGTAGATTCGGTAAAAATACTATTCACGCAAGAATCTCAAAGCTCAAGCGACCTGCTATGGATCTGGGATATGCACCAACCCCAAATGAAATTTTTCATTTATTTGCACAAACAACATGATTGAAGTTATCGTTCTGCATACCAACCAAAAACTTGCTATCATGAGAGAAAACCTTGAAAACAAACAAGATTTATCATACAAAGATACTAATGTCACAGAAATGCACGCACTTCTTGGTATTCTGGTTTTTTGTTGCATTTTCAAGTCGAACAGAGAATCCTTGGCTTCACTCTTCAGCACAGAAGTATGGGGAAGGCCGATATTTAGGGCAATCATGTCTCTGAAAAGATGTGAAGTCCTGCTACGAGCACTTAGATTTCATGAGTCTGCAACCTGCAGTGAAAGGGTGAAAGAGAATAAAGCTGCCGCAATTTTGGATTTGTTTAAGTCATTCATCAATAATTGCAAGCAAAATTACTCTATTGGTGCGTATAATTGCGTGGACGAAACGCTTGTGCCATTCAGAGGTAGATGCAGTTTCCTAATGTACATTCCAAAAAACCAACTAAATATGGAATCAAACTGCTTTGTATGACTGATGCTTTCAATGGATACCTTTTGGATTCCTACATATATTGTGGGAAAGGGAGTGATGGGTACAAATTATCAGAAGCTCAACTCGTATATTCGAAGCCCACACAAGCTGTACTTAGACTTATAAAAGACATATCAGGTACCAACAGAAATGTCACCACGGATAATTGGTTCACGTCAATTGAACTGGCGGAAGTACTCTGGGAAAGAAACCTAACACTCCTTGGAACTGTCAAAGCAAACAAGCCACAAATCCCTCCCGAGTTTTTGAAGAATGTCAGAAAACCAACTGGATCAAAATTATATGGCTATAGTCAAAAATTTTCATTGTTGTCCTATGTACTAAAGAAAAATCGGGCTGTCATTGCACTTTCATCAATGTACCATAAGGCATATGACGACCCTTTCAACGAAAAACCTGAGATGATAGCGTTGTATAACAAAACCAAAGGAGGAGTTGATCAACTTGACATGAAATGCAGTAACTACTGTGCTAATCGAAAGACTAGAAGATGGCCGCTTGCAATCTTCTATCATATCGTTGCCGCTGGCTGTTCCAATGCTTTTGTTTTATATCAACACTATAAGACGAACAAGATAAAACGTTCTAATTTCATGCTTCAGCTTGGGATGTCATTGATCAATGCGCAATTACTACAGAGCTTTGAGAGCCCAAATTTACGTATTGGGCTAAAAGAATTGATCCAAAAAGTACTATCTGAAACCCCAGAGCGAGAAGGAAATCGAACTAGATCTACCTCGACCAGTGCAGGGAAACCTACAGGAATGAAAAAACAAAATACACAAACTTCAACCCAAAATTCAGACAAGTTGCAAAAACAAACCACGTGTCGCTACTGTCCATACAAATTGAAGAGGAAAACTTCAACCAAATGCATCAAATGTGGAGCTGCCAGCTGTCGTCAGTGCTACAAGGCTGCTTGTAACAATTGTGTTGAAGAACAGAAATAATTTTATCATAAATTTATATTTTGAAAGTTGTACACGGGAATTCAGCAAAAAGATGGCAATTAGCACTTTCTCATAATACTTTCAAGTAAACTCTTTTTTATTTATTTGTTGTGGACCTACCTTAGCGTATGCAGACACACAAATGACCATTTGATCTTTCATTTTCAGAGTTTATTGACTTCAAAGAGTGTGTTATATAAGCGGGCGGCTTTGGAATTTTTTTATTAACACCGAGAAATCTATTAACCTGTATCTAACATGAAGGTTTAAATGTCCATCTGACATAATATTATTGTCTTTGTTTTTACAATGTTACCTATTTTCGTTATGAACGTACTAAAAAATATTATTATTAATTTTATTAAATACATAAATAAAAAGTTTACCTCGAGTAGGATTTGAACCTACGACCTGAACTTTGCTAGAGTACCGCATTAACCAACTGCGCCATCAAGGTTCAAACCCCAATCGATGTAAATTTTGTCTTTATGTATGTAAAACTTATACTAAAAAATAAATTTATTATTGAAAAAGATTATTATTAAAATTATTTAATTTTTTTAATTTCCACTTTGTAAGTTGAAGGTTGTGTGTTGTTCCACAACAGATATTTTAATAAAAACTATTAATGCTGCCTCGGTGGTGGAATGATTAGAGTGCTTGCCTCTCACCCGAGCGGCGCGGGTTCAAACCTCACCGAGGTAGTAGTTTTCTAGAAACGGAGAGAAGCCAAAGCACTCCTTCTCGGATAGAAAGTAAAGCTGTAGGTCCCGTGGTAATACGATGTTTTACGGGTAGTGCTAATAACCATTAGTAGTTAATGCGCCTAGAGATGCCTGACATTTCAGTTTGTGCCTAGATCTCGCCCCACAAATAAAAAAAAGTATCTACACAAAAATAGGTTCTTTTGTTAAATCATATATATATTTGTTCAAATGTCCGTTGCTAGACGAAGCACCTCATCTCATATCTACTCTGAGAGAGGACAAATTTTGTTTGTGCGGCAAATACAATGAAGAAGTTTTCCTCAAACTTTACAACTCAACATTCTTAAAATCAAATTCTACAATATATGGTATCAGAGTCGATTAAATGGTATTTCATACCACCAAAGTGTCTCCATTTTGATGGGCTTTGGTAACATCACTATAGTCAAATTGCGTTTGTACAACTAACCTATGAACGATGTTTTGTCAATAGAGTGCGTGTTTAACATACGCTCTTCAACTCCACTTTCTAATAATCGTACAGACCCTGAACCTTTAAATTTCTTTCATTTTTTAACAGGTCGTTGTGCAGAGCTTGTCTTTGCACCACTGCTGATGTGTTCCACACAACCGGCTAGATCAGCTTCAACTAAGAAAACGGTTGGTTAATTATTTTTGGAGAAGGTGGTCGAAGGAGGTACTGTCGAAGCTTATCAACCATTAGATGAACCCAATCAAGTCCTCAAGATTTTGTGACTGTTGAATGATCACACTTACACCCTCCAGTGACCAATGGGAGGAATGCTACAGCTTCATCCTAGCACTGATAATAGAGTAAGAGTTATTACCACCAAACTGGCTATTAATAGAACAACGAGACGCGCAGTAAAAGAGGTGTTTCGTTTACCTATCGATTACAAGAAATATCAAAGTATAGTAGTGCAGTGATATTGTTCGTTAAAAGGGAAATAAGAAATGAATAGTTTAGTTGTTAGAATTGTGTAACTTTGTGATTCTTTAATTGAATATTTAACTTTTTACATCTTTACTCCACATTAAGTCACATCCCGAAATTATCATAATTTATATTCCGTTTTATTGTTGTTCTCTCTAATATTGCTTGGTTAATGTTAAAGTGTAGAGTGAGTGGTAACACCCTCTGCTTATCGTTCGCAGGTAATGGGTTCGATTTCCGTTTCCGTCTACCTTGTATGTATGTATGTAATACTGTGTGCAACTTAATAAACGATTTATCATTTAACAATTATTTTTATGTTAAATTAGTTACCAAAAGAAGGGACCTTTTCAAGTGGTTAATAAAACAATTAATATTACAAGCATACACTTTGAATTAATGTTCTACTTATCGCAAAACAAACTAAATAACGATTTCAAAACCAGGTGACCACAGGGGCTTGCCAATTCAAATTAGCCAAGTAAAAATTTAACCTTCTTTATCAAATCGAAATTCAACTTGAAATTTGACTCATTATCGTCATCCTGAACCTCGACATACAAATTAAGTGGTAAAATATTCTTCATTTTTGACTTAAATTACTTAACTTATATTAAGTGGATTTAGTTTTCAAATCCAAAACTTAATTCCATCAATTTCACAAAATTCGTAATTGAATTATAAAACTGAAATAAAGAGTAAAGGTGTAAAATTCACGTCAACACATTTGATGGTTTTATTAGTTATATACAAGGTAATAATTAAAATTATGTTGACTATTTCAAGCATACAACTTAACCAATTATAATTGAGATTAAGATTTCCTTGGCAAACCATAGAAAGTCTGCATACCCATTGACTCGAAAAACGGTGTTTTCAACCGGACAAACCATAGTTGCGATCTTGTCAATAAACAAATTAATTCATTTACGTTGTCGATGACTTAATTTCGTTCATTTAATTAATAAACTGACATAAAATTAAAAATTATTAATAATTTTATTAAATACATAAATAAAAACATTACCTCGAGTAGGATTTAAACCTACGACCTGTACTTTGCTAGAGTACCGCGCTAACCAACTGCGCCATCAAGGTTCAAGCCCCAATCGATGTAAATGTTGTCTTTATGTATGTAGAACTGATATAAATTCTAAATATAATGAGATTACAATCAAATTACTTTTATTAATAAAATGTGGCCTGCAATATCGCAAGGATTGACACATACCAAAGCAACTTGACTAATATTAAATTATCATAATTATTATGCAAAGTACAGGTCGTAGCTTCAAATCCTACTTGAGCTAAACTTTTTATTTATGTATTTAATAAAATTAATAATAATTTTTAATTACGTATTTACCTTTGAACTTACTCGTTCATAACAAAAACTTATAATAATTTAATATTAGTCAAGTTGCTTAGGTATGTGTGAATCCTTGCGATATTGCACTCACATTCCATTAATATAAGTAATTTGATTGTAATCTTATTATATTTAGAATTTACATCAGTTCTACATACATAAAGACAAAATTTACATTGGGGCTTGAATCTCGATAGCGCAGTTGGTTAGCGCGGTACTCTAGCAAAGTACAGGTCGTAGGTTCAAATCCTACTCGAGGTAAACTTTTTATTTATGTATTTAATAAAATTAATAATAATTTTCAATTAGATATTTACCTTTGAACTTATTCGTTCATAACAAAAACGTATAATAATGACATAAAATTGATTATAATAATGGTGTACCATATGCATGGAGCAACATACAACCGTAACATGGATGTTTTTATAGTCCACTCTGAAGTCGCAAGAGGTAAGATCAGGATAATGTACACGTCAAGACATGACTGCATCATTTTCATTCCCTGTGCGGTCGATCAATTGCTCTTCAAATCTGGTGTTCAGGAAATCACGAATATTAAGATCGAAATAAATGGAGCATCATCATGTGCAATACGTGCATATTTGCACTACTGCTAAAATAGTGTCACCAGAAACCAAAACCGCAGGTGATACACCGCAAAACACTTTAAACACGAGTGACGCTATTATTGTCAGTGACGCACAATGCAACAATAGACCGACCCAACTACAGGACTAATTTATATATGCAGCAGCTGCAGCAGCAACATCGAGCTAGTAGCGTAGTGGTGACAGGTCCTGCTTAGCATTCGGGAGGTAATGGGTTCGATTCTCGTTACCGTCTACCTTGTATAAGGTTTTTCAGGGGGTTTTCCTCATACACATGTAGCGACATGGTCACTGTGTATATGTACACCATGTGCAGCTATTTAGACGAATGCTGGGGCAGTATTTTCCCCCTCACAACCCTAACTACGTTCCTTCCTATCCTAGCCTGACCACACCCATCCTTAATCCCACACCATGCATATATACGTAGTGTATGTATGTATGCTGGGATTCGATGAATGTGGATGATGGAGCTCGGAAAGCTCGAGAAGCCCGCCTTCCTCCTTGAGGGAGGGAATAAAATACGTCGCCTTTTCCTTTTTTAGCAGCAATGCTTATTTCTACGGTGTTTACAGTGAGGACATAATTATCTCTAGAGCTTCTTATAGCACAGACCAATCACTGAACTTACATAGCCGCCACAGCGTGCCCGTATAGCCATCATACCACGATGTGCTTTGCCATCATCAAACGCCTTGCTACATAATAAGCGGTTCAGTAATAGTACCCGAAGAATGCGTGGACACCATCTACACCGAAACGGATGCGCAAGAATCACTGTAACGTTCATCGCAGATTCTGTCACTGCTCGCCCATTACTGCCGCCTTCGCAACAGAATCAAGCACAGCTCTTGGTTTGAAAACTCTAACCATTGTACATTGATTCATCTTAGAACGGAATCAACCCCAAAGCGATATCCGTACATTATGTACGCTGTTTTATCATTCGTTCACGTTACCGGGCGGAAATAAACGTGATTAAATACTTTACACTTGTTTAGTAATTAAGTTGTGAGTAAACACTTCATACTGGCATATCCTCATTTGTATAATTAAAAACTCTCCTACAACCCCGCTAAGACGTTAATGGGAAAATTAGAAACCTACCCTTTTAATCTGGGTGATTCATGTAGAACTAACGCTCTCTTTTCTTGAATTATACACAAACTATTTATGCGAACTGCGATTTGTTATACCTACAACTGGGAGTATCTTTGGGAGAGTCTCTCTTCTATAGTAAATATTTAAAATGTCCTTCATTCTAGATAAAGTAAAGTCAACACATTGTTTTGTTATTGCCCACCTTTGACGGAGGTCGTAGTCAATTATTGATGTGGTGTGTAATACTATTCTTCAGATTGTAAACTGTCTGAGTGCGAGTGACGGAAACCCTTTCTTCACTATTCCTTGTTTGTACGTACTTATTATTAACATACCTATTCTACTACAAGATTGTTATCAAATATATGTAGGGCTACGGAGACATTTTTCCCAACGTTTGTATTTGATATTTGATGAGCTAAATATTTTCTAAAGCGAATTTTTGTAAGTAGTTGAGTTTGCCTCACATATACATGTTCACAATTTTTACAATTAATTTTGTAAATTCCTGACCTAACCTGTTAATCTACTTGACACTTTGGATTGCCTAAAGGAGTTTTCAAACTATTTCCTGAAGTAGTGGATGGTGGATCTATTGTATAAGCTGGATAGTTAGGTAATTTCACACACTTTGTTTCTATTTGTTCTCTAGAGTTACTTAATGTAGTTACACTCTTAATCCCCAGCTATTGCACTTGTTTCCTAACTAGATCCACTACTGCATGGGAAAATGTATAGTATGCACCAATTTCTTTAATAAAGCGTATCTCTTCGAATTTAAGCTGAGAGAAGAAAATAAAGCAGTCTATGAACCAAAAAATTAAAAACCGCGGGTTTATGTTGCTTTAGTAATGTAAATTCATTTAAAAACGTTGGACGTAACGATGAAAGTAGAATAATTATTATAAATGCAAAACTGGTGTTCAAGCTTGTTTATACACCTAAGGCCCAGAGGTATTTCCGATAAGACAGTCCTTCTATGTAAAATAATATAAGTTAAAGCAAACGCAGTAAAGGATTTTGCTGTTTGTATAATTCGCAAAACAAAGGTTATATAAAAGATGAAGCGTATTATCAAAATTGGAAAAGAAAGTCAACTTGTTTATTAGCCATCAGGCATTTGTCCACTTTCAATAACGACTTTGTGTGTTCACGATTGTTTATAAATCTAAGACTCTTTTGAAAAAGTATTTCCGTATAAAGGCCTCGTTTCAAGTTGGTTTTTGCAAACTACAAGTTAAATAAAACCATCATTTTGGAATTGAACTTAAACTATTACCGATTCTGCAGTTCAATTAATTAAAATTCCTTTATGGTTTTAGATTCGCAAGATAATCAAAACGTTTAACATGTAAAACTCTAGCAAGATCATTTGGTTAGTTTGCTTTAGTTATAAACCCCTACAGCTTAATTCAACATCGGATTAATGATACCATGTGGAATTTTTATACTCACGCTGACCTGATATTACTTAAAATAAAAGATGAAGTGTATTGTCAAAATTGGAAATGAAAGCGAATTTGTTTAATTAGCTAATTACATAAAACGTGAAAGGTCCTTGGAATACAATTATGCTATTTACATGCTCTGTTATTAAAACAAATTAAGGTTTTTAATAGTGTACAATCATTTAAAAACGTGGGATGTGGGTAGAGTAACTTTTTGAATGCAAAACTCGTGTTGAAGCTTGTTTATAAATCTAAGGTCATTTTTGACAGAGGTATTTCCGATAATACAACCCTTCTGTGTAAAATAATATAGAGGCCTGATTTCAAGTTTGTTTATAAATATATACACTGTGTCTAAGATAAGGATTGACACTATGGGGGTCTCGGAAGTGATAATAGCTACAACTCCGGTTAAATGGGCAAAACGTTGTGTAAGTAAAAGTTCCGCACTTGATAGTCATTTTCAATATTGTGTAGGTAAATATAATTTTTTATAGAGAAAAAGTCAAGAAGTGTTATATCGGGGGATCGCGCTGGCCATCTTACTCACGTATATGCTCCAATTAATCTGGCTGGACACCTTACGTACAAATAGTCCGGGACGGCTCTGGAATTATGTGCCGGAGCACCGTCTTGTGAAAACCAATGATCTTCAATATCAGCCTGAGGTAAATCACAGAAAGCTGCTTCTACTTCATTTTCTAATACATTTTGGTAGCATTCAGAATTTAAACACCCGTTATAGAACAATGGACCTATTATTCGCATTCCTAATATTGCAACCCTCATATTTAAACCGAAACAGTGTTGGTGTCTGCGCACTTTATAAACTATAGGATTTTTTTTTCGCCCAATAGTGAGCATTTCTTCTGTTGAAAATTCCATTATTGGCCATCTAACTTTCATCTGCCCAATGATTTTATATGGAAATTGCTCATTATCTGCACATAGTACACCATTTGCAGAACTCTCTGAGCCTGGCTGAATCCCCTGATCGAAGTCCTTGATGAATTCTAAATTTCAATGGACATATTTTTTCTTTTTGTAAAATACAATGAGCAATAGAATGAGCCACTGCAATTGTTTGTTCAATGTCTCGCATTTCTGGATTTTTTGTAACAGCCAATAAAACATTATTTGCTTTTCTTTTCATTGCAAGGGGAATTTAGAGGCTTTTTAAATGCACTATGTTCTCTTAAATTTACTGACAAGTTCGTAAATGTGGTTTTATGAGGTTGCTGTCTCTCTGGATATTTGTTTAAATACATGCGTTCCGCTTCTTTGGAATTTCGTTGACATAATATGTAATACGATAGCATATCATATTTTTCCACATTTGAAAATTGCGCCATACTTTTTGATCATAACTACCACAAATTAACCAATTCATTGTTAAATACTAGTACCAGCTAAATACAAAATTGTACAATACAAAATTATGACAGGTACTCAATTACTTCAAAGCCGTCTATTTTAATTTTTTCAAAGCTGCCTTTTTTGGTTTATTCTTTTTTGGAACACCACATCGTTGTTATGATGTAACAGCTAGAACTGTAAGATATTATTTACCTTTGGAGATTCATGAAAAACTCTTTATGAGTTTGGAGAAATCAATTTTTTTTTTAGAAATTATACATATTTATTTTAGCAGTGTAATATTTAAATAGGTAACTTTAATGTTAATTTTACAAGCATTTAGTTTTTTATGTTAAGTTGCATAATTAACAATATTTTATTTTAGTACTTTTCCTTATTTTATAAAATATTAAACCCAAAGGAAAGTTAACTAAATAAACTTTTTTTGAAACTGCAGGTTTGTAATCAAAAATTTCGCTATGATGATCCACAAAAGGTTCAAATGTGATACATTTCTGATTTATAACAAAAAACCTTTTAAAATCAGTTTTCAATATATCAAGACCATATTTAAAACAAATAAGTTGATGATGGGCTATAAAAGTGTGAACCGTCCGATTAAAAAACTGACTATGCTATGTTAAATCCCGTAACAAGTTGTCGTGAAGAAGTGTTTGTGTTCTTGCTCTAGCATTTATAACAACGCCAGAAAAAAATTAAATAGAAGTTTCAAAAATTCAATTTTTTTGAAATATCTCAAAAACAAAAAAATCACACCTTCGATTTTTTGCTCCATTGGTCCCCTACTTACACAAATTTTTCCCATATAACCGGAATTATATCTGTTACCATTTCCGAGTTCCATATAGTAATAATCCTTATCTTGGACACAGTGCATACTACAAGCTGGTTTTTGCAAACTTCAAGTTAAATCAAATCAACATTTTAAAATTGAAAGTTGGTTTTTGCAAACTGTAACTTAAATCAAATCCGTATTTTAGAATTGAAAGTTGGTTTTTGCAAAGTGTAAGTTAAATCAAATCAGCAATGATCGACTGTTTTCCACGCCTGTGCCCTCACATTTAAAAGCACTCAGTCTGAGCGTCGGTTAGCCTTATCTACAAAGTAAGCGGTCGCTCATAGGAGTTAGGTATATGCAATGGGAGAATCGTTTCCTGAAGGATATGAAGAGTTGTTAGCCCAGCTTCTTTTCCTGTTTCAATTAGATGAATTAGGCTGTAGTGGGGCTAAGGCTCTGTGAGAAGTTTAGGAGTCTTATGAGGTAGTATGCGGGGCCCCATACTATTTCAAATTCCCCGCCATAACAGTTAAATCGACTTTTAAAATATACTACTAGATCGAGCCGCGATCAACCTCTATTACAGAAAACATCCGTTAGTTTTAAAACTACACCACTGGATGGCGTCACAATCAGGGGGTCCGATAAGGGACAAACACCTGAGAACAAGTTCCGGAGTCCTATACCTGTCTTATGAGATAGCATGGGCCACCCTTATTAGAATACTTTTTCAAATTTCTAGTTTTCCGGCCATAACAATTGCAAAAATGGCCGCCAAACAAAAATGGCTCACAGGCCACGCCCACAAATATCCGACAAGCCACAGCCACAAAATGGCCGACAAAACAGAAATGGCCGTCAAAGCAATAATGGCCTCCACCAACTAGAAACCAGGGGCGTAGCACGCCCTGAGGCCACCCAATCACAGCCCCCAACCTGAGACTGTATGCGCGCACGACCAATGAAATAGAAGTGGACGTGGATACCTGCCACGGAGTAGGGGTATGACTTCACAAAAAAGTGATGGGGGAAAGCTAAACCCATTCTACTCACAACCTAAATTATTATTAAGTAGTCCTGGATTTGATTTCACTTGTGGATTTCGGTCAAAACAATTACCAATTAATCTCCTCGCACACTCTTTGTGCGGATACCGTTCTTCAAAAGTTCTATATGATCGACTAATTATTCTCCCACATTGAACATAAATAAAACTAAAAAAATCTGCATTTTTAAAACCTGCAAGAGCCATTGTTATTAAATTATAGAATTGTGAGGTTTATTTAGAAAAGTACTATTACAAAGTACACTGCGTATTCTCAGTGAAAGGTATGTCTTGCTTATAAGACATACTACATAAAGTTACCCTTTTACAAGGAATCAAAAATGTATGGCTTGAGCAGGTTGCTATTTCACAAATCCAGACTTCTTAATTTTATTCCGGAACACTTTCATCCGTAAGTTTGAATACTCTCTAGAAATTCGCTAAAGAAACTTGCGCATCAGTAGTATACCTTCTGTACATTATTGGCGCAACATATTTCATATACTAATCTTATACGGTTTAAATTGCGACATTACAAAGAGACTTTTCGTGCAAGAAAATGGAATAATTAAAAAATTCAATTAAAAATAACGAAATTATGACTTACGGTTGAACCGGAAGTTCAATAAAATAATATTTTTATTAGTACGCCATAAACGTCTAATTAGAGCTCGGGCGACAAACATCCTGTATTTATAAGGTATAGCGTATTACAAAGAGAATCAGGCTGATAGCTATGATAATCCACATGGTAAGCGGGAGGTGAGTTAAGCTGCAATTATTTTAATCCCTGGATTTAGAAAGGTGATTAATGTTAACATCTGTGAGTTATGTCAAACGGTCAAAAATTCAATAATGTTTCTTAACCCTAAGATTAACATAATTTTGACTTAACACAGCTATGTGCAATCCACTCTGAGACGATTTAGTTATACAGGGAGTTTCAAATATTGAATTTTAATTATAATATTTAACGTGATTTGCTAATGAGTAAATTTGAACAACAAAAACTATTTATCTAAATGAAAATAATTGAATATTTTGATCGGTGGAGTTACTCTGTGTATAATAATGTGTTATGGAAATTTTAAAGTTAATTTGACTAAATTTAACCTTGTGATAGTTTGAAAAAGTTATTTTTCCGAAACTGTTAATACATTTAAATTAATAGTATCAAACCCTTTCACCAATCATAATTTCAAAAAAAAAAAAAAAAAATGGGGTAACCAAAAAACGGAAAAGTTTATTAATAAATAAAATGATTCCAGTTTCGAAAAAGACTATTGTTTGCACCTCGTCAAAACAATTAGTTTTTAAGACTTTATTCGTTTATTTGCCTTGGCTGAGAAGGTCTCGGAAACTAAACTCCACATTCATCTTAATAAATCCACTTTATTGCCTTGTTACATAAATTACTATTATTAATGAGCAGTTCATATATTTTTTTGACGAAATGAAATATTACAGATTCATTTAGTTGATCCTTGTCTGCTCTCGCAACCTCTTCCGTTATATTAGACCTAATTTCTACCCTATGTCCAATCGACCATCAATAATTTTTTTTAATTTCTAAGAACGCTTACTCAAACATTATTCTGTTATAAATGAAAAACGGTACACTGACTTTCTTGTAATATTTGATTTTGTTCAGCAAATTAATGTAGTTCTTTTTATATGTTGTTGGGGGTAATTTTTTATTGGTAGAAATGCCCACTTAATAAATGTCGTGAACAATCGGAGTTAAACGTCAAGTACATGAAACAAATGGCACGTTAATGTGACAAATGCCAAGTGTACGAGATAAATGTTCACTAAATGTATAGTAAATGTCGACTAAATGCGGAAACATTACCAGGCTTACTACCATTGTTAAAACTGCATTGTGTGATTAAGACTGATAAAACGGGACACGAGTTAAGGTAAGCAATCAATTATAAATATTTGCAAAGCGAAATAACGGAAATTGCTAGTACAAAATGATAAAGTTGTTATGTATACATGAACACCTTGTTAATCTTACATATTAATAGTTAATGTGACAAATCGGGTAGTAACAAACAGCATTTATTTAGGCACAATCTTTACAACGAATGTTACTCTGGAACTACGTTAGACTCGGCTTTCAAATTTGGCGTACCATTTACTAATGATAATTACTGTTTTTAGTGATAGAGATATCATATACAGGGTCGGACTAGGACAGGGGCCCTATACATTTTTACCCTAACTTCGTTCGCTTGCATTCGATTATCAATTTTCTGTGAGAATGCGATTCTCTGATAGTTTCCATGTGAAATAGGTAATCTAGTTAAACATCTCTAAAACCCATAGTTTTCACGAAAAAACATCTTATGTTTTTTAATACAACTTTTTATTTGTTATTTTGTATTGTATACATATTTTTTTAAACTATATTTATTTTAATTTCTATATATCATGTATTAATTCTAATTTATTAATAATCTACAAAAATAACGAATAACAAATAACAAATTAAACTAAACTTAATATTAAATGACAATCAATGCTCCACATGATGACCGTTGGTTGCAAGGCATAGTGAAATTCTTTTATTTAAAGAACGTCTGATCCGTTTGTAAATATTACGATCTACCGGAACTCATTGCAAACATTCTGAACTCGCAACACCAAAGTCGTTCACGCGTTTGTATTTGTACAAAGTACACGCTAGATTTGAGAAAACCCCATACACTAAAATCAAAACGGATTTAAGTCCGGCGACCTAGCTGGCCATTGAAAAAAAATAAAAACAAATGAATTGGACAACTTGTATGGTTACAATATGTCTTAAACTATTGACAAATGTGTCAGTGGTGATAATTGAATATCATTAATCGATATTTGAATAGTTCCACATTTGTTTTAATTAGAAGTAAAATTTCAGTTTACATTTCTTTGCAAAATGGTTTCGTTTACTGCTAAAGAATGTACAGATATGCATTTAATTTATGGGGAATTTCAGTGTAATGCTCGAGAGACACAACGTACATATGAAGAAAATTTTCCTGAAAGAACGCATACCGCTCATACCACCTTTATAGCCCATCATCAAAGATTGCTGGAAACTGGATCTGTGTTTCCTAAAAAAAAATGAAACGGGTAGACATTCATTTGTAGAATTTGAAGAAGCTGTTCTGATGGATCTCAAAGATAATCCAGAATTAAGTGTATGAAGATTGCCCTCCATGCATCCTGGAATCCTTAAAACACCAATTAATAGAATTATATACAAAGAGAATACCCATTTCATTTTAAAAAAGTACATGCTATGTTGGAGGGTGATTTCCCTGCTCGCTTAGCATTTTCCAATTGGTTGAAAAATAAAAAAAATGAGCACCCAACTTTTTTTCCCGCATCTTATTTTTGTATTAATCAACTTTCACCAAAGAAGGGATTGATAATCTGCACAATTCACATCGCTATTCATACCTTGCAGATAACACTCATGTTGTGAAACAGATGAAACATCAGTATAGATTCAACATTAATCTGTGGATTGGAATTGTTGATTGGACCTGTAGAGCTGCCCGGTTGATTGACAGGAGAAGATTATTTAAATTTTCTTGAGAATATTTTACCCACGCTACTAGAGGAGGTTCTTCTAAATATTCGGCAAGGCATGTGGTATATGCACGATGGGTACCCGGCTCATTTTAATATAAATTCACGTCAATTTCTGAATCAGACGTTCGAAAACCAATTGATTGGTAGAGGCGTTCAGTTCAATGGCCAGCTAGATCACCGGACTTAAATCCGTGTGGGGTTTTCTCAAATCTAGAGTGTACTCTGTACCAATACAAAAGCGTGAACAACTTTGGTTGCGAGTTCAAAATGCTTGCAATGAGTTCCGGCAGATACGTAATACTTACAAACGGATCGGACGCTCTTTAAATCAGAAAATTTCACTATGCCTTGCAACCAACGGTCAACATTATTGTAATTTAATATTAAGTTAGTTTAATTCGTTATTCGTTATTTTTTACATTAATAATAAATTAGAATTAATAAATGATAAATAGAAATTAAAAGGAATAAAGTTAAAAAAAATATGTATACAATAAAAAATAATAAATAAACAGTTGTATTAAAAATACAAATGGTTGGTTTTAGAGATGCTTAACAAGAGTACCTTTTTCACGAGAAAACTATCAGAGAATCATATTCTTACAGAAAATTGATAATCGAAAACAAACGGAAGAAGTTAGGGTAACAAATGTACAGGGTCCCTGCCCTAGTCCGACCTTGTATATGATATCCACTTGTCTCTAATCACTAAAAACAGTAATTATCATTTGTAAATAGTATGCCAAATCTGAAACGTGAATCTAAAGTAGTTCCAGAGTAATTAAACAAAAACTAGTTTCGTGACGTCATCTTTAAAGAGTAGTAGCTCCCTTAAGAATGATTTCCGGACCTAAGTTTATACGACTTTTTTCATATCTTTCTCTGTAGAATCACCCATTTCATTTTGTAGGTGTTGTTCCAGGACAACCTGTATACATACACTATATTTTTTTGTCTTAATGATGGATGGGATATTTTTTTGATCTTGTTTTTTAAACCCAGAACTAAATTGACTTTCATTTTATATGTATGATCTGAATAATAATTGAGGTACTTTCCTGAACTCGTCGGTTTCCTGAACCAGTCTAGGATTATGACATTAGAGTCCTCTCGGATTAACAGAGTGTCCAGAAAGGGTACACTGTAATTAGTTTCTTTTTCGACTGTAAAATTAAGTTGGTCTGTGATGTGTCTCGGCGTAAGCCCAAGTTGATTTTTCTACTTAAAAGCAGACAACTTGAACTTACACCGAGACACATTACAGACCAAACAAAAGGAATTGTACGTCTATCAATGCTACAGAAGGTAGAACAGAACAAGAAATACAGAACATGATCAAGAGGTTTAACATAAAAATACTAAATCTAGAAATTAAAGATAACCGTAGGAATGTCTAAGAACTAAATAATTTTTTGTACAAACCAATTATTGAACTTAACAATTTAATTCCTAGAAATATTATGACCGAGTTTAGCAATAGGCAAAAAAATATCTTATAATAAACATTTCCATGATTATAAACTAATACAAACCAACAAACTTAATACTCTCAAATAACATAATAGATCTAACTTAAAAGTCATAGACAATTGGCTCAAGAATCTAACTCAATTGGACATTCCTTTGGAAATGAGCCCTATCGTGGCTCAATACGTCATGAATGACTTACTTGATACCTGTATACCCAAACCAAGTTATGAGCTTCCATTTAAAAAAAAATACGTTGGCGACATCATTACACACTATGTACTGTTCCCGCAGATCACTATGATGAAATCCTTGAAGTCTTCAACAGATATAACGACCAACTTAATTTTACAATCGAAAAAGAAACTAATAACAGTGTACCTTTCGGGACACTCTGTTAATCCGAGATGACTCTGATATCATAATCCTAGACTGGTTCAGGAAACCGACGAGTTCAGGAAAGGGCCTCAATTATTATTCAGATCATACATATAAAATGAAAGTCAATTTAGTTCTGGGTTTAAAAAACAGGATTACAAAAATATCTCATCCATCATTAAGACAAAAAATCTTAGATTTACTTTTTATATTACCCAAAGACAATTCGTATTCAGAATCTATGTTAAGAAAACTGCTATACTCTACTCGTAACATTGAAAACCAACACAACATCAGTAATATTAGTCTTCTTTTACGTAATAATGAACCATTGTATGATGAAGAGGTGGAAAGTGAAATAAAAAGTACAGTTCAGTATATTACATTAGTACTCTTACCCCTAAGATTAATAAAATTCTCAAACTAGATAAGATCATCATCGTAGCCCCTAAAAACCCTAAGAATGTCCACTTTAGATAAAACAAATGCTATATATAAGATTCCTTGTAGTGATTGTAACCAATCATATATTGGCATGACTTCAAGGAATCTTAGGTATAGACTTACATTACACCGCAGTGATATAAGAGGCAGATAAGATACTTGTGCTTTGTCACAACACGTAAATTCCACTGGACACAGTCCTGATTTCGAATGACCTCTGAATCAAATTTATTCAAAAGAAAGTTTTTAGAAATGATCCATATACGTTGTACAGACTATATAATGAATAAGAGAAGTGTCAAGTGACACTCAAAATTTAAATATGATTTATTCTAACATACTTGAAGCACTGAAATCATAGGATGAACTTTTAACGGATTAACCCGTAGTGGGGGAAGGGGATTTATTTTTGTGTGGATTTTCCATTTTGTTCAGTGAAAAAGAGTTATCACGAATAAATCTATTTAGACGTATGATATATATATATATATATATATATATATATATATATATATATATATATATAATACCGTGTCTAGAATCTACCCACGTTCTATGGCTATTATAAGAGATACAGAGTCGGTAAAATTAGCAAAGTTGGGCAGAATTACATGATAATTCAAATACCGATAAGAAAATTCAACATTGTTGCCAACTTTTAAGATATCTGAAAATAACTAAAAATCGTCCAAATTTTCAATCGGTTAAATCTTTTTTAATATTCAAAATAAGAAAAAGTTATAAGAGAGACTTTTGATAGCTATTTTTACGAAAAATTGGAAAATGCGAATAAAAATTTTGTTAGTAATTATTTTTCGAGCTACAACCCAAACATACATTTTTTTAATGGCAATTATAGGTGGCTATGGACTCATTCGGTGGCTCATTTTTTTCTGATTTCAAAAATGTATAGCTTTGTATGTTTAATATTATTAGTTAACTCACAATTTTCAAAAAAAAAAGGTACTTATAATATTTATTAAACAAATTAAAGTGTGCCGTGAACATTTAAATAACAAAATAATTTCATATTCCACTACTAAATTTGTGCAAACAACAAGAAATAATGTACTACAATATCAAAATAAAAAAGTTCTAAATAAATTCAACTTACAACGGAGAGTAACAGTAAAAATATAAACAGATAACAAAATCATAGAAGTGCTTCAAAATGCCCCCCATTATTTTGAACACACATTTGACATCGTTTTAAAATTTCGTTTTGAACTTTTAATAAACTTTGGGTTCTAATGTGTTGTATAGCAACACGAATTTTATTTATTAAATCGTTTAGATGATCAGGTTTTACTCGGTACACTTTGTCTTTAATTGCATCTCACAAGAAAAAGTACAGGGGGGTTAAGTCTGGAGATCGTAGCGGCCAAGCTATTGGGCCTTGATATCCCATCCAATTATTAAAACGTTCCTGTAAATTGTTACACACAAGTGATCCATTATGTGCTGGTGCCCCGTCGTGTTGAAAATAATTCAAATTTTGAATTACGTTCAACGGCAGGTCGTCCAAAATTTTTTGAAACTCGTTTTATAAAAAAGTTAGATATCTTTCGGAATTTAAATAGTATTTATCAAAAAACGGCCCAAGGATTTTGGTACCAATAATACCGCACCAAACGTTTACTCTCCTCTCAACAGTAATATGAGGATTTTATTGGGACTATTGGATATGATTTTTTCTATTGAAGATGCCGTTGTTTGTAAATTTTGCTTCATCGGCAAAAAGAATGGTTTTCGAGAATTCATTTTTTGCTCGACTTTCATTAATCAACCATGTAGCAAAACGTAACCTTTTCTGATAATCTTCAATATATAATGTATTTCCTATATGAAAATGATATGACTTAACATTATTTTGATTCAAATTAACGTGGGCTTCATCTAGGGAAGTGTTGCACTCGTTCGCAATTTCACGAAGAGATGTAGTACGCTAAAACACTTTCTTCTATTTCTGTGTTAACATTAATTTTAAAATTTTGAGGTTTAGTAAAAGCCCCATATTTTTTTTAATTTGATTCGAGTTTGGCAAATAATCTCACATCGGGTTGCCTTCTTTCCATATAAGTTTGAAGATATAATTCCGAAGCATGATTAGTACCTCTGTTAGACACGTAATAGTAAAAAAGCATATCATTTCTTTCTTCAGAAGAATAAGCCATTAATAAATTAATATTCACTATTTAAGTACGAACTACAACTGGTTACAACAAATAATTCAATATCCACTATTTGGCAGTTAATCAATGAAGAATTTTGTTTTTAATTGTCACAGCACACCACGGCAAACATTGCATTTGTTTAGTAAATACTATAATTACAATTTTTTGAAAATAGTTAGTTAACTAATAATACTAAACATACAAAGCTATACATTTTTGAAATCAGAAAAAATAAGCCATCGAATGAGTCCATAACCACCTATGGTTGTAATTAAAAAATGTATGTACTAAAACATTTTTTATTCGCAAGTGGGTTTTATACAGAATTTTCCGTAGAATTTAGTGGCGTGCATAGTTTTCCCACAAAAAGTCAGTTCCTTCGCAATAAACCAAAGTGTTGTTTTTTAAATGGAACACCCTCTATATTTTTTTTATTATATAATAGAGCTTACTTTCAGCTTTCAAAAAGTATATATTGTGTGGTACTTGTTTTGCATTATTAACCTCAAAAATGAATGTTACGTTAATTTACCATTTTTATGATATAGTTGGCCATGAAAAAAGCAAAGTTAAGGGTTAGAAAGTTTTATGCAAAAACATAAAATTAATAACTAAACATAATACCTACAACTTTACAAGGTTAATATAGATTACTAAAAGAGATGTTCGAACTGATAACCATTCTGTATTATATATGTTTCACACACTCTTCCAATTCGTTCTACAGCATTAAGCACAATAATGTGGTGATCTCTTGTAAATGTCTGAAAGCTTCTCTAACTACATTTGTCTAACATTCAATGTTATGATATTGAGTTTGGTATATTTTATTTTGCAAGTAACCCCATAAAATGAAATCTAAGACTGACAAGTCCGGAGACCTAGGAGGCCTTATCGTCCTATTAGTGCCAATCCATCTATTACCAAAATTGTTTTACAAAAACGGGCGTATACTTTGCGCATTGTGAGATAGGGGTCCATCCTGTTGAAATTAATTAGGTTCAAGCAAGCTAAAGGAATGTCATCTAATAATTAAGGCACAACCCTTTCTAAAATTTCCAAATAGCTAGGAGCAGATAAGTTCCTTCGAAAATGTAAAACTTTATTTTTGATCCTAATATATAGCAGAAATCGTCCTTGTTGTCTTTGGGGGAATATTTGGTGTTGATTTTCTTAAGACCAGAACCTGCTATTGTGTCTGTTTAAAACACATGAATTGCTAAAATGTGCTTCGTCTGACCATATGACATTTCTTTCAGATTGGGTACTACATTTAACATGTTTAAGTACCAATTGAAAAATATTAACCTACGTTCAGCGTCGCCAGGATGTAGATGTTGAACAAGCCTAAATTTATATGGTAAATATTTATGGTGGCGAAGTATTCTTTGGATTCTTGTTTTCGAAACTCCAATACTACTTTCTATAGTTCTGCAAGAACTTATAGGATTACCCTCTGCACTGGCTAAAACTGTAACCTCACCATTCTCTCGATTTTCTTTATTATTTTTTTTAACCTGGGTTTATAAAATCATCCATGATTAATTAAATTTCTTTTTAAACTATAAAACGTGATTTTACTAGGTTGTCTCCGTTCTGGAAACCTTCATAGATGTAAAGTTACGTAACTATCAATATTTTTTCATTACTCTGACCAAACACAATGAACAAACAATACGATTATTGCACAAAAATAATTTTAATCAGATTTGACAGGTTAATTACGTTTAGATCAGACTAGGACCGCCTACTTAAAAATTTAGATATAAAGTTTTCTTTATAAGTTTTATTACCATTAATATTTTTCTGAAGCTGTACGATGTATTTTACCCAATTAAAAAATGTCAGTTTGAACGTTTATAAAATTATTGTACCTAATTTGCATAATTTCTTGTTATCATTTTCGCATTTCTGTGTAAACGTCCTTAGTCTTATTATAATCGCGTATTTACATATTTATAATTATAATAAAGCAGTATGAATCTAGTAGCCCTTATTGAATAGTCAAATATATCTTGGATTTATTATAATCGCGTATTTCCATATTTATAAATATAATAAACCAGTAAGAATCTAGTAGCCCTTTTTTAATACTCAAATATGTCTTCGATGTCCTAGAAAATACGCCTTTATGCTGAGTTTATATGTTTCATGGCCAACTATATCATCAAAATGTTAAATTAACGTAACATTTATTTTTGAGGTTAATAATGCAAAAGAAGTGGCACACAATATATATTTTTCAAAAGCTGAGAGTAAGCTCTATTATATAATAAACAAATATACAGAGTGTTCGATTAAAAAAAAACTTTGGTTTATTGCGAAGAAACTGACTTATTGTGGAGAAAACTATACACGCCACTAAATTCCACGGAAAATTATGTATAAAACGCACTTTTTGCTATTTCTATAAATTACAAGGCAAAGCAGTTACGAGGGGTACTTTAAAAGTGTAAATTTTTAATTTCGCCCTGTATCTCAAATACTAATAGGACTGTGACATTTCTGTTTGTGGCGTCTTTCGTTTCAGGAAAAAGTAGGGCAGGGTCACGAAAACCGCACATTTGCTCGCAAACGAGATACCCTACACTTTCAACCAAAATAGGACACAGTGTACATTTAATATAATTAATAAGTTACAACTATCCATATTGGGTTTGATTAACTCTTTCCCCTATTTGCTAATACATCACCACAATTACCACAATTGACCATTCCTGAACTTTTACCCACCCTGTATAAATTTAAACGTTTAGCTAAGCGCTCTTTCTTGTTTAAAGATACATTATGTTGATCAGTTTGTTATCAAAAAAGCAAGAAAGATAATAGATTAATTCCAATTAAGTGTGAAATAATTATTATCTATTGAGCTATTCATAAATAAAAAAGGATATAGTTAAAGAACAATGCATATTGTTCTTAAACACCTAAATATAAAGAACAGCCTTTTGCACATTCCACTACAGAAATATTCATAAATTAAAATATCTTTCCAAATCAAAGTTATGCGCTCAAGGAAAAATATTAGTAAAATGTCATCGAACTAATTAAATTAAAATTGCACTACACATAATTAATTCTTACCTATTTTCAACATATTGTGATATAGGCAATTAGAGAACAGTAACTTTACTGTAATTTTTTTACTGATTACAGAGTCTACAGATCTAACATTCGATTCTACATACCGGGTGGTCGTAAAGTAAGGAATAAATTCAATATCTCGTAAAGCACAATTTTTTTCAAAAATCGCTCGGACACGTCGATTATATATTTTTTCGGGGCATATTTTGCGAAAAAAAAAATTTTATACAGGGTGTCTCAAAAAAGATTTGCTAAAAAAAATTTTTTTTTTCAAATTGCAACACAATTTTTATATTGCATTTTTGGATTGCCCTTACAATTCTAAACATTTGTCATGTAGCATGTGCTATACCTAAGTCCAAGAGTTTTGGAGTTATTCGCATTCAAAGTTTAAAAATTGAAAAAAGATTATGAAGAAAACGAAAAATAAAATAATTTTTATAACGTTTTATTATATCGAAAACAAAGATTCGTAAACTTAAAATAATTTTATTTCAGCAAATGTTCGAAATGTCCTCCGTTAGTCAACTAACGCCCGAAATGGTTCGAAATGTGCAGCAGGAATTTGTAGATCGATTAGGCTATTGTCAGTTGACTAACGGAGGACATTTCGAACATTTGCTGAAATAAAATTATTTTTAAGTTTACGAATTTTGTTTTCGATATAATAAAACGTTATAAAATTATTTTATTTTTCGTTTTCTTCATGACATTTTTCAATTTTAAATTTTGAATGCGAATAACTCCAAAACTTGGACTTAGGTATAGCACATGCTATGACATGTTTAGAATTGTAAGGCAATCCAAAATGCAATAAAAAATTGGTTGCAATTGAAAAAAATTTTTTAGCAAATCTTTTGAGACACCCTGTATAAATTTTTTTTTTTCGCAAAATATGCCCCGAAAAAAAATATAATCGACGGGTCCGAGCGATTTTTGAAAACAATTGTGCTTTACGAGATATTGAATTTATTCCTTACTTTACGACCACCCGGTATTTATGATGCATAGCAACTGAATTATGAATTAGTGGAACATTTCAGGAATATTAATATTTATATCCACCCAGGATATTTTTGCAATTACTGAACTATTAATGTTGTTGGGACGCAAATTGGTACAGTAGGGAACAAACAAACGCGCTTTTGATAAAGCCTATAAAAGATAGTGAACCGACAATTTTAAACTTGTTCTCTATTTTCCTCAATATGTTTCAACTCGCTTCAGCATATTAACCTATTTATGATAATTATTAACATATCTGTACATTTTTGTAGAAAAATTAGTTGGCTTAAGCAATCAATATAATAAAGGTCACTGTTTATATTACTATCTGAATATTCAAAAAAAGTCAAAGTATGTATTAGATGATAGTTTATCACTATCTACTACTCATATAACGCATTGTGACATACAGAGATTCAGCGTCGAATTAAAATTTGATGAAAGCAATTCAATAAATTTGTGCAAAATTTAGATATAGGCAACTTAAAAAGGTTACATTAACATAAGCAATTTAGTGCACTGAATTTAATGAACTGTAAAAATGTGTGTGCAACTAATATTCATTTTAAATTCAACCATTCCACAAACATTAATATGTTTGCGAAATTGGGTAAAACAAAAATTTATACAGAGTACACGATATTACATACTCTTCGATTTAACCATAACTTACGTTTCAAAAAAAGATAAACGCAACAAAAACGTTTCCTGCGATGCAGATTCACTTTTTTACCATACTGTTGGAGCTTACTCAATAGGTATTGCAGATAATGAAGGAAACCACACCAAGTAAAATTCCTACCAGAAAAGATTCTAGTGAAACTTTCTAATATTTTTTTTCAAGTAGATACAATTTATGAAAATTGAATTGAAATAAAGGAAATGTTTTATGGGCAAGAAGAAAGCAAAATTAATATATTTAGTAAATATACAATATTATGTCAGTTCAATATAATATTAATTAAAGTTTTTCTTAATTGCTTAATTTCAGTATAATATTTAGATATTTGCGCCAACGAATAAATACAAAAGTGAGAGTTTAATCACAACAATGATTTTACAATTTTAGAAAAACAATACGTCTTCAGTATTTTATTTTATTTATGGTTTCTTAATTTGTATGTTACCTTTGAAGTTTATATAGAAAATAAAAGGAAATTATGCAAAATTAATTATTTGATTTATTATATTATGCTCAGTAAAGCAATATGTTAATTACACACGCGTAGAAAGGCCACAGGCAGCCAACTCGCAGTACTTTCCCACCTTTGATTATTTGATCCAATTCAATCAAAAATTTCTGAGACCTAGACATTTACGTTCTTAATTATTCAATTTCCGTAAATCAATGAATTCGTTAAATGTAACATTTTATTCAGAACACATTTATGAGGAAATACACCATGTCAGACAAGAATTGAGCGGGTACATACTTCTCTTTATTCTTGAACATTTTACTGAAGACAATTTCTCATTTTAATACGTCCGTTAGTAAATGTTGATAATTTTTTGTTTATCGTTAAATGAATGTCACCGTTTTGGATTAATTTGTAATATTGTATAAGCAATATTTCAGTATCAAAGAAAATATCTCTAAACATTTTGACTTCAAAACTAACATTCCAATGAAGTAAATCTATAGGTAATTTGTGTAATCACGAAATAACTTTAAATCTAGATCAAACTGATTTTTTTGGATGTGTCCAACAATGTTACAAATTCTGTACGAAATAGTGTTGTACTTTGATCATTTCGATTTAGAATATTTATTAAAGTTTTCATATTAAAGTAATTATTATATATACAGGGTCCGGCAACAAGAGCGCCTTCTTCTATATCTTCCGTTTTATATAAGCTAGATTAATAAAATTTGGAATGCAGTTATAGTTTAGTTGTGTGCATATATTAAAATCATTCACGCGAATACAGGTTGTTTATTTAAAGAGGACCAAATTATAATAGAAAAATTTAAATGGAACACCCTGTATATTATTACTTTTTTGAATTTTACACATTGTTCCTAACAAATTCGCAATATATTTCCCTATCCCTAAATATAGCCGTTTTTGAGTTATTTCAATTTCTCTAAAAAAAATTGAAATAACCGAGTTTGCTTTGAAAACGTATCTAATTTATATGAGAATAGGTACACAGATAGAGCTTCTTTTTAATGTGAAGAAAATGACATAAATGCATACAGGGTGCTGATAATTGACTTGCCAATCAACCATTATTCGAACTAGTAAAAGTTTACTTTTTCAAATAAAACACCCTGTATATTATTACATTTTTGGTTTCTACATATTAACCCTTATCAGTTCGCCATACAACTCCCTATCCCTAAATATAGCTGTTTCCGAATTATTTTCAATTTTTCAAAATCTCTAAGATTATTGAGACATTTTTAAATCTATGGCCTCGTATAGATAAAGAAGAACATCATAAAACAATTGTACTATACATTAAAAAACGCAACATAAACTAATATATTACGATAGAAGACTAATTACAATTTTTGTACTGGAGGCATTGCATGTGAACAAGAATTTGACAAATATTTACTTCAATTTCAAGTAAAATTCTAAAATCAAGTGTGCTTCTTATAAAAATTGAATGTTTGATGTAAATAAATAAAACTGTAGTTAACCATTTACGAGTGTTATTGTTAGTAATCAAAATTTTTATAAAATAAATTACTCAAAACCCAAATTTTTTGTATAATATTTTATGGACAGACGAATCAACATTTGATAAGAATGGATTTGTTAATACACATAATTTTCATTATTATTCCTCAGAAAATCCACATTTATTAAGACAAGTTGATAATCAACATAAGTGGTCTTTAAGTGCCTGGGTTGCCATCATTGGGGATTATGTCATCGGTCCATTCTTTTTTGATGGACACTTGAATGGTGAGAAGTACCTTAACTTTTTGCGTAACGATTTACTGGGCTTATTAGAAAATATTACTCTTGATATTAGAGCCACAATGTGGTATCAACATGATGGCGCTCCTGCTCACTACGCTGCAGATGTAAGAGATTATCTCAATAGAGTCTTTCCAAATAAATGGATTGGGCGAAATGGACCTGTGAGGTGGCCAGCTAGGTCCCCTGGCCTGACAAGAATAGATTTCTTTTTATGGGGATACATAAAAAGTATTGTCTATAGGGAACTACCAACCACTGCCGAAGATATGCGTAATCGTATAACACAGGCTTGTCATAGCATTACTCCTGTTGTTGCGTAGAGTTGAACAATCTTTTAAAGATCGACTTCAGGTCTGCATCCGAGAAAACGGACATTTTGAACAATTATTATAGATCGCTAATGATTAGAGTTAAATTATTTTTTTTTATTTTATTAGTTTTGTATTTTTAGAAATAATTTTAATAATAATAGTGTGTTAGTTTCTGTTGCGTTTTTTAATTTGCAATACAATGGTTTTCCACTGTTTTTTTTTCTATTTATACGAGGCCATGAATTTAAAAAAAATGTTCCAATAATCTTATACCTTTTGAAAAATTGAAAATAATTCGGAAACGGCTATATTTAGGGATAGGGAATTGTATATCGAATTGATAAGGGTTAATATGTAGAAACCAAAGACGGAATAATATAAAGGGTGTTCTATTTGAAAAAGTAAACTTTTACTAGTTGGAATAATGTCTGATTGGCAAGTCAATTGTAAACACCCTGTATGCAATTATGACATTTTCTTTGCATTATAAAAAATCTATCTGTGTACTTGTTCTGATATCAATTAGATAACTTTTGTTTTTCAACGGTTTTCTAAGCTATCTCTGTAATTTCAATTTTTTTATAGAAATCGACATAACTCAAAAACGGCTATATTTAGGGATAGGGAAATATATTGCGAATTTGTTAGGAACAATGTGTAAAATTAAAAAAAGTAGTAATATACAGGGTGTTCCATTTAAATTTTGTTTATTATAGTTTGGTCATCTTTAAATAAACAACCTGTATAAACGTGAATAATTTTAAAATATGCACACAACTAAATTATAACTCTATACTGGCGATCTTCCTTGGACTATTTTGAGTAAAAATCCTAATGTAAAAATGCCTTCAGAGCCCATCAGGAGCAACACAATGAATATGTACATCTGGTAATACAGAATCACACAGGTATCATTTAGTCATGTGTAACTAAGTAAAATGCAAACCAATCGGTATATCAAATTGTTGATGCTAATTATTAAACTACAGAGTTGTACTAAAGAGTAATTCATATTATCATTTGCAAAGCCAAACACAAAATACATATCAGCATACCATTGTTCACTTTAACGAAACGCTTGTTTAACAAAAAAACGAAAAACAAGAACACACCAACGGTAATCACAATGAGAAAAAACAAATACGGTACTGATGATACTGAAAATCTGACATTTCGCGTGACATATCATAATTGTGAAAACTGTTAACAAACGTCCTAATTTCTAAAACTTTCATAAATGTTTAAATAGTTGATTACTGGAGTGCAATGAGAATTAAATGAAATAGGACTTAGCAAAAGTCTTAAAATGTTAAACGTAATTGCCAAAAGAATAAAATTGAAATAAAATATACATATTTGTGATCCAAAATTTCTAACCTTGATGACCTTGTGCGGCTCCATGAAGTGGTTTAGAGCATTTTTGTATTAGGATTTTTTACTCAAAATAGTCCAAGGAAGATCACCACGTGTGGTTTTTCCACTATTTTCTGGACACCATATATATATATATATATATATATATATATATATATATATTATTTGAACAAAGTTCATGAATTGTACAAATTGTATGTAAGTTAAAAATTTTAAAAATGCATTCAGAAAGCGGGATTTGAACCTACGATCTGTTCTTTGCTAGAGAACTGCGTTACCAACTACGCTACCGAGGGAGCAAATCCCACTCGATTTAAACTTAATTTGTATGTATTTTTTTCATATTACTACTGATATACACTAAATTTATTTATTGTTGATCAGTCAACTTTTGTGATATATATATATATATATATATATATATATATATATATATATATATATATATTATCAATTTCAACTTTCGAAGAAACGTGCCGATTGATTTCCATAAATTACATCAATCATGCTCACTTAAATGTTAAATATTATTAATTAGCAACTGAACTCTACCAATAAAATATAAGTGGTGTCTTTTTTAAAGTTTGATTTATGTATGTACAGAAAGTCAACTATTTTGTAACCTGCGACTCTTGCTACCGTGTTGGAGCAGACGAGCCTGCAGTGTATTATACCTACGGTATATATTTAGGCGACTGTTATGATCAGCAGAGGTGTTTAAGCTGACTATTGTGAAGATGCGTCAAGAATCAAGTAATCTTGTTTTCCGTTGTGATCACGGTGGCCGTGGTCACAACGTTCAAAATACGTTGTAACTATTGAATCATCGGCCGTTTCAACATAGACCCGTCAAAGGTAGGTTTTCAATAAGAAAAAGTATAGGTATAGTGGTTGATCAAAAAAAATTATCTTGCTAATTGCCAAAGTGCCACGTTTTACTATAGAATATTAATTTATATTAAACCACAACCTAGGTGATATAAAGTGTCTTGTTTTTTTTTTGTTAAACAAGCGTTTCGTTAAAGTGAACAATGGTATGCTGATATGTATCTTGTGTTTGGCTTTGCAAATGATAATATGAATTACTCTTAAGTACAACTCTGTAGTTTAATAATTAGCATCAACAATTTGATTGGTTTGCATTTTACTTAGTTACACATGACTAAATGATACCTGTGTGATTCTGTGTTGCCAGATGTACATATTCATTGTGTTGCTCCTGATGGGCTCTGAAGGCATTTTTACATTAGGATTTTTTACTCAAAATAGTCCAAGGAAGATCGCCATGCGTGGTTTTTCCACTATTTTCTGGACTATATATATATATATATATATATATATATATATATATATATATATATATATATTTGTATTATAAGTGTTTTGTAACTGTGGTTTCCTATTAGTGGAGTTTATCGGCCTATTTCCACAGTTTACGCTTTTTCAACGCGACGTTTCGGAAGCGGACTCTGCTTCCGTCATCAGGCTTAATCCTGAAAAGGACTGTTTTCGCACTTGAGTCGAATTCATATGTTATATATAATTTTTTCCCAAGCACTTGACTACTCTCAGATTCGAACTTGGTACCTTTCACTTACTAGTCGACACCTTTACCGCTGAGCCATTGAGTAATCCAATATATGTTTTTAGAACATATATATATATATATATATATATATATATATATATATATATATATATATATATTAACCTCTTGCGCAGGTGTATTGCGCTTAAGCTCTTCTCGCATTATTGGAATCCATATGGGTTTCATTTCTACACAAGCTTAGCTTATTGGATTTTCTGCTAGTGCGATGTATGTGGCTTCTTTGAGTTTCCGACGAGTTGTGTTCTCGTCCTTTGCCACTATCTGTATGTTATCCCATTGGATGCGGTGGTCTTCGTTCTAGACATGTTCGGCGATTCTTGATCTTTCTGTTTCGCCCTTACGGACGTTGTTCTTATGTTCTTGAGTTCTCACTTTGAATGGTCTACTGCTCTCTCCTATGTATGCTCTGCCGCATTCGCATGGTAGGTTGTATACGCAATTCTTGGAATTCTGATCTTCATTGTAAGGTTTGGTTTTGGTTAGTATTCCCCTGAGCGTTCTGGTCGATTTGAAGGCAGTGCCTATCTTGTATATATATATATATATATATATATATATATATATATATATATATATATATATATATATATTATATACACAGGGTGTTTGGTACATCGATGCAAATATTTAAAGGTGATATAATAGGTGATTTTGAGTCGATTTAAGCAAACATACTTATATACCAAGTGTTACCGTTTTTGAGATAATGCCACTTTTAATATTTCTTGATTTTACCGTGATTTTCTGCAAATATCGAAGTGTACAAGCGTAATAAGCCGTCTTATCGCAAACTTATACTAAGTTTTTTTATTCCTCATGAAGTGATTGTTCATATTATTTTATCAGAAAAGCCTAAACTGTCTTTGGTTCTTGCCTAGAACTTCTTAAACATGAAAGTTTTAATTTGTAAAAAGCAATCACTAAAATTCAAACGTGGATTTAGTCTAAAATCTTTCGTTATTTTTTTCCAATTTCAGTAAAACTTTTCAATGGTCTTTAAGATAGCATGAATAGATTTAGAAAAAATTTTCACAATTGGAAAAATTGAATTTAATTACCAAAATACTAGGCGCATTCGCCAAAACGTAAAATATCCCTTCATTATTTAGTTTAAATAGTTTAAAAAGCAGATTTTTAGAAAATGTTTTGCGGTTATCGCTCCACCCAGTACTTGAGTTTACAGAAACTGTTTCTGAATTCAAGATTTCTTTCACCTCACTAAACTGGAATGTAAAATTTTCTTAGCAAAATCGAGTTTATTTTCAAGTGAATCTACATTGCTATTTAAAACGTCACTTTTGACTTTTCGTTATTTAGTGGAAATAATTTCAATCGTGGTAAATTTAATACAATCGTGCAAATAAGATGAGCATCACGAACATTAATTGGAATAAAATTTCTATACGCAGCCTTCTTCAAAATGGCCGGACCGGTAAAACGTCCTTTTGACTGTTTCGTTGATTAGCTCAATATAATATTGCATCGTGCAGTACTAATTTTGAACATCTCAATATAATCACGAACTATTAATGTTTTAAGTAAATCGGCATTTTCTAGTCAAACATCTGCTATTTAAACGTCCACTTTCTTATACTAAATAATTTGCAATCGTGGCTAATTTTACGAATGCCCAGATACATTAGATACATTAAATGTATTTATTCGCATTTTGTAAAAATCTGCTTTTGTAAACTATTTATGTACTAAATACATTGCAAGGGCTAAGTTTTGAACCCTGAAATTGGAATAAAATTACAAGTTTTAGATAAATCCATTTTGTAAATTTTATGTTGCTTTTTAAAATAACTTATAGTTTAAGATTCTAGAAAACCAAAGACATATTAGTTTGCTGATAAAAGAATATGAACCATCGCTCATAAGGAATAAAAACTTAGTATAAATTTGCGATAAGACGGCTTGTTACTCTTGTACACTTCGATATGTACAGGGTGAATCACGACCGGCGCCATCGAGTTCTGCGGCGAAGTGGCGTTAATTTCTAATACAGTAATATTATACAAGTCAATATAAGCAACATTTTAAAAATATTTTTAAATATACTGGGTGCTCCAAAAAAAGTGGCATATCAAAGTTATGTTTTTTTAGATGACACACCACGTATATTATTACATTTTCGGATTTTACATAAAAAATAAGCAGCACTTTCATCACGGTTCCTTACACCTACATACAGAGTGTTTCAAGTTATATCAATTTTTCTGAAAATGTAAGGCTTTAGGAAAAATTAAATATCTCCTAATAAAATTAACTCCAAAAAATGTACTCTTAGCTTTAAGTAAAATACTGTTCCCTTAGTCCATTTACTTATTTAATAATTTTTTGAATTTGTCTGTTCCTGTATCTTTTGTAGATTGAAATATCCTCCCAAGTTGCCTACTTAATGTCTTTTTGCTAATGTAGTAGTATTTTTCTTTACCAATAATTAGAAATCTCGGTATCAATCTTATGTGTACATGATAGATTTCAGATATTTCTAATTTACATATTAACAAATAATATGAATGTGACTAATCTTGTAAGTTTTGTAGTGTGCTGTGTAATTGCCGGTAACGCATTAGTTAATATTAAAATTCTGACATTGGGCGTGACTTTTGTCATTGTGTATTGTTATTTTTTCCGAGCCTGTTGAAAGTTGTTGAAATATTTTCAATTTATTAATGGTTTATTCACAACAAGAGCGAATTTATGATTTTAACCATTTGTGAATGCTATGAAAATAGTTTGCTTGCTTCAAGAGTGTACTCAGAGAAATACCCTGAGGGCGCATCCCAATAAAAAGGTTTTTGAAGGTTACTTCAAACATTACGTAATACGGGAAGTGTAGCTTACACAAAGAACTAAAAGTGAAGCCTGTTACGAATAATGATGATAAGGAGTTTTGGTATTAGGTTCTGTTGCTGACAACCAAAAAACTGGTACAAGAGTTATTGCAAGAGAAACAGGAATTAGTCTGCCTGGTGTGCGGAGGATGTTGAAAGAACATAAATAGCACCCTTTTCATATAAAAATACATCAAAGGTTATATGGCACAGACTTTAAAAAACGTATTGATTATTCCTTATGGGTCCTTGATCAAGTTAGTCACAATGAACGTTTTTTTGAAAATGTATTATTTACCGACGAGTCAACATTCCATAATAATGGATGAGTGAATCGTCACAATTTCCATTATTACGACACCGAAAACGAACATTTATTTAATACGTTGATCGTCAAAATCGATGGAGTGCTAATGTGCATGGTGGAATTGTTGGCAATTTTCTCGATGGTAATTTAAATGGTCAAAAGAGAGACACTTGGAAACTTTTAGAAAGTATTCCTTTAAATATTAGACAATATATGTGGTTGCAATGAGATGGAGCACCTGCACATTCCTCACGTGCTGTTAGAGAATATTTAAATATGATAAGAGGATTGGGATAGGTGGACCAATTGCCTGGCCACCTAGATCTCCTGAACTAACATCCATGGCTTACTTCTCTTGGGGTTATATCAAAAATTTAGTTTACACCTACCACCACTGCAGATGATGAAAAGAAGAATTAGAAATGCTTTTGAGATGGTCACCCCTATATGTTGCAAAACGTAAGATGTTCGTTGGAAAAAACTATAACACTGTGTATTCAAGAAGATGGACATCATATCGAACATTTATTGTAATTTTGTTTAATTGTTTGAGCAAATTATCACACCCCATCAATATAATTTTAGTTTCCATTGTTTACGTGCTTTCTATCCTTACTATGTGAAACTGTGGTATCACGTAGATTAAACTAAAAATCGAAATAGATTTTTTCAGGTTTCACTTTATTTTTTAAAATTGAAGCTGATCGGTGTCATTTGGACGTGCCAAGCATCGCAAATGTATTGCGATTTTTAGTTTAATCTACATAGTGTAGAAATAACTTTATAAACGTTTAAATTAAAATTACTATGATTTGAATTTGAAAATATGTTACACTAGCCAAAAATCACTCATAGTAGGATACCCTTATAGAAGTTGAAATGTAATTAAGTAAGCTAAACGATACGTTTGTAAAATACAGGGTGTTCCATTTAAAATAAGCGGAATATTTCAGTATGAATGTTCTAGTAATTTAACTGAAAAAATGAACACCCTGTAAAGAGGTATTTACTATTCAGTCAATAAATAGAATAAGGGAACAGTATTTTACTTAAACCTAAGAGTAAATTTGTAGGAGTTAATTTTGTTAAGAAATATTTATTTTTTCCTAAAACCCTACATTTTCTAAGAAATTGATATAACTTGAAACACTCTGTATGTAGGTATAGGGAACACTTATGAAAGTACTACTTATTTTTTTATGTAAAATTCGAAAATGTAATAATATATTTTATTATATTTTTATATTATGACTATTTATATATATGATATATTTAAAAAAACATAATTTTGATATGCCATTTTTTTGGAGCACCCAGTATATTTGAAAATATTTTTAAAATGTTGCTCATATTGACTTACATAATATCACTGTATTAGAAATGATCTATTATATGGCGCTTAGCCGTAGAATCACGTGGCGTCGGTCGTGATTCACCCTGTATACACACACACGCACGCACGCACGCACGCACGCACGCACGCACGCACGCACGCACGCACGCACGCACGCACGCACGCACGCACGCACGCACTAAATTTGGGAAACATAGTTGTAACATAAATTCACATAATTTGACGTAAATGGGAACTTTTTTCGATAAGTCGAAAATAAAAAAAATCTACGTGGTGTCCAAAAAAAAGATGTATTTTCTTACCCCCTGTAGATATCACATTCATTTTTTTGTACTAATAGGTGATTTTGTTCACAAACTTTTTGTACTCCACTAAAATGTTGGTCAGATGTACAGTTTCATCGCAAAAAAATAATTTACTCAACCCTACATTTAATCATTGTCTGCTTACTCGGAACGAAAGCGGGAGAAAGTAAATACATAAATTACATGAAAATGTTTTAGTTTCAATAAAAATTTAAATTTTCAATCATAATTTTTCAAAATGTTCTCCGTTTTTTTTAATGGATTAATATAGCTCTTCAATACGGAAACTGTAAGTAACTACTTACAATTATTACTAGTTAGTTCTACTTTTAGACTTAATTTCGTCATTGGCCTTTTCTTCTCATGGTGCGTGTTTTTTTTTCAAATTTAGATAACGTTGGCAACTCCGCCATTGCCGGTCCCAAGCCCGGATGAGAAAGGAGGAGGGGGAGGAGTATCAACCTCGTTAAAAAACCTGGGTTTAGCTGGCTCCGGCTGATAGTACCCAGTAAGGGCCCCTTCCTAGGGTTACAGGATGAAAACCGGTCAGCGGACTCTGATAATATACGAGTGCGGAAGAACCATTTGAGGGAAGATTGGTCTCGTGAATACCGTAGAAGATAGCCAATCTAAGGGAAGAAAAAACCCTGAGAATAAATTACCTGGTCCTCCAGGTTGGGGGTTGAGCAACGGCCAGCACCCGTTACTTGTAAAAATCTTAAAACAAGGCAGAATGAAAAATTCGTTTAAGACAAACAATCTCCGGGTGGGAATCCACACTTCCGATTACGGAAGGAGCCCCGTAGGATACGGAGGGGGCAATTCTGCGTTTGTGAAAAGAAATGCCAAAAAGTTCAATATTGAGAAATCAGATGGAAGCCTAATACAACAAAAGAACTGGACAATGAATATAGGAACTTGGAATATACAGGGATTAGCAACAAAGACACAAGAAGTATTTGCCGAGATAGAAGAAATGGGAATGGACATAATTTCTCTGACAGAAACAAAAAAGAAAGGAACGGGAATAGAGGAAATAGGACAATACTTACACATGTGGAGTGGGGTCCCAAAAAACGAAAGAGGAAAAAAGGGAGTTTCTATGGTTATTAAGAAGAAATATGGAAAACAAATAAAAAGTTGGGAAGCAGTAGACGAGAGGATTATCAAAGTTAACCTCGAGAGTTTTAGATATAGAATGACAATTGTAGGAATATATGCACCTAATGAAGACGATAGCCCCACGAACAAAGACCAATTCTATAGCAAGTTAGACGATATAATAAATGAATGTGGTAAGCGACGAGAAGTTCTGTTGCTGGGCGATTTCAACGCGTGGGTAGGATGCAAGACGAACGATAAAGTCGTAGGGCAATTCGGTGATACCAGAAGAAACAGTAATGGAGAAAGGCTTATAGGTCTCTGCGAAAATAACAACCTAAAAATCCAAAACGGTTTTATAAACATAAGAAAATCCATACATATACTTATGAGGAACATACACGACAACGAAGAACAATCATCGACTATGTTATAACTCGACAGTACTCTACCGATAGAGTTCAGGATGTTAGAGCTTGTAGAGGCCCGACATGCGGAACGAATCACTATTTGGTGAAAGCCAAAATAGTGTTTTCACCCAAAGGGCAAAACAAGGTAGTAATACCAAAGCAGACAGAGAAAATACAACAAGTCAGATACAACATACAAAGCCTACAACAGTGTAGCACACAACACCTATATCAAAATAGACTGGATCAAAACTTAATGAAAACCTACAAGGATCAAACACAGAGATGTATGAACATATAAGAACAGGCCTACAACAAGCAGCAAAAGAAGCTTTAGGAGAAGAGGTTAGAGAAAAACCAAGAAATTACTGGATAAACGAAGACCTAATGGAGGAAATACGCTACAAAAAAGAACTATATACAAAGTGGCTAAATACTAAAGAAGACGAAGATAGAGAAACATATAAGATACAACAAACTAGAGTAAGACAATTGATAAAAACTACGAAACAAAAAACGTGGGAAAAAAAATGTAGCGAGAAGGACATATAGGAGGAAGAAGGACGACGGAGGTATGGAAATTCATAAGGAATGTAAAAGCTCCACATCGAGAAAAAACAATAATACAAAATATTCCTGCCGAAGAATGGAAAAAATACTATTTAGAGCTACTCACCGAGAAAAGACCTATATTTCAAGAAATTATGGCGACAGAAGAAAGAACGATAGATAGGAACTACATAGAAGTACAAGAGGAACAAGTAATCAAAGCAATTAAAGAAATGAGAAATGGAAAAGCCCCAGGTCCAGGAGGAATCCCTGAGTTGGTAAAAATGGAACACCGAAACTATATAGGATGATAACAAAACTTACGAATAAATGCGTAAATGAGGGAAATATACCAAATGAATGGAAAACAGGATATATATCTCCAATACACAAAAAAGGGAAAAGAGACATCTGCGACAACTACCGAGGAATAGCAGTTACAAGTACGTTTAGCAAAATATATGGGCGTATTATTCGAGACTTAATTGAACAGCAATATCAAGCCGAAGAAGCGGAAGAGCAAAGCGGATTTAGGGCAGGCAGATCATGTTTAGATAACCTATTCTGTCTAACATAAATTATACAGAAAAAACTAGCAACCGGCAGAGAGCTACATTTAGTATTTCTCGACATATCAAAAGCTTATGATAACGTACCCCTTAAAAAACTATGGAGCGTAATGGAGAACAGCAACATCAACAACACATTAGTCAGGGCCGGGAAGAACCTATATGACAATCAAACAGCGAGAGTAAGGGTAGGAGCGGAGCTGACAACAGAATTTAAAGTTACGAAAGGTCTAAGGCAGGGCTGCTGTATCTCACCGACGTTATTCAAGATATATATAGAAAAAACACTCGAACAATGGAAAAGGAGAAGTATGGGAATGGGAATACCACTGGACGAAGATACTACATTATACACGTTGCAATTTGCCGACGATCAAATTATAATGGCACAAGAAATAGAAGACATCGAATACATGACAAGGAAAGCTATAGAGGAATATGATAAATGGGGACTTAAAATTAATGTAAATAAATCAGCATATCTTAGTATAGGACAAGAACAAGACGCTTTAACCTTAGAAACAGGCGACACTATACCGGCATGTAAAGAATACAAATATTTGGGAGCAACAGTAGTAAAACAAGGATTATATAACACAGAGGTAAAAGAGAGAATAAAACAAGGCCGGAAAGTTATAGGTGCGCTAAATGGTATACTGTGGGATGCAAATATAAGCAAAAAGAATAAAAAACAAATCTACTCAGTTATGGTCCAAAGTGTGGCACTATACGGAGCCGAAATCTGGCAACTCTCGGAACAACAAAAAAATCAACTGAAAGTAATGGAAATGGACTATTGGAGGAGATCAGCGAGAATATCCCGGCGAGATAGAATTAGAAATACAAGGATACGTGAAATAATGGATACAGAAAGAGACATCGTGGAAGAAATTGAAATAAGGCAACTCTTGTGGTACGGGCATGTCGAAAGAATGGACAACAGGCTTCCGAAAAAAGCAATGCAGTGGCAACCAAGAGAAAGAAGAAAGAGGGGACGGCCAAGAAAAGGTTGGAATGAGGAAGTAGAAAGCCTTAAGCAAAAGTGGGATATCCAACAAGGAGCTTGGATGAATAGAAAAGAATGGAAAAAAATATTGAACTCCGGAAGACCCAGATAGGGGTTAAGATACGGAAAGAAGAAGAAGAAGATAACGTTGGCTATAAAAAAAAATGTTTTACAAATCAAGGCCGTAGCAAAAAAAAAATATATTTTCTAAATTCCTTCAAGTCTGAATCAGTAATCGTAATTTAACACTAATAACGTTTTTATTAAAAGTTGGCTACGATTAACTTGACAAGTAAAAGTTTATTACTTTAATGTCATTTAAACTGAACTCCGTTTAGCATTTAGTAGTTTTCTTCTTACGGTTTATCTGGGAGTCGTCATTAATTTTGTTTATTCATATGTCGAACAAGTAGATATGTCGTTAGTTTATGGGTTATGTTAATGGAATGGTCGCGAGAGTGTTAGAGTTTGCAGGGAAAGGTTGCCTAACCATATAGTGCCGCCTCACCGAACCTTTGAAAACATTGTTAGACGTCTTCGTGGGAATAGTAAAGTCACGAAGTATTGATTATGGATGTCAGCGTACTACAAGAACAGTAGATATGGAGGAACAAATTTTAGACAGAGTTGAGGAAAACCCAGAAGTAAGTACTAGACACCTGGGGTTGGAATTGGCCGTTCCAAAATCAGTCGTTAATGAGGTTTTAAAAGAACAACTTCCCATGTTCAAAAAATTCAAAACTTATTACCTATTGCTCCAGAATCCCGCTTAACGATTTGCAATTTTATTGAAAATCAGATATCAGAAACTCCAAATTTCCACAGTAGGATTTTATTTACCAACGAAGTTACGTTTAGAAGATCCTGTGTTACTAACTTACATAATGAACATGTTTACTCTGATGAAAATCCCCATGCAACAAAAGTGACTCATTACCAAGATGAATTTAAGTTTAATATGTGGGCAGGGATTATTGACGAATTCCTTACAGGTCCTGTTATTACACCAAATAAAAATTCTTTCCGAGTAAGCAATGATTAAATAAATGTACGGTTGAGTAAATTATTTTTTAGCGACGAAACTGTACATTTGACCAACATTTTAGAGGAGTACAAAAAGTTTGTAAACAAACCCCCTACCGGGGGTAAGAGAATACATCTCTTTTTTAGATACATGCAGATTTTTTCATTTTCTACGTGTTGAAAAAAGTTCCTATTTACGTTAAATATGTTACAAATCTGTTTCCCAAATTTAGTTAAAATCTGTTGAAATGTTTAAAAATTATTTCGAAAAAACGAAACTATTTTAAAAACTTTTACGCTCTCTAGCGGCAAAACTAAGCAACTTCGGATATAGGTATTGTTACCCGGATCGCCTTATTTTTGACCAAGGAATCTCTGGTTAAACTAATTAAAATATATATATATATATATATATATATATATATATATATATATATATATATATATATATATATATATATATATATATACATGCAACTGGCAAAATTTACACTATGTTTGACTTTAATTTTCTCTTGAACCCTTAACTCGATTTTGATAATTTTTTTTAGATTGTAGTTTGATTCTTTGAGAAACATTGGACCTATTGTTGATTTTAAACAATTGGTCGAAACGTTATATACAGAGCTGAAAAGAGATTAATGTTTTTTTGTTAATTTTTTAAACACTCTAGAGTAAACGAATGTTAACAGTACCGTGACGAATTACCCTTGGGAAAGCAGAAAAATCCGTCAGCAACTATTGTGTTACGTATGGAAGTTACTCGGCATACCAGACGTGACAACCAAAAAAATAATTTAGTTAATCCAGTATTGTTTATTTTATTTATTTTTTATGTATTATTTAGTTTATTCTGCTTATATACTGTTTAGTTTACACCAGAATTGTTTATTTTATTTTATCTTGGTCCATTTCATTGTAAAGTTTATTTGATATATGTATGATATATATATATATATATATATATATATATATATATATATATATATATATATATATATATATATATATATATGTGTGTGTGTGTGTTACTCACTGAAGGCCTACGTATTATGTATGTATATATATATATATATATATATATATATATATATATATATATATATAACCAGAGATAGGTAATCTTGACTGTGCTTATTTATAACAAATTATTATTTTCAGAACCTGAGGTTGCAGTCAATCTTATTGAAGCTTATTTATTTAAAAAAGGAGAAACACTCTTTGACATTTATCAAGCTTTCGGAATTTTTATTTATTCCATCTTCAGGATAATCTGCAATATTCAGTTTCAAAATGTTACAATTAATTATTAAATTACTACTTACTATCGTGAGATTAAAATAAACTCTACTAATACATAATAAAAACACCATACAAACATTTGTCATCCGTATAAAAACTATCTAAACTATTCAAGAATTAGCCTGCTATTCGTGATACATTTATGCACTGACTGAAAAATACTCTCATTTCGAATAAAATGATATGATTACACTATCAACATTATGTTAACATAATGTTGATATATATATATATATATATATATATATATATATATATATATATATATATATATTTTATAATAAAATCCATTTTAGAGTTTATCTTGTGTAATTCAATTAATAAATTGATGTTTCGAAAACTGCTTCGTTTTCTTTTTCAAGGATTCACAATTTGTCATTAATGAGTTATGATATTTAGTTTCTACTTTTTGATGCGTCGATGCGCGTTTTACTGCGTGTCATGGGTCCGTTGTAGGTAGATGTAGTTTGAACATTTTGAACACCATTTGTAATTGGTTGGTCGTCGGAACTCTCGCCAGTGTTAATTGCTTGTAAAGGTGTATCCCGTTTTTTTATGATAATTTTCCAAATAGGTGATATTCTCGAAGTAACGTCCCTCTTGTTATGTGCCAAAGGTCTCTTCTCAGTTTTGATGGCGTCTCGTATAAGACGCTCATCATGCTTAATCTTCGATTCGTCAGTCCTACAAAGGAGCGACAGCATCCAGAACAAGGAATTTCGTATATTCCTTGGTTTTCAGAAATTGTCGGAGAGAATTATTAGGTTTGTAAACGATTCTGAATTAGTTTTTGCGTTTTTGGAAAATTTGTGACCAATTCTGTCAGTGGCCCCTGTTACCCTGTTACATAAGGGAATACAACTAATTTTTTAGTTCACCAACAGTTTTGAAGATTTTTGTGAAAGATTTGTATTTATTCATGATGGTATTAATTTTCTTTAAAGGATAACCGTTTTGTTAATTTTTTAAGTGCGTCATTTTTTGATTGTTCGTCAGATAGACAGATGAATCTGGTTGTTAAAGAATATCCGGTAAAGTTAACATACATGGTGGTGTAATTGAGCGTTTAAGTATCTATTTGAGTGTGTAATTGTTCTATATTATTTGTGTTTGAGTGTTCCATCATGTTGAAGGAATTCATTCAAGTTATTTAAACCGTGAGGCCAAACAACGAACGTGTCGTCCACGTACCTGTACCAACAGTTGGGTTTAAGGTTGGTTAAACAAAAAGCTTTGTTTTCAAAATCTTCCATGTACACGTTTTCAATGGCAGGGGAAAGTGGTCAGCCCATTGGGGCATTTTGAACTTGCTTGTAAAACTGACCATTATATGTAAAATATGTCATGGACATATAATGTTCAATTAGTTTACATAATTGTACGTCTAAATTGTTTTTTATGGAAAAGGTTCATGGTGTCTTGAATTGGTACTTTTGTAAACAAGGAAACAACGTCAAAACATCACTTATATCTAATTGAACGTTTTTAAGATCGAAACGCTAAAGATCATATGCCTCGAGAAAACCAAGAAATATACGAAATTCCTTGTTCTGGATGCTTTCGATCGTACATAGGACAGACGAATCCAAGGTTAAACATGAGAGCACAAGAGCACAACTTGGCAATAAAACAATTCAACACATCTTCCTAGGCTTGCCATCACATGGATACTGGTCACAAAATAAACACAGACAACGTTAAATTACTCGCTGCTGATTACACGTTGAATAAGCGCGTCATACGAGAGGCCATCAAAATTGAGGAAAGACCTTTGGCACTTAACAAGAGGAACGACACTTCGACAATATCATTTATTTGAAAAATTATCACAAACAAACGGGATTCACCTTTACAAGGAATTAACACTGGCGGGAGCTCCGACAACCAACCAATTACAAATGATGATCACAATGTTCACACTACATCTACCTACAATGGACCCATCACACGTAGTAAAACGCGTATCAACACATCAAAAATTAGAAGCTATATATATATATATATATATATATATATATATATATATATATTCGTCAAAATTCCTACTATATTTTTAAAGATGGGGAATTTGCGACAAAATGCAAGTAGTCATAATTTTGTGATCTACTAAAAAGGTGCTGTACATTTTACTATTAACATTTGATTACTTGAAGATATATCATTTCTTAATATAGTTAGAAATTTTTATTTTTTTACTAACATTTTTTGATATGTTGGAAAAGAAATTATTCACTAACTTAAATTAAATTAACAACTTTTCCTCATAGAAGTGAGAAAGCATCTAATGATGAATGTATATTATTTGCTTATGTCTAAGTGCTTACTAATGTTTTTGTTTCAGTGTCAATTACAAGTTTTGAAAAATATCGTAAAAAACATGAAGGTAAGTTAAGGTTATAGTTAATTTTTTGGGCAATTTTAACATAGTTCACACAATTACTTAAAGCAGCTTCCGTGTCTTCCAAAGCCACCAGAATGTAACGACAAGCAGAAAATAAAATTGTGAAATATCGTCGACCTTTTTACTTTAAAATTTATTTCAGTTTACTTTCTACAAACTTACAATTCGATGTAACAGAAGCAACCTACATTACTAATATAAAATTGTAAAAGTGAAATAAAATTCAAAATCGTTCCTAACTTAAAAGTTTAACATTTTTTATCCAGAGTCACTGTTTTAAGAAACACCAATGTATGGTGCAGTGTTAGAATTAATTATTAATTAAGTGGACTTTGCAATTTAAAGTTTTTCATAAGTTTCATTTTGTTATTACATAAGCTATTTTGAAGTCAATTTTATATATTGAGTTGAGTATAAAGGTGATTAATAGTTCCTGCTTATGCGAACAACTGACAACATGTGTATCGCGTTTGATGTTTCAAAGCAGGTGGCGCCAAACTGAAGTGTACAAGTACGTCGGAACCATACCCATTACCACAGCGTAGTAAGGTCTAGTGTACCGGGTGTCCCAATAAGAATGGCCCTCGTTCATATATCAGAAACCGTTTATAGTACAGCTTCAAAAACAATTTTATAACACAAGCGACCTCGAGAAAAACCTGGAAATTATTTATAGAATTGTAGAGGGCGTAACTGAGGAATAAAAATTAAAAAATAAATATTTTACAAATTTCCCCTAATTAAGAGGCACTATATTCTTATAAAAAATTCTGCGTAATTTGATTTCACAAGTTTTAGTCCATCTTATCAAATGAGAGGTGGGGGAGAGTGGGAACCTTATTATGAAATAACGCATGTAACTCCGGTTCTGCTTATTCGATCTTTACAAACTTAGTCTTGTTGAAATCAGCTCGTTTCCACTAATGTAAGAGTAATAATTTCGACACAACCTAGTAAGTAACATGCACGCTAGAGGGTGCTATTTATTTATTTGTTCTAATCTAGTTTTTTGTTAAATTATTAAATAGGAGTATGTAGTTTTAACCATGGATTACAAAAGTAGATCAAGTTAACAACAGAATGGCGAAACCGCATGTCGATATCTATTATGCCGTTATGTTTATTTTAGGTTAGGTCAATATCATGTAGTACTGCATCAAAGATTGAATGATCGCGATTACGATATAAGCTTGGATTACTGTAACTGGTTGCTAGATATGGTATGTGACGACCCCTCAATTGCTGTCACGTATTTTGTGGTCAGATGAGACTACATTTAGAAGTGATGGTGAACCGTCACAATATGCACTATTGGTCACAGAATAATCCACGCTGGATGGAAGAGGTTCAACATCAGGGTCCATGGTCGGTAAATGTATAGTGGGATATCATAGCTGATCTGATAATTGGACCTATCGATAGCTCAATTAATGGGGAACGCTACCTACCAACCCCTACCAATTCGTAGGTTCATGTCGTTCCAGCACGATGGGTGTCCGGTGCATTTCTCCCGAGAAATTGGACAATCATTAGATCATGCATACCCTGATAGATGAATAGGACGTGGAAGCGTTTTTTTTTGACCAGACAGATCACCAGACTTGACTGTCAGATTTCTCTGGGGAAGAATTAAACACCTTGCAACTAGGCCTACTACTCGAGACAACATGATCGATATAATACGAAATCCATTCAGAGTATTTCGACAGCAGAAATTGAGACTGCTGTATAATCTACTCTTAAAAGAGTAAACGCTTGTGTCGAAAATGATGGACGACGATTTGAACATTTAGGTCGTCACTAATTAACTTGATTTTTCTGTTATATTCTATAGTGCTCTTTGTTTTACATTTATTTCAACATTAATATAATATATATATATATATATATATATATATATATATATATATATATATATATATATATATATAATGGCAAATGTTTTTTCCATGTCCCACTACTTGTTTTGATATATTTCCAATTTAACTTACCTAACACCGTTTCCACGTGACAGTAACAGTAATATAGAAATATGATCGATATCATTATTTATAGGACAAGGAAACTAAGGGAGGGAGGTAAAATAAAAGTTTATAACACCAAATTGCGTTATTTCGAATAGTTGAACTAATAATTACTTAATATTGACAATAATGACTATAAACGAAATCCGTGTTGCTGTTAATAAATAATATAAACCATCTTTGGCACGTAGAGCATATCAAAACTGAAACTGTTTGCTTATTTTTAATAACTGCCTTTACAATGTAGCCATATAATACAAAATATCTGGCTTTTTGTACATACATAAACCAAAATTTGAAAAAGGCATCATTTAAAAGTAAGTGATTAATTACAAAATGTACTTATGTGTGGTCACGGTTCTTACCACATTCAGAAACCCCTAAATTAAAAAAATAGTATCAGTATAGACAATAAAAGGAATTGTAATTCGAGCCGTACCAAATACGTAGGTATACATAAATTTATATAATTCCTAGCATTAAGTTGAGCACGACAAATAATCTTTCAAAATGAACCATTAAACAATCCCCAGCGGCGAATTAAGCGAGTATTAATTAATTCATTTTCCGTTAATTTTATCTCATTTTTTAGGCGAAACCAAAAATACCAATCCCAAAGTAAATGCACGTGTTGCCGTGTTTACCCTTGATAACCAGTGATATATGGTTATTGCATAATTAACGGAAATCCAAGTGTGTGGAATTTTTTAATATAATGTGCAAAAAATCTGAATAGTTATTATAGTAAAAATAATGTTGATTATGTTTAATTATTGCAACTTTTTAGAAATCCTCTCTTTTAAATTTCTTTTAATATAACATTGTATGTAGTTATTAAAATTCACGTATACCTAGCTAAAAAATGTATTTATCTAAAAAAAGTATATTTATTTAAATTTATATTCTTAAACCCTACTTAGTGAAATTCCATATTTAATAGCACTAATCTTTTAAATACAATATAATTCCATAATTTTTTTAGCTAACATCTTATGGACAAGTAGAAGATCAAATTTTATAATTAAATGGCTCTGGCAAGATTGTATTTTGATTTCATTATGTTGATGATATTTTAGCATGTTTTTTACTTGAATTTCATGCAGTTTACATTAACATAAATTTACATTAGAAAATTACAAATAAATTACTTTTGTAGATTTAATTAAATCTACATCTTAAAAAAACCCATATTGTTTAAATTAAAAATTTATATCACCATAAATCACATAAGTAAGTTGCATATAGATCATTGGTATATAGAGCAATGTCGTTAACATTAAACGAAACAAATTTCAATAATTAAAAATTAAAAAAAAAAAATAAAAAATAAAATAAATAAAATAAAAATAAAAATAAATAAATAATAATTGAATCGTTGGTCGCTAATAAATACCAGCAAGTCCGGTGAGGGGCGCGAAACCAGGAATCGCGTATAGAGAGTATGGTTGAAACGTGGTGATTGAAAGGTAAAGATTGAAAAAAAATGTACATGATATGTACATTTGGATATACAGTAAGTATACGATCTGTTATTTTTATCTAATTATGTCGTGACAGTAGACATAACTGTTCCGGTAGTAGGACGATACCGTTAGTAGGGAATGCTACATCGTCCGGGGCACGATTTAGTAACCGGTCTGCTCGCTTATTACTCAAGAAACAATACAATTGCCTCGGATCGACCTGGCTACAAGGGGCGGTCAAGGTCGAAACAGACAGGCCCCGTTGCTCGACTGTGCAAGGAATGAATGGCGAGTCGGTACGTGGAATGTTAGGGTATGCATGGTAAAGAATTTGAAATTTCGAATGTAATGTATAAAGACACCTTGATATTCTGTGTGTATCGGAGACAAAGCGCAAAGGAAAGGATGCTGTGGAGATGGAGGATGGCAGCCTGGCACTATGGTCAGGAGTTGAGACGGAAGTGCATGGCGCAAAAGGAGTTGAGGTGATCAAAACGAAAAGATGTGTTAAACAGTACGAATTGGTATCTCCCCGGGTAATATGGGTTAGAATGAAAGTGGAGTTTCGAAGAATTTTTCTTATTGCATGCTATGCACCGGTGAATGGAGAAAGAGACCAGGAGCGTGAGAACTTCTGGAATGAAGGGAGAACGTGTTGAACGTATGTAAGCCAAACGAAAGAGTGATTATTTGGGGATATGAACGGATGGGTGGGTGTACAGAGAACATAGTGAACGCGTTCTAGGAAAGTTCGGAGACCAAAGAATTGAGAATGGTGAACACCTGCTGAACATCTGTGTGGAGAAGCCTGTTTGTATCCAATACGTGGTTTAAACATAAAAATGTGAATATGTATACATGGCAAAGAGGTGAATCTAAAAGTATGATAGACTTGATAGTGTATGATGAACGGCTTAGAAACCTGGTGAAAGACAAAAAGTAATGCGCGGGAGTGTGGATCGGACCACTTTTGGTTATATCGAGAGTGTTTTAGGGAAAAGTGGGTTGGAGAAGGAAAGCAAACGTAGTGCGAACGTCCAGAATTAGGGTTGACAAACTAGTGGATAATGGTGCGAGAATGAAATACGCAGATGCTGTGAATAAAGAGTTGAATGGAATGAAACAGTGTGGAACGAACAAATAAAAGACACTGACGTTGAAAGTGCATGGATAAGCTTGAAAACTCTGTTGTCAATTGTGCCGTGCGAATATGTGGAAGAGTGATTGTAGGTAGACAGAAAAAATGTGCTTGGTGGAATGAGTCGGTAAAAAAGGCAGTAAGTAAGAAAAAAGATGCGTACATGGCAATGATTGCTGCAAAAAATGAGACTGAGAAAAACGATTGTATGAGGTGTACAGATTAAGAAACAAAGAAGGAAGGAGGCAGTGAGAATAAGTAAAGAGGAAGTGATGGCTGTGGAAGGAGAAAAATGCAGAATGATTTTGAAAACAAAAACTCTTCTGGAAATGGGTCAAAAATACAAAACGTGGAAAACAGAACGCTGCAGGAGTGATGAATGATAGAAACGAAATAGTATGGGACGATTGTGAAGTGAGGAAATGCTGGCAAAATATTTCGGAAAGCTGTACAGTAGTGAGGAATAAGACTGAAGGGTTAAATAAGGAGAATATAGAAGAAAGGATGAATGAAACTGAGAAGGATATTGGAATAAATGAGGTAGAAAACGGTAGGAAGGTTGAAAAACGGCAAGGAGCAGGCAGATGAAATCACTGGTGAAATGCTCAAGTATGGTGGTCAAAGCTTATACGAAGATTGGTGAATTATTCAATGTATGCCTTTATGTGGAAAAGTGCCGAGTGATTGGAAGAGCGCGATCATTGTACCATTGTATAAGGTAAGGGAACAAGAGTGATTGTAAGAACTACAGAGGAATAAGCTTGCTCAGCGTGCCTGGTAAAGTATTTGGAAGAATACTGATTGATAGAGTACGGAAACTACACAACTAAGATGTGGGATGTGCAAGGTGGCTTCATGCCAGGGAGAGGATGTGTCGATCAGATGGTTGCTCTCCAGCAGGTGATCGAAAAGTGTTTAAAGGTAAAAGGAAGTTGTACTGTGCGTTTGTAGATCTGGAGAAAGCATACAGAGTGAATAGAGAGAAGCTGTGGGAAATATTAAATGAATATGGCGTAAATAAAGGTCTAATAAATGGAATAAGGGCAGTATACAACGGTAGTCGGGCATGTGTTAGGGTGAGAGGGTGTGAGTGAATACTTTAATATTGAGCAAGGAGTGCGACAAGGCTGTGTGATGTCACCGTGGTTGTTCAATGTATACATGGATAAATGTCTTAGACAAGCATGTTACGATACAAATGGTGTAATGGTTGGTGACGTAAATGTACGACTCTGGTGTATGCAGATGACACAGCCTTATTAAGTGACAGTGCGGATGAGCTACAAACCGCTCTGAGGAAGTTTGATACAGTCTGTGAGAGCATGGACCTAAAGGTAAACGTGAACAAAACTAAGATTGTGGTGTTCAATCGGGAAGGTGGAAAGGAGAGTAGAGTATTTACTCTGCAAGATGAAATGTGGAGCAAGTGGACGAGCTGGTATATGTCGGTAGAATGTTTACTGCAGATGGTACAATTGAGAGCGAGATTGGACGAAGGGTCAATGCTGGAAGGAAAGTGATTGGAAGTATGTGGACGATAATGAGAAATGAAAGCATGAGCCTAGCTGCGAAACGAGCAATCTATAATGGCGTATTCGTCCCATCAGTACTGTATGGAAGTGAGACATGGGTATGTCAAAAAAAGCACGAAAGAAAAATAAATGCTGTGGGTATGAGATTTCTGAGAAGCGCATGTGGTAAAACGAGAAGGGACAAGATAAAAAATGAATGCATAATGAGGGGTGGTGAGGAAAAGACGATGATGGATAGATATAAAAGTTGTACATTACGTTGGTTTGGTCACATTGAGAGAATGAAAACAAAGATTAACGAAACAAATATATGTGGGTGACGTTAGGGGAAAGGCCGGGCCTGGTAGGCCGCGTAAAACTTGGCTGAATGTAGTAGAATCTTTGATAAAGGAAAGAAAGATAAGGAGTTCTAAAAACAAAAGGACATATCAGAGACTATGTATGAATCTTGCGGAAGCTAGGGAGGTATGTAGAGATAGGAAAGCATGGCGAAAGATTGTGAATGAAAAATAAATAAGAGGCAGGGATTGTTTTGCCTACCCCGCAAGGGAATGGCGTGAAGGTTAAGAAGGTAAGAAGAAAGAAGGTTAAGAATTCTAACACAAATAGCACAAGCAAATGGTTACATTTCAAATACAATCGATACTTTCGTTAAAAATCAATATTTACACAGTTAACACAGAACCGCTAAAAAATAAATACATATTATTTTCATACACATTACATATCATTTCAGAAAAAGTAGCACAGACATTACAAAAGAAGAAGTGCAAAGTAGCTTTCAAAACCAATACCAATGTTCTTATACCTTTATTTAATGCGAAAGATCCATCTAACGACATTTTAAGTCTTTTATAAACCCATTCTTAAACCGTTCAAATGCAAATCACTTAAAACGACAAGAATAAAAGACATTAGATATTACAAATGTAAACACACAGACAACATTGACTCAATCGTAAATAGTTGTAAACGCAGGAGGAGATGAGCCATGAACGTCATCTATCTCAACTTTGACCTTTTTCGATGTTAAGCCTTTTAAATGTAAGTGTTCAGTCACCGCTCGAAATTTTTTTGCTTCAAAATTTCAAAATGATGCTTACTAAAACTAAACAATCTTCTATATTACGAGAACCGTCTATTTGATACTTTAAAGAAATTATTGAACGATCCTCGTAAGGTATTCTACCTTTTTAACTGTGTGTCGGTTTGTGTGTGTGTGTGTGTGTGTGTGTGTGTGTGTGTGTGCTTGTGTGTGTGTGTGTTGTGTGTGTGTGTGCGTGCGTGCGTGCGCGTGGCGCGTGCGTGATCGCGTGCGCTTTCGTGCTGCGTGCTGCGTGCGTCGTTTGGTAATTTTGTCTGTGTCTTGTGTAATTTGTCTGTGTGTCTTGTGTCTGTGTGTCTGTGAGTCTGTGTGTATACGTGTCTGTGTGTCTGTGTTAGTGTCTGTGTGTCTGTGTTTTGTGTGTCAGGTTGTCTGTGTGTCTGTATGTCTTGTGTCTGTGTACCCGGTGTCTATGTGTCCGTGTGTCCTGTGTCCGTGGTGTCCGTGTTTTGTCTGTGTTTGTGTCTGTGTCTTGTGTCTTGTGTCTGTGTGCCTTGTGTCTGTGCGTATTGTATCTGTATCTGTGTGTCTGCGTCTGCTGTCTACTTGTGCGTGTCTGGTGTCTTGTGTTTTGTGTCTGTGTGTCTTGTGTGTCTGTGTCTGTGTGTCAGGTGTCTGTGTTGTTTCTGTGTCTGTGTGCTGTGTGTCTGTGTGTCTGTGTTTGGTCTGTGTCTGTGTTTTTGTGTCTTGTGTGTGTGTGTGTGTGTGTGTGTGTGTGTGTGTGTTTTTTGTCTTGTGTCTGTTTGTCTTGTGTCTGTTTATCTGTTTGTGTCTGTGTGTCTTGTGTCTGTGTGTCTTGTGTCTTGTGTGTCTTGTGTCTGTGTCCTTATGTCTGTGTCTGTGTCTTGTCCAAGTTTGTCTGTGTGTCTGTGTGTCTGTGTTGTCTTTGTCGTGTGTCGTGTGCCTGTGTGCCTGTCGGTGCGTGCGTGTCGCGTGCGTGCGCGTGCGTGCGTGTGCGTGCTGTGCGTGTGCGTGCGTGGTGCGTGCGTGTGCGTGTGCGTGTGCGTGGCGTGCGCTGCGCGTGCGCGTGTGCGTGTGCGTGTACGTGTACGTGTGCGCGTGCGTGCGTGTGCGTATGCCTGTGCGTGCGTGTGCGCGCGTGTGCGTGTGCGTGTGCGTGTAAAAATATTTTATTCGATTAATTATGTTGATTAGGGATGTTGTGAAAACGTTGCTGAGAAAATTTTGTTTAATTGATGAAGTCAATATACGTTCAGTCTTTCATTTATCTTCATTATCGTGGAATGCTTTGTATCATTCTGTCTCAATGGAACTTTCTCTATTAAATTTTGCTTGAGTAAAGTTTACCTTGTTGAATGATGATCGATTTGAGATTGAAAATATCATAGTATAGCCGTAAAAGTGTGTTGTGCAACTGTTCAAATTTTCAAAATGTAAAAACTCGAACTCAAGATGCGAATATGTAGTACAGTAAAGTAATGTTCAGGTGTACGAAGTTGCTATGCGTCGGTCAATTGTGAGTTAGGTATATTATCCATTGGTTGTTAACGAAGGGAATGTAACCGATTAATAGGTCAGGTTTTGGAGAATTTACGGTTTTAACAGATGCATTGTTTTGTGGAGATTTCAGTTTTTTTAAATAGTGTACGAAGAGGCCTATGCAGGTATAGCCGATATGTTCAGATATCGTTTAAAAAAGGGGGGCTGACTGTAAGCTAAATATTGAATAGTGCCAAGGAGGTTACGTTAAGTTGGATTGAAAAGATCAAACTTAAAGTTTGGGAACTTTTGTTGGATATCATAGAAATATTAACTTAAACCATTATGATTTAAATTATCGTCAATTGTATGTTGCTTAATAAATGCATTTTAGTTAGTATTGTTAATTGCAAGGTGAATTTGAAGATTTGAGTAAAGGTGAAGTACATACATTTTGATTGGCGACTAATTAAAGGTACCGAGAGTACATAGCAATTTAAAATTATACATAACTGTCCTTAAAATTGAATTGTTCATTTCTCCTTACCGTCAGTTCCAATTTGGTATTTTCTTTATTTATCTCGCGTTATGGTGATCAGAATCGACGCAGTTAGTCTGTGGGTGTAATTTTGGTTTAATTGGGCGACTGAGTTTTCTTATACGATTAAGAGTTAGATAGGAATATGTTACCAATTTATGGTAACATATTCCTATCTAACTCAGAAGTTTCAGAAGTAATTATCACATTTGGTGAATTTATTGAGAAAGCTTAAAGCTTTTCATGAGTTTCCCTTTGCTATTACACAAGAAATTTTGAAATTAATTTTGTAGGTTGTGTTGAGTATTAAGATAAGTAAATAGCTTGCGTTCCTGTTTATGCGAAGAACTGAGAACATTCTCATGACATATCGGGTTAGACATTTTAAAGCAGGTTGGGCCAAATTGACGTATATAACTATGTGTTTGTAAGTATAGACCACGGCCCATTAACTAAGCTACTTACTATACCCACTGTCATAGCGGATTCATGTCTAAAGTACGTCCCAGCATATCAGAGAGTAATACATCGTGTTATTAGTGAAATAGTGCCGTTTTTTAATGGAAGCGCCAAACAAAAATAAGTAGGAAACCGAGCTAGTTTAAACTAAGATGCTGTAAATGTGCCCCCAGCAAAATATAAATAAAAACGTTTCAGGTAAACGGCAAATAGAAGACGGCTCTTTCGACTTAAGCCTGAAGATCAAATCGACGTGTAATAAAAATTGTAAATTTTTATATTTGACAGACCTTATATTTATATGCCTTTAATAAGTACACCACTGCTCTGTCGCTGTTTAGATGATTTATTACTCTCTAATATTCTGGGATGTACTATAGTGTACATTTTTCTCAACATTTTCATTTAAGTTAAACTTAATGAAGTCCTTAAATTAGTCAATTTCCTGTTGAGTTTAGTTCATTTTCTAAAAATTTCTGAACTACTTGGGTATAAACCCGCATGATAAATGCATAATGTTACATGTTAACAAAATTTTGGGATGAACATGAATTGCGTTAATGAATAGTTAATTTTGAGACAAATTTCCGATCTTTAAAAATGTAGGAGCATATTTTGTCAATATATAATTTCCACTTTATAATAAAAATGCCAATTAATTCAATCATGCTCATTTAAATATTATTAATTAGTAATAACAACTAAATTTTATACTCTACCAATGAAACATTTAAATCTTTCAATAGTAAGAATAAATAAATAATTATATAATTTTCACCTTCCGATACAATTTCTAATTTCCTGCATTTAAGTGGAATTGCTACCAATGGTTGTTATCATCGCAAAAACTAAACCCAACTTAATAGTTTCAAATTTGACTTATTTAAAAATTTCCGGTAGTCATTCATCACTTTTGTTATCCTTAATGATACTTGAAAACCATATTTCTCAATTTATAACGCGTATAATGGGGCGCGCCTTCACATTTACCATTTAACTTGTAATTAATATGTCTGAGGATAATAAAATGCCGAAAATTAAGACAATAATTAAATATAAAGCCTGTTTCATGTTCGTTTCAATATATTTATTTCTTTTTGTTTTCAGTTTTTAATTTATACGATTTACGTTTAATACCAAAGGACTATCCTTGCACATAGTTTTTAATATACCTTTAGATTTTAATGTACTTTACACTTTTACACAAAGAAAATAGGAATGGTTTATAGAAAAGAGAAATAAAGTTTAGTGATGGTTTCGTATTTTCAAAGTCGGATAATTTTGTTGTAATAGATGATGAGGACGTATCAGTTACTATCTTTACGGGTAAATTTTGAACCACTTAATCAGGTTTTCTTGATATCTTTATCGTTTCGTATATTTTCTGTAACCAACTGCGTTGTACGAGGGACAAGCCATTATTATTGAGAATGAAGAAATTAGTCAGGCCATGGAAAACAAAAAATGCAGCCTGAGTAAAAGCAACTCTTTACTTGACATTTACCGCTTCATTTGCTAAATTGTCTTAAATAGGATTTGAAAAAGATAGTTTTAAGTTTCGAAAGTGTAGTGAAAAAATGGCATTAACCCGAAAACACTTCTGCATAATGATTTCTTATGACTTTAAGAAAAGTTTAAGTGCGTATGACTGCGAAGAAAGTTTGGAATGAGCATTTGCGATTAGGCCCCTTCCTTGGCAACAATTTCAGATGGTACAAAGAATTCGAATGTGGAGGAACTACAGTTCATCACCAAACAGGCGCAGGCCCTCCTATTACCGCTGTGACAGAGGAAAACATTGCTACTGTGAAGAAGGTTATGAAAGCATATAACAGAACTAGCTACGCCGTAATAGAAACTGAACTGGGGATTGCATTCTCATCTGTGAAAACACTAACACACGACCACCTTCATCTGAAAAAAAGTCGTAAGTCGGCTTGCATTCCATCATCTTATAGACTTTCACAAAGCAGAACGATTACGAATTTACCACGAAACTGTAACGCTGCTTAAGAATGGTGGACACGAAATTTTGTCGAAAATTGTAACAGGCGATGAAACTTATATACCACTTTTCTACATGCCAACTCGACCAGAGAGCAGCTTATGGATCCATGAAGACGAGGCTACACCAACAATAGTCCAAAAGCAGCGAGCAATGAAGAAAGTAATGTACGCTGTGTTCTTCAGAAGTACCGGTCTAGTGAGTGCAGAGGAGCAGAAGACTGTTACAGTTAAATGATACGTCAAACACTATTTGCCGGAAGTGTTTAATAAAGTGCCAAAGAAAAGAATTATGCTACATCACGATAATGCTTCTTTTTATACTGCCAAACAGGATTAATGTAATCGAACATCCCCCTACTCACCGAATCTGGTAATGTGTGACTTTTGGCTGTTTTGTGGACTAAAAAAGAACTTATGAAGAAGAAATATTTTTCTGGGGACGAGATCGATGTTGCTGTTAGGTGTTATCTTAATAGTATTCCTAAAGTTGCCTGGCTTGGAGCAGTTAAGCAGTGGAAGGAAATAATGGCTAACTGCATTATAGCAGTAGGTAACTACTTTGAACATATCTAAAATTAAATTTTGAAAAAGTTACACTGGTTCTTTTATTCTCAATAATAATGGGTTATCCCTCCTATTTAAGTGTATGCGAAAAAAACTTTTACGCATGATTTGGGTAATGCGATTGTTTTGAGTGTGTGCGTGCGTGCGAGCGAGCATGCGTGCGTGTGTGTATGTGTGTGTGGATGTATGTTAATTACTCATAGTAACTCCGGAACGAAAACACGTATGTACCTAATTGTATTTAAGCTTGTTTCCATTTCTCCTGGAGTTGATTAGATTTTGGGGAAAATTCAGCGGCCAAGTGTGGGGATTTATTAGAAGCTATTTTTGATTTTTATCAAATATTTATGAAACAGCCGTATGTTTCAAAGACATGGAAACAGCAATATATAGACCTTAATCATATAGATGAATTATGTTCGATGCAATTTTTTGATAGGACGCTTAATTTAGCGGCAAAAAAATTCCAAAGGTAGAATTTAAGTATTAGTTCAAGTTTTTTCAATATCTGAATAATGATTAATTTGATGAGAAAATGTGTAGACGTTCTTTAAAGAAAATTTAATTTTCCATAACTTTTCTTTATAAAGTTGCTTAATAAGAAGCCAAATAAGTCTAAAAATTAAGTAAATATGATTGAAAATGCTTAAACCAAACTTTCGATATTTTTACAAAAGCTGGCGGCAATGGAATCTTTTTAAGTTAGCATCTATATGTCTATTAACCTTTATCTGACATGAAGTTTTAAACGTCTGTTTGACGTAGATTGTTTTTGTTTTTATGATTTTGCCTATTTTCTTGTTATAAAACAGGTTTCATAATTATCCTAAACAATTGTTATTAAAGTTATTTCATTCTTTTTAATTGCCATTTTGTGGATTGGAAGGTCGTGTGTTGCTTCATATCAGATATTTTCCTTTCAGATCGACTTGATAAAAGGTTTTCATTTAAATCTTCCCATTTTCTTATTATACGTGTTATAATAAACCTTTTTACACGCTTTTATTTGACTCACACTATTTGTAAGTTGTATGCGTCAAAATTTGTAACCGATTTTTCGACGACTTCTACACGTCCCATGGACTTGAAGTTCTCCAAAATTATGTTCCCGATGACAATACAATCTTTTAGAGTTTACGGTTCATAAAAATGCTTAATTAAACCATAAATAACAAATACTTTTCAAATGAGAAAATAATACGGACGACATTTTACCAAGACAACAGCCATACCACGTTGAAACCACCGGTTCTCGTCCGAACATCGAAGTTAAGCAACATCGGGCGCTATCAGTACTTGCATGGGTGACCGCTTGGGAACATCGCGTGCCGTTGTCTTTGTTTTAGCTTTACTGCATTAACGATGTGACTGTTTTTTTTTTCTTTTTATAAATACAATCACACCAAATTATTTTAAACAAATTATGAATGAATTAAATCATAGATCTTGGATTTAAAAAATATCAGTGCAGCATGATTGATAAATCGATTTAAATATTTGACAAGACTAAAAAGTAGAAAATAATACCATGAAAAAAAAACGTTTTTAAAAAGCAAAGAAAAAATTAATTTTCTCCTTTTTAGTTCACTTTTTACGCGTAAATAAAAGCGTGCCTTTTCAAAAAGTTACTTGCTTTACTTTCACCTCAATTTCATTTACAAGCACGATCACTTTCATTTATTATTGGCACAGACACTATCTCACTAAAAAGTTGATTGTTTCACTCAAATTTATTAACACTGTTCCATAGTCCGTTAACTATTCCGAAACTGCACATAGTATTAAATTAATTAATCCCACCATGGGTTTGTGTAACTCGAAAGTTACTGCAGAAAATATATGACAGTTCACGCCCTTACGTCGACCGAAGTGTAATTTACTTAAGGTTCACACATCCAGTGCTTTCGTTGCCTAACTAGCAAAGCATCTCTTCCCCAACCCTGATTTTTATTTTATATCCCATAATTACGTCACTCTAATCCTTTAAATCCGATAAAATCAAAAACCACCATCCAGAATTTTTTCTAGGTAATGAGTCCTACGCAAAGTGATTGAGGTGTGACTTTCATCATCAATAAGATTTTTATTGTATTCTATTAATTTTTGTATTACAGATGTTTAGCAAAAACATCAATTTGCATTAATCCAAGTTTATTTCATCTCGCCAAAATTGCTAAAATTTTCTCTATACTTTCAACGACAAATTCCGTGATAATGGGAAACTTGTTATGATCCATCTAGTATATTAAACCCTAATTGTACGTTTAATGTTTTAGGAATGTAAAATTAACATTTCTGAAAAATTTTACATATTACACGTTGGCTGACCTTCATTCGCTCTTTGCCATAAAACTATTTCACTTATACACATATAAATTTGATGTGTTAAAGCTCATTTAATAATTTACTCTATGCTCTCATGTGAATGCAAACATTCGCTAGAACTTGTTGTGCTACCGCTTGGTTCGAATGATTTTTACCCTTATATAACTTAATTCCGCTAATATTTTAACACACAGGATTTACCACAATTGAAATTCCTGTATACTATACGAAGTATAGTAAAGGGAAGGTATTGCGATCTGGAAAAAATCGACCTCGATGTTTTGTTGGACCTTCACATTTTGAGGGTCACTCAATCCACTTTCACCATTTTTGGCATGCCGTCTTTGTGTGTAAGAGTAAACGATAGCGATCAGACCGTTTGAGCTGAAGCGATGAAATTTGGCATTTGGCTATTTGGGCAAAATCGTAGATCCGTATCAACTTTTGGGATATGCAGTACCACCGTTAAAATTCAAATCTGGTCACAAATATATTCGGATACTGTGGGCCACTAATGGTACAGGAAGGCTTTACACTATTTTCTTTTTTACTTAATCGTATTCTTTTTGACGATGTTAGTGCTCGAAAATATTAATTAGCTGCCTTCATTTCAAATATATCTGTTTGTTTCCCGTTCTATGCCTTGATATTTTCCTGGATGTTATACAACAATTGGGGAATGAGGAAATCCGTGCTGGTACCGAAATAAATGTCCTTTCTACTAAAAATAAATTACTAAATCCACTTAAAGGAACATAACCGCGAATAACTGGTATACCTCCACAGACCTCCACGATGAATTGAGAAGGAAAATCTCATTTATGTTGGAACTGTAAAAAAAAAGAGGGATACCACCAGAGTTTCTCCCACACAGAAAACGACCAGTCCAGTCGGAAATTTTTGGATTTATTTCCACTAACACTATATTGCATTATATACCAAAACATGAAGGAGTGTCATATTGGTATCCAGTATGTATCACGGCCCATACATTGATAATAGCAACAAAAAGTCGGAATTTTATTATGATGTATAACCACACAGTGAGGTGTGGACGTTTTGGATTCAAAACGTGCATTATACCCAACATCCAGGTGTAGAAACAGATGGTCAATAACAATTTTCCATGCTTTTTTAAATATTGCAGGTGTTATTTCTCGTCTTAAACGGTAAACGTTAGCAGGGAAAAGGAAAGGTAACGTGTTTTATTGCGGACTGCTGGAGCTTTCCAAACTCTTCCAGCCACAATGATGGATTCCCAACATACGTACATACATTAAGTGTGTATACATGGTGGGAGTAAGGATTGGTGCAGTCAGGATAGGATCAGAAGGAACGAACTAAGGGTTTTGAGGGGGAAGTTACTATGCCAGCATCTATTCAAGCAGTCGCAGATAATGTGGCTACGCCGTCATACGTGTATCAGAAAAACAACCTTACAAAACTCATATAAGGTAGAGGTAGCAGAAAAACATATTACCTCCCGAATGCTAATCAGATTATGTTACCACTAACCCACCAGCGCGGTTAGCTTTAGCAACTTTCAATAAATATACCCTTTTTGGCGGTCAAGTCTATTTAATATTTTTGTACTAATATTTGTATACACAGTATGATCAAAAAAGTTCGTCGTTTTGATAACATTATACTTTCAAAAGGCTGTGTCCCCTATGCGGTACGTGGAAAATGATACCAAATTGTAGGAATTGTTAAAGAAGCGTCCCTTTCAATTTTTTACTTTAACACACGTATATATACGTATATATATATATATATATATATATATATATATATATATATATATATATATATATATATATATATATATATATATATATATATATATATATATATATATATATATATATATTGAGCTATTTTAAGCTAAGGAAATCTCTAGTTTTACGAAAATGACGTTAATTTCCGGACATCTTGAATAAATTAAGTTTTCAAATCAAACATTTGGTACGTTATCATGTGTTATTTTAAACGGCAGCTCTTGGTCTATTATTTATTAGATAACGTTTAAAATAAATAAATAATTGTACGTAGAGTGTGATTTGTTACTTTCAGAGGACGTAGCAAATGACTATAGGGTCTTACCTAAAACATGTACAAATACAGATAGGAACTTATCAAATAATTAGCTGTGTAATGCTTCTTTTGATTGTTTAAATTATGAAACAATGTTCTTTGTAGTCTTTTAATAAAATTTTATAAAAATTAGTCATACCTGAGTTCTCTATTAAATAAATGGTATGCATAATTTTCATCTTTGTAATAACTTAAGCATTCCTGGTACTGATTAATAATTTTGAACAAAGCATAAATACCATGTAGGCATCGATTGTTTTGTATATATAAATACAATTTTTAGCTTATCACCTGATGATTAATAAAAAGAATGGCCTTATTATATAATGTATATTCAGACATTATTTGTTTGTTTATACGGAACAAGCCAAAGAATTTGTATAAACATCCGTCTTCTGCATTTGGACTTTTAACCACGTCTTATTAATAATTTTGAAAATTTCAGTAAATTAAATAAAAAAATTCACTTACCAATTTGTTTAAAATGTAGTAGATTGTTTAAATTTGGAAAGTTCGCACGTATCTATTATTGTTACTACTTATACATAAACAAGCGTACTGAATTGCATCCACATACTTGCTTTGTGAATAAAAAAAAAACACATGCGTATCTGTATACCTAAGTAATGCGATAGGTAAAGCTTGATTTCTTTAATAAATTGAAATATCTACGTACGACTGATTAACACATCATTGTCGTTTTAGTAGTTAAAGCTTAATTAACTAAAATGCGTTGTAAGTTAGTGCTCATGCTGTTACTAACATTAAACGACTTAGTTTTGGAGGTTTCCATACATTTTCATTAATTTGTTGTAATTGGAAACGTCTTAGTTTTCAAAATAGTTGTAAAAAACCAAACCAAAAAATCTAAAGAGGAATTTAGGGTGCCAAGTTAACAATGTGAAATACCAAAATTGCTAACTATAATAGTTGTACTTTATATTAATCACATACGGACGTTCCATCTTGGTTTGTCAAATATAAAAAAACAGGGCTATATTAAAAGTTAATTTTTTATTCCATTTACCTACTTACACAAGATGCTTAAATTAATGTTTAAGGGTTATTTATTTTCGTATTTAAAGCTTATTTATAAGTGATACTTATCTTTAAATTGAATTACATTTAAAAGGGCTTACAGTACTTGTTATAAAATTGCGAGTTTTTCCGATGTTTCCGATAGTTTTAGGGGCTGTTTTAATTTTTTTATGCTTAAGTTATTACTGTATGTACAAAAACTTTCATAAAATATAAATGTCTAGAATCTCTCTTTTTGCTTTTTTCTGTAAAGTTAGCAGTTTTCGAGATATACACTAAATTTACTTTAGCAACTTCGATAAAGAACTTGTGAATACGATAGATTTTAACCAAAATTTGATAGAACCGAGATATTTTAGAAGTGACCCTACTTACAGAGTTCATTAAAATCGGTTACGCATTTTTTAAGATACTGTGGCTACAAACATTAACACTCACGCGCACGCACGCGCTCGCACACGAACAGGCACACGCACACACACGGGCACACACGGGCACGCACACGGGCGCGCACACTCACACACATGCATACGGACACGCACACGCGCACATACAATCACATACAATCACACGCACACACGCACACACGCACACACGCACACACGCACACACGCACACAAGCACACACGCACATACGTATATGCACACGCACACATACACACACGCGAGCACTAACGCTGACACATACACTCTCTCTCTCACACACACACACACACGCACACATACACCCACACCTACACCCACACGCACGCACACGCACACGCAAACGCACACGCACACGCACACGCACACGCACACACACACACAACACACACACATACACACACACATACACACACACATACACACACACACACACACACACACACACACACACACACACACACACACACAACACACACACACACACACACACACACACACACACACACACACACACACACACACACACACACACCACACACACACACACACACACACACACACACACACACACACACACACACACACACACACACACACACACACACACACACACACACACACACACACACACACACACACACACACACACACACACACCCCCACACACACACACACACACACACCACACACACACACACACACACACACACACACACACACACACCACACACACACACAACACACACACACACACCACACACACACACACACCACACACACACACACACACACACACACACACACACACACACAACACACACACACACACACCACACACACACACACACACACACACACACACACACACACACACACACACACACACACACACACACACACACACACCACACACACACACACACACACACACACACACACACACACACACACACACACACACACACCACACACACACACACACACAACACACACACCTCAACACACACACACACACACACACACACACACACACACACACACACACACACACACACACACACACACACACACACACACACACGCACACACGCACACACGCACACACGCACACACGCACACACGCACACACGCACGCATTGGTTTTGCAAAAAAAATTACCGTTTTGGATTTGAAAGACTTTTGCTGTGGAAATCCATTGCTTGACAGAACTTTTATGATAATGGATTATCGACACTAATATTAAAAGTTTAAAGATGTTTATTGCGGTGCTATTCAAAATTTTAAGAAGATAGGTATATCTTTCATAATGCAGTTTAACAGTTACGTATATTCAAGGTTAGTTAAAACTATGCTACGGTACTTAAACCTTTTTAAGTTTGAATTAAATATAATACAAATTAAAATTAAAAGTGAGTTATTCTAATTTCATCAAAATAAATTAATCAATCATAACCAATGGTGAATACATGTAATTCTGAGCATAAAAATAAGTGTACAGAAATTAATAAGAAGCAAATTACATGGTTCGTAACGAGGCTTACATCGTAGATGTTCTCCTGTATACATCGAGGGACATCTACAGCACTCGTACATGGTGGACAGGACTTCTAACCAGGGACATTTCAATTAACGATTGTTGAAAGTGCAATTTGCGTAGTAGAATAAAAATGTTAATATTAGGTTTTATGTTAATCCTTACCTTAAATAAAAAAATGAAGATTATTTTAACTTAATGTTTATCACAAACACTTTCATGATCTCTATATGCAAAGAGGGCGCTGATTACGTTGAATGTGGTGCATGATTGCATGTACAGGGTACTGAAAATCCTATAAGTTAATTTCAGAATTAATAAAAAAATTAATGAATTATTTATTAGTAATATTAGTTCGTACTTACGCAGATATATGACATTAAAAATAAATGCTCAGCAATATATATATATATATATATATATATATATATATATATATATATATAATATATAATATTCAGGTGATTAAGTGGTAATGTTGATGGTGGAGAAGTATGGTAATCAAGGTTTTCCAAATAATAGGTATTCTTATACTGTCATCACCTTTATTTCAAGTATATGGATGACTTTCAATTTCGATAGCTTCTCTAATGATTCTTCTTCGTACCTACAGCATGACCGGTTTCCAAATGGTGTGTTGCTAACGAAGAACTGAGGATCTTTTGAGAAATTGCCAATTTATGTTCTGGCGATTTTGCTGATAATTTACAATTATTTTGGCCGATGCAAGTATTTGGACAATTATCACGTGGTATTTGATACACTCATTGACTTTCACCGGTGATTTGGTCATTAGTGTTTCGCATTAATTCATGTAAAATTTTGTATGATTTGAAGACTGTTTAAAAGTGATATTTAGGAAATTGTTTGGCAATTCTATCTGTAACACCTTTGATGTAAGGCAATATAAGGTGTGTTTTTTATCACATTATTAATTTTCAATTTTGTATAACCACCTGTATTAAAATTTTGGTAGATTTGGTAACTAGTGATTTTATACCAGCTTGTAATTGGCTGGGATAGTGGTGAGAATCAACATCCAGTATGGGTGAGTTTTCTATATACATTATATTAAAATTTGCCATTAGGAAGTTTTGCAATTCAATTTCCATTGTAAATCTGATATTAGGATGAATTTTGTTAAAGTGATACAAAAATTGATTCAAAGAGTTTAAATTGTGAGGACAAATAACAAACGTATAATTTACGTATCGATATCAACATTTTTGTTTTAATGGTAATGAATTTAGAGTTTCGTTTTCAAAATCTTCCATGTAAATGTTTGCAAAAGCCGGTGAAGAGATGATCCATAGGTGCGCCATATTCGCGTTACCGTCTACCCTGTATGAGGTTTTTTTCAGGGTGTTTTCGTCATACACATGTAGCGGCATGGCCACTGCGTATACGTACACGGTCACTATGCGGCTACTTAGGTGAATGCTGTGATAGCATTTTCCCCCTGGGAATCAATGATTGTGGCTGAAGGAGCTTGAAAAACTCAAGCAGCCCGCCCTCCCCTTGGGAAGGGACGAAACAGGTATGGTATTACTGTTCATTTTATTGTTTTAAAGCCACAGGCATATTTTTTTAATTAATTATGTTACATATTGTATATTAGTTTTTTTTTACAATATAGATTTTAGTTTTTTAATATAAGCACTGACATGTGTCATATCATGTTCTAGTTATTTTCGAGTTTTTTGTTGTATATTTTGAATAATAAAATATTGAAAGTCGGGAGGGTAGTTAAGGGTTTTGAGAAAATTATCTCCTGGACTTATCTTTGGGGGTTGATAAATCGTGCATTTGAAGATAAATTATATAGAATGTAGACGTTTCGATGATAGTAGTTACAGTTATCGTTGTCTGTGGTAGTGACAGATTTAAAGATTATTTCTGAATTTATTAACCAAAAGGTAAGTGTTTGTAAATTATGAATTGTAATCGCCAAATTGTGGATTTTCATATGTAACTCCTTGTGTATATAGGGTGCATTAGTTATCTTGTAAGGTTTGGGTGTTTTGTGGGAGTTAAAAGTAGTTATTTACTAGTTGACCCAGTTGCAGAATTATCGGACTTGTTGAAGAAGCAGTCGGTTGGCTATCCCGCTTTTCTTGTGTGCAGCCAGAATATCGTGAGGTATAGCTAGGGAGGAACATCATCGAACGCTAGCGGACAGTAAAAATTAATGGCTTTGCTCTAGCACTGCTTTAAAATCGGAATCGAACAATGGATCGCATAATTTCATAATGCCTTGAGGATATGTTCGATCGGGATGTGCGATAATGTTTTCTGTGGCGAGTGGTTTGAATTTGGAGCATCACTGAAGTCGAGATATAAGGTTCCTTGTACCATTTTCTTGTGTTTTGTGATGAGTCGAGGTTGGGATTTAGTAAGTTTGGTGTGTTCGTAAAACAAATCCCTATCCGCCTTAAAAAATTATGACTTTCGATAATCGTTCATGGAGGTGGAACAGCTGGTCCAAAAAAAGTATCGTAAGTGCGAATGGCCCTAAGGAGGTAGAAATGAAGAGTAATTTCATTTGTGTTGATTATAATGTCTCCAAATTATGGGCAGTGTGGTCACCTAAAAGGACATTGGCAAAGTTGGAGATGTAGTCCAGTAGGTGCGTAGAGAGAGTGATTCCTGACAAGTGTGTCGTTGGTGCAACATATTCGAGGTGCAAGTATACTAGACGTGTTTCTGTTGTGTATTAGGTATTTTGTATCTTGGATGTAATTTAGACATCTTTGGCTTTGTGAGATGTTGAGGATACTTCGTGGGGATGGTTATATCTCTATTATGGTTATGATTTCCATTTTGCCGTTGGTTAGTAGGTTTTTAATAGGGGTACCTATTGTAAGTTCAATTGTACTTATGGAAGTTGTTTAGGCTAGGTGGCGAGTATTGGAAAAGGCTATACAGGTGGAAAACTCTGGGTCGGTTTAGAAACTTTTTCGCTGCCAACTAAACATTCCTAATCAGCTCGCGCTTCTTTGTAAAGATTATCATGAGAGTGAAGGAGATTAGGATCAATTGCGTACTACCGAGTAAGAATTTCATGTTAGCTATATTTTCAAAAAGGCGGCCAGGAATGCTGTCGTCTCTGTAGCTCCTGAGAATGAACAATTAGGTACAAACGAGGAACAATCGCATTAACATTTTAGACTATTTAAAAGTGCGCTAACATGCCTGTGTACGCACCACTTTAAATTGGTCACATCTTGGCTAATTTGAAGCAATAAAGTATAAATTTAAAAGAAATTGGGCACAAATGAAGAACGCGTGCATATTTAACATTTTAAAATAAACTTGTGGGGGTGCTAATGTGCCTGGTGCCTTTTTACTTGAAATTGTTCATATCTTGGCTAATTTTGAAGTACTAAAGCAACGATTATGCAGAAAGTGGGTACGAGGAACAATCGTAGGAAATATCTTACATTTTAAAAAGAGTTGGCGGGGTGTTTTCGTGTCAGCATCCCCCCCATTATTGAGAATATCTTCTCATATGTACAGGTATAAATTATTATATGTATTTATATATAATTACCAACGTGAGGGGGGGCACATAATTCACCCTGTCAAATTCCCAAAATATTTTGATTTAGCTTGCCATTTTTTTTGTAGCTTACCAGCCCAAACTTTCCACTCTGTCTTGATCCGTGACTTTATAGCAACCTACTTTATGAATCTAAAGACTGAATAAAATACAATCAAATAAAGAATGATGCAATACTTTCAGTTCTCATTAAGCAGTTGTAAGATTTTAGATATTATTCTTTCTTCCAATCACACACGCATACATAAACGAACAAAAATCATTTTAATTAGTATTGAAAAATATATGTTTCAGAGTTACTACTTTATATCCTATAATTATGTAGCTATCAAACTTATTGACGTGCTTTGACTTCATCAATATTAAAGCGCGAGTTGGTATTTTACGACCGTAAGATGCGTAGTATTTCAAAATAATTTTTTTTTGTCGAACCTCATCTTGGTAATATACAGATTTAATTTCTAATGTTTATGAGCGTTTCTGAAGGTAAACCAAGATGTAAATTTAAGATGTGTAATAATTATCAACGATTTAGTTATTTTAAACGTTTTCCTATTAATGTTGATCATATTTTAATAATAAGTATTTTCTTACTACAATAAAATATAAACTCTCTTTGGCACTGGATAAACGTACGTTAATACACCGTTATTTATCTCAGTTATTAATTTATATGTAGACAATACATGAAATCAATTAATTGAATATAATTAAAATGTTTACAATTTAATTACACTCAGATTGCTATCATATCTTTATCGTATTCTACATGTACCTAATTTAAAAAAAAAAAAATTATAAATTAAACATTCATAAGATGATTTAATCATAATGTAAATTTTGTAAGCTTACAAATTTTTCAATTTTTTTTAATTTATTAAAAAGGTTTTGAATTTACAATTTAATTGCTTATATTTTAGTTTTGCAAATCTTGATAGAGTTATTGAGAAATTTATACATCTTAGTAAGGAGATTTGAGAATTTGTTTAGCCTTGCAATGCAATAGATTTTAACTTGAAAAGTATAATTTTCAGCATAAAACTAGGTTGGTACAGTTTATTGGTTATATGGCGTCTTCCCAACTTCCTAACAGGTTTTGTAATAATTTTATGTCAAAAAAGCACATTCTAAATAAGAAAAATAGCAATTTTTCTTTTTAGAAACAACCGAATAACCAGTAATGTATTTAATGGGTCATAAAGTTTTTTTCTTTGTACTTAGTATTTACTTACCATTGATATGTAGTTTGTTTGTCCATAAAATCAAACATAATTAAACAAACATAACCCTATACCAAGAAGGAATTAATTTTCTCTGTTACAAATTCCAGCCGTAAGCTCTTGAGTTCCTACGATCTTGTCCTTGTGCAGTATTTTTTGTTTGTTAAAAATGGCAAAACAAAATACAAATTACTTGAACAAGTTCGCCATATTATGAGCGAGATTTGACAGACACTCAGCGAATAACGACTTATAGAGGATAGTACTCAATGGAGCGGTAAAGAGAATAGACCATCTGATGCAAGTACATTAATTCAATATGGAATATTAATTATGTTCACGACTTATAGTACAAACCCTTTTTACACGACAGACATTTAAACTGTAGTGAGAAGTAAAATCCACGTTTCATCTTAAGTGTTTATGGTCAGTGGCGTACCGACATATGAACGGGCCCTGGTTCCAGTTGTGGTGCAGGCCCTAACCCAACTCCCTTCCCCACAAATAAAAAAAAATACTTATATACATTTTTTTTAATAATTATTGAATACATAAAAAACATTTAAAACAAAAAACAAACAATATAGAGGGATTATACAGCTGAAAAACAAACATTAATGTAAAAATAAATTAAAAAAAAAAACAAAAAATAGAGTAAAGAGTAAATCAATGTATTTATATTATAATTTTTTTCTTGCTTTTGACGTGGCAAAAGATGTTATCAGACTGGATACGTCCAAATTTTTTGCTACCTCATTTTCAATAGAAATGATTGCCAGATTAGATAGCCGGTCTTGACTCATTGTATTTATGTAAGTAATTTTTTATTAATTTTAATTTTGAAAACATTCGCTCTGCTGTTGCTACCGTTACAGGAACAGTAAGAAATATCGTACAGTCTGTTACAATTTCAGAAAAGCTACTACTTGATGAACAATTATCAATTAATATAAATTTTAAGAGATCCTTTGCCGAATTAATTTGGGTTAGTTCATCGCGGAAGCATTGTCGGAAAGACAAAATTTGAGCAGAAATTGCTTCTGTAATGTCATTTTTGTATAATGTGTGCAATTTTTGTGCCATTTCAAATAAATAATCGTCTGTACTGTTAATTAATATATCTTTATTTAATATTTTGAATGTTTGATTTATGTGACAATTTCACAATTAAAATATCCAGTGTTTTCAAATAAACAGTTATTCTGAAATTTCCTTCATTAGTTTCAACGCAATAATGATTTTTGGTTTCGTCGAAAAATAATTTTGGGCGAGACCTCCGTTTTTCTGAAAACACTGGACTTATTCTCCATTTTATCGCTAACTGCCCCGCTTCACTTTTAACGCAATGAAACTGCTCCCGCAGTTCCTTCATATTTCGTAAGGCATTCTCGAATAATTTTGCAGCGTCACTAATACTTTGCGATTTTTTTTGAAGTAGTTTCGACAGAAGATCCGTGGATTGCGAAATCTTTGTGTCAAACACCACTAAAAAGCAGTTTCATTTTTTATATTTAGATGTTAAAATAATTTTTGAAAGTGTTTTCGATATGTTTAAAAAATTAAATTGTAGTGCATGTAAGGTATCGTGCCTAGACGACCATCTTGTAGGCACTAATCTCTTAATTTTATTGTATCGCTGTCTTTGTCAGTTGGGTATAGCAATCCCCACCTTACAATACTATTACCAAAAAACAGAAAAATTCTTTCAACAAAATCAAAAAAGTTTCTTAGTTTCAATATTTTTTACGGAATCATTTAAAATTAAGTTTAGATTATGCGCAGCGCAGTAAACATAAGGAGCGTTTTAAACTTTTTTTGAAATTATGGCTTGAACGCCATTATAAACGCCACTCATATTTGCTGCGCCATCATATCCTTGGCCAAGCAGTTTATCTATACAAATGTTTAATTTATTTATTTCGGCAATTATTTTATTGCTAGGTGTAGTTGCAGTTTGATCAGTTACGGAGACAAATCCTAAAAATGGTTCGTTAATTACGACATCTGACACAACGTTTTCTTCGGTGCGTACGATTTCTACATATCGAAAAACTAAACTAAGCTGATCTTTTTTTGAAATGTCTTGAGTTGTATCAATAATTATCGAAAAAACGGACATGAACGTAATATCTAGCACCTCATTTTTGGGCTAAGATAAGTAATCGTTCCTTTTTTTTTATTTTTAAGTAAATTTTCCAAAACAGTGTCATATTTGGACAATAGCTTTATAACAGCCAAAAACATTCCAGGGTTTTCTGAATTCATTGTTTCATCGTGCCCTCGGAACCACATATTTGTAGAAGCTAGCAAGAGTGAAACATCAATGATCCGTTCTAAAACTTTGCGCCAAAATGAAATTTCTTCCCGAATTATAGATTCGTTTTCAAAATTAATAGTTTTATTTAATCGTCATTTGTCGTAAATTGCACAACATTGATTGTGCTCATTAGTCGCTTCATGGCTGGCCGATTTAAGTGTATCCAGCCATCAAAACCTAAACTAAGAGAAGTTTGCTTTTTCGAGAACAACCAACAGGGTTGACACTAACATTTATTTGAAATTGTAGAATAACACAACCACAATCGTTCCGTTGTAAAGCCGACTTTCGAATTTGTTTTGTAGTAAAAATCAGAAAAACACCTGTTATTTTTGTCTTTGGGAAAAGAGCCAGTAGGTTTGCAAGGTCCATTCAAAATAATAAATTGTTTTTGGTCATTTGTTAATTCCCCAAGAAAATGTCCACGGTCAGTTACATTTTCAATGTTCACTAGAAATTAATTAAGCAATAATTAAAAATATAAAGTTCTTACATTCTTTGGAAATTGTTGAGGTCTCTAATTCATGCTCAACGATTGCTGACGAATTCGGGAATTCCAAGTCTAAATTATTAAAATCAAATATGAAAATTAGGAATTACTTCATTATTTACTTATTAGTGTAAAGACAAATGACAAATTTGAAGTTTGGGAATAAGATTTATAAGACAGCTAAATAAAATAAATAAATAAACTTACCAGCGGTTTCAGTTTCACTGATTATTTCGGTCATTGCAGGGTACAACTAGAAGTTGAGGGTTTACTCGGCTCAACTTCGCTACTATAACTAGCAGTAGCAGTACAAGAAGTTGATGGTTCATCAGATTGATCAGTTTTTTGATTAAAAAATTTATCAATTTTAAGTAGCTTATTTTTTCTTTCATCTGCTTCAACTTTTTGCTTGCGTTTAGCACTTCCAGGCTTATGTTTGTACTGGCTCTTTTTACACAAAACACTAAATAAAAACAAATATTGGTACGAGACAATACCGTTATATCACGGCGTTTTAACTTAAATAAGATGGAAAATGATCGTTGGGGGTGCAAACTGCAAAAATAAAGAAGTGGGAATGGGAAGGGGAACTAATAGGTTTTGGGGTTTTCTGCTATTGCAAAATATCGTGAATTAGGAGCCAGCATAAGCCGGATAGAAGTAATACAATTAGCACCCTTTTTACAATACAAAAGTTATAAAAACCATTGACAAGATCTCGCCCGATTTCTATAGAAAAGACACCGTGACCGAACGCATGCCGCTTCCAATACTTACCCGGCCAGATGCTATCCATAAACTGGAAAACAATTTGTTTGTTTAATAGTACTATTAGCACTTCCGTTGCAGATGCAGCAGTTTTGTTTATCGCTTTAACCTTTAACTTTAACAAATTTTTTTTAATGCACAATACTTTTATTTTTGAATAACAAATATGTCTGGACTCATTCTTATATTTTTAAATTACACAGTACACTAAAGTGCAGTTTTTCTCGGACGTTTAGTAATTATAGAAAATAAGAGTGATATCTCTGATGCAAGACGTGTACAAAAGTAAAATTGTTTTTAGATTGTACAGTACACGAAATTCATAATGTGTAAGTAAACTGTGTATGGTTTATAATTTGTATAATAGTTTATTGTATTGATAGGATTAGTGGGCACCGAAAAAGACCTAGTGGGTCGAAATATAAGCGTATAAAGTAACTTTGGGATTTATTTTCTGATCACTAAACGTTGGAGAAAAAATGCACTAATTTAGTGAAATATAAACATACATTATGTAGAAAACTGTTTGGCGCATTGATTCTTGTAAAAGAACGAGAGGTAAACCACGGGCCCCGAGGGGCCCAACATTATGTGCAAAGCAATTTAGCATTTCGGACCTTGTAAAAAAAAGCGCGGAGAGGACCGGGCCCTGTTCAGTACCCCACTGTTTATGGTTGTGTAGTAAATGTCACACTTGTACGAATTATTGCTTAGGTACATAATACAATGTATCCCGGATAAAATCGGATACACGGGAGTATTGGAAACCATTTGAGATACAAATCGCTGAAATTCGTAAAAGTTGAGCAATTGCGTGCTCACAGACAAGTCAGATTTACTTACAAAAAATATGTGGTGTGAAATAACACACGACCTTCCACCCTACGAAGTTGGAAATTCAAAGAAATGAACACAATCATCTATGTTAGATGGAAGTTGAAAACTTCATGTCTGATAGAGGTTGATACACATACAGATGATAAATTAAAAAAATTCCAAAGCAGCCCGCTTCTGTGAAAATATCGATAGTATAATTAAAAATTATTATAGTTTTATTAAATACATAAATAAAAACAAACAAAATATACCTACGTACCACACAAAATTAAAAAACACCGAACGCGTTTCGATAGCTACGCTATCATCATCAGCGGTCGACTAGGGCGGACTAGAGAAAATTTCTAACATACATACCATCAGCGAGTAACGCTTCGTTGCTAATCTGGTGAAAGTGAAAGTGAAAGTGAAACTCTTTTAGCCAAACTAAAAGATAAAGTGGATAAGCAGGATAGGTCGGAAATTTATAAGATTAATTGTAAAAATTGTGAACAAATATATGTGGGGCAAATTAAACGACCTATCAAAATTCGCTTTAAAGAACATTTAGCTCATATAAAATACAAACGTTGGAACAAGTCTGCCGTAGCCCGACATATGTTTGATAAAAATCATGTAGTAGATGAGGTATCATTAATCAAACATGTTAGTAATAAGCACGAACTTGATTGTTATGAAAGTTTAGAGATCTTTAAAAACAAACAAATTCTAATGAATAATGATGATCAAGGACCTTTAGGCTATTCGTAACTCATTAAACTTTCATAACTTTCACTTTCACTTTCACTTTCACTTTCACTTTCAGCAGATTAGCTGGCTGATGGTATATATGGTATAAATTTTCTTTAGTCCGCCCTAGTCGACCGCTGATGATGATAGCTATCGAAACGCATTCGAAGTTTTTTAATTTTGTGTGGTACGTAGGTGTATTTTGATTTACAGATCCTGCCACAGTTCCAGTGTTCCAGATTTTTCACATAAATAAAAAGTTTACCTCGAGTAGGATTTGAACCTACGACCTGTACTAACGCTAGAGTACCGCGCTAACCAACTGCGTAAAATTTGTATTTATATATGTAGAACTGATGTAAATTCTAAATATATTGAGATTGTAATCCAATTACTTATGTTAATGGAATGTGAGCCTGCAATACCGAAAGGATTCACGCATACAAAAACAATATTAATATTAAATCATTATAAGTTTTTTTATGAACAAGTAAATTCAAAAGTAAATATATAATTCAAAATTATTATAATTTTATTAAATACATAGATAAAAACTTTACCTCGAGTAGGATTTGAACCTAGGACCTGTACTTTGCTAGAGTACCGCGCTAACCAACTGCGTTATCGAGATTCAAGCACCAAGCGATGTAAATTTTGTCTTTATGCATGTAGAACTGATGTAAACTCTAAATATAATGAGATTACACTAAAATTACTTATATTAGTTTACTTTTGAACTTATGCGTTCATAACTAAACTTATAACAATTTAATATTAGTCAAGTTGCTTTGGTACCTATATGTGAATCCTTGCGATATTGCAGGCTCACATTCCATTAACATAAGTAATTTGATTGTAATCTCATTATATTTAGAATTTACATCAGTTCTACACACATAAAGACAAAATTTACAGCAATTGGGGCTTGAATCTCGATAACACAGTTGGTTAGCGCCGTACTCTAACAAAGTACAGGTCGTAGGATCAAATACTACTCCAACTAAACTTTTTATTTATGTATTTAATCTACGCCAGTGTCATTATGACATATTTATCATCTTCATTTGGGTGTCATTATGGCCTTCATAATAGCACCCAGTGCCATTATGAACTCATAATAACACGCAAATTTTAAAATAAAAAACAGGCAAAAAGAAAGTTAGTTACAACTTTTACTTCATTATACGTATAATCTTTACCAACATTTATTTATTGTAAACATTAATTATAAAGTCTGTACAATTTGTTAAATTCAGTCCATCAGTGCGTGAAACTCATGTAAAGCACAAAAGTGAACGCAAATAATGACGTTGTCAACGTAAAAATTGCAACAATCAACAAGCGCGGTTACTATAACATCGATTAATATGGGCACTTAATAATTTTGAATTTTTATCTACAAAAACGTTTCTGATATTGTAAACAAATCGAATCTATGCGAAGAAAATCTATTTGGACTGGCGTAGATTAAATTTTGAATGATACACGTTCGGTATGACCTTCGTAAAGAAACTTGTGTAAATAAACCACTCGGCTAACGCCTCGTGGTTTAACTTTACACGCGTTTCATTATGACGTTCATATCGAACTAGTATCATTAATAACTATAATGAAATCATAATAATTTTTAATTATATACTTACTTTTGAACTTACTCGTTCATAACAAAATCGATATTCATAATAATATCGATAGTACAGTTTAATTAATTTTTAGACATATCTGGCTTTGTATTAAGAAACTTTTCATAGAAACGTTATGTAAAATGAAATTTTATCTAAAAAATTTGTACACATTTTCTTATAAACTTAATCCTTATTCCGATATTGAAAATATCTGGTGTGGAACAACACACGACCTTTCAATCTGCAAAGTGAGAATTAACAGAAATGAAGGAATTTTTATAATTTTGTTTTGATAATTATGCAACTCCTATTTAATACGGTCATAACGAAAATATACAACATTGTAAAAAAGAAAACAATAATCTGTGTCACATGGACGTTTATAACTTCATATCAGATAGAGTTTAATAGACATATACATGCTAACATGAAAAAAAGCCACCCGCTTGTATAATATATCGATAACACAGTTTGAGCATTTTCAATCCTATTTAATTAATTTTTAAACCTATTTGGCCGTGCACAAAAAATCTTCATAATGGAAAGTTACGTAAAATTAAATTCTATTTAACAAATATATTGACACATTTTCTTATAAAGCTTATCGTTGTTTAAATATTGAAAAACATGAACCAACAATAACCTTAGGCATTTTTTTGTCGCTAAATTACCCTTCGTATCAAAAAATTGCATAGAAAATAATTAATCAACATTCTTAAGGTCTACATGACTGTATTTTTATATCTTTGAAATATACAGCTGTTTCAGAAATATTTGATAAAAACCATAAACTGCTTCTGATAAACTCCATCCTCCACTGCTGAAATTCGCTCAAGAAGAAATGAAGACAAGCATAAATACAAAATTTTAAATATGTAGATGTCGTTCTAGAGTTATCTTTAATACTAACACACACACGCGATTACAAGCACACGCACAGGCACACGCACACGCAAACGAACGTGTACGGGAATACGCACACACAAACAAGCGCACACGGGTAAGTACACGCATGCACATGCACACGCACACCCACTTTCACGCACAAGCACGCGCACACGCACACGATGAAAACTCAAAATTCCAGCGTAACAATACATTATATACAAATATATATATATATATATATATATATATATATATATATATATATATATATATATATATATATAGGAAAATTTCGGAGATCAAGCGATATCCGAGAAAACCCAGGGCGTGGCTTTGATATGTGAACAATACCTTCCTAGTTGGGCCACATGGAAAACATAAGCTGGATGAATTCCTAGACCATTTAAACAGCCGCGCAGCCCCCATAAAATTTAAAATAGAATTGTCGAAACATAGACTGCAACACACAATGAAGATCAAAATTCCAAAAATTGTGTATATAACCAACCATGCGAATGAGGCCGATCATATAACGGAAAAATAGTAAACCACTCAAAGTCAGAACTCAGGAATATAGGAATAACATCTGCAAAGCCGAAACAAAAAGATCAAGAATCGCCGAACATGTGTGAAACGAAGATCAACGAATCCAATGGGATAACATATAGATAGTGGCGAAAATGCAACTCGCCAAAAACTCAAATAAACCACTTACATGGACTGGCAGAAAACGCGATATGCCAAGCTTGAACAGAAATAAAACCAACAATGCGCGAAGAGCTTAGGTGCAATAGCCCGCCCAACATGCGGAATACATATATATATATATATATATATATATATATATATATATATATATATATATATATATATATATATAAAACTCCGCATGTAATTAGTTCAGACATTGATCTTTTAATAAATATTATGACTTTTTTAATTTTTATACAGAGTGTACCCGAAATATATATTTATAGCTTTTTTTGTTTTAAATATAAATAACTGTCTTGTTTTAAATGCAACACCCTGTATATTATTCGAAAGAAAATTGAAAGATATACATTTTTTGTAATAAGCAAATTTTGTCTATCTGCAACGGTTTTTGAAATATTTACAATTTTAAGATTTTGTTTTTAATTCTTCGTGGTATAATAAATGTACACCCTGTATAATATCAGGTATGTTGACCAGAAAACGATCATAACAGATGCCATACTTAAATAATGATAAAAAGTACTGACTTTTATTTTGGTGAAGAAGAAATAGTTTATATTACAAAAAAAATCCATTCCTTCTGCTGCAATAAAAGAAATCCCTACTCTCGACAAAATAGTGGCAGTACTAAAAGAAGACGTTGATGGATCACAATTGTCTCGGTTCACACTACAAGGGATACTACAGGAATTTAATTTTTCGTGGAAAAGGGTGAATCGAAAATCAATGCTAATTGATAATCTCCAAATTGTTTCTTTCAGACGCAAATACTTTCGTGAAAGGAAGAAGTTTTGTGCCGAAGGACATGAAACCTTTTATCTCGATGATACTTGGTTGAACGAAGGGTATACTGTAAAAAAAATTTGACAAGATAAAAATGTTATAAGTCGCCATCAAGCAGTCCAAGAGTGTTGGTTAACTGGAATAAATCCACCATCGGGCAAAGGTCGATGCCTAATTATTACACATGTAGGTAGCGCTACTGGATTCTTAAAAAATGGGTTATTACGAAGACATGAACGCTGATGTTTTTTAAGAACAATTTGAACTCAATCGAGAGCTTTTAGCTATAGCAAATCATAAATAATTTTTTAAGTATGTTATTGATCATATAATTAAAGGGCAATAGCGTATGTGGGAACTTGATGTGATAATGGAAGAAACTATAGAACCCGTTATAGTATCCACAGAACAAGATGCCAGCTCTTCCGAATCGGAGGCGGATGTTAAAGACTGATTGTTAGTTACGTATCGCATTTGTTTCCAAAACCTACATTTATGACAATATTAAATGTAAAAAAATTAATGTAAACTAAATTTATAATTATTTTACATTAATCAAAACATCGGCATTTTGAATAGCCACATATAAGATACATAAATGTTTAATACTTTTACGCCTTGCAATTGTTTGATAATTAATTTACAATATTTAATACACTGAAATCCAACCGCACGTCTGTGAATTGTCTGATCTTCAGGAAGGAAAAGGAAAAGGTCACGTATTTCATTCCCCCCCCCAAGCGGGAGGACCGGCTGCTTGAGCTTTCCAAGCTCCTTCAGCCACAAATTATGGATTCCCAGCATTACGTATATATGCATGGTAGGGTTAAGGATGTGTGTGGTCAGGATAGGGTCGGAAAGGAGTTAGGGATCTGAAGGGAAAAATACTACCCTAGCATTCGTCTAATTAGCCGCACATAGTATGCATATACGCAGTGACCATGCCGCTACATGTGTATGAGGAAAACCCCCTGATCTGCAGGCTTAAGTCGAATTTTAAAAGTTCGTCTTTTGTTTGTGGTTTACTTGAACCGTCTTTATTTAACACAATATTTTGCAAGTAGCACATTTACGTTCGTTTAAATTAGCCCGGTTTACTACTGATTTCTGTTTTCCACGTCCATGCAAAAAAACGACACTATTTCACTAATAAGATGATTTATTACTCTCTGATCTTTTGGGACGTACTTTACCTAGTTAAAACACAACCGATAATAATAAATACATATCAATTTCATGTTTTCTGAAAAATATCAGAAAAGTAGTTTACATAATATTATAAAAGAACGACAAGTACAAAGTAGCTTTTAAATCCAATGAACACACATTTTGAAATCGGGCAGAAATTGAACTGCACATTCTGTAGTTCTGCTTATATTCGACAAACGCTTAGGAATGTTGATATTAAATACAAATAACGCATTAGATGTTACATATGTAAAACACAGACTAATTAAATTATGCCAAATATTTAATTGTAAATGATCACCTTATGACTTCAGAAAGCAATATTTAATTTTTACATTTTGGTAATAAAAAAACTAGATGTTTTGAAAGCACTCGAAATTTATAAACATAAACAAAAAGACCTTTAATGAACGAACAGGTTGATCTTATAGATTCGTCTTTAACAGGTATTTTAAATATGGAATTATATATACTATAACTACTTGCTATTATTTACTTATATATTTTTCTTGATAATGATACATTGCTACTAAATATGGAATTCCACGAAGTAAGGTTAAATAATATAATTTTACCCTTTTTAAAACTTACTCGTTACTTTAGTTCGGGATATATATTATCCTTGTATATTTACAGAAAGCACTCTTGGTTCGTATAAAATAGTCTTTAAAGGTATTTATTTTTATGAATAGAAAAAGTCTTAAAAACATCTAAAAGCAAATAATTAACATTTCATCTTGATCTCATTTTGTTAATTTAAAAGAACCATTAAAACTGAATAAAGATGGATCGGTTTTAAATTAGTCGATAGCTAACCTAATGATAGATTTACATTGCCAAACTAAGAAATTGCAAAAATCCGCCCGTTAGCATTTTTCTTATTCGGTTACAAAACGCAGTAGGTGTTTTAATTTTTTTTTTTTGAAGATTTGTTGTTTCCTGTAAACAGAATAAATTTTCTTAGCATAAATGATCATGAGAATTAAAATACCTACAACAGCAGCAATTTAATGAAGCGAAAATTGTGTCTGAATAATTATTGACCGATGATAGTAATAATATTTTATATTTCAGACTTTAATATTGTTGAGGCAGTTACATTTTTGGAAAAAGTTACAGCAGTTAAAATGATATGTATTTAATTTTATACATTTTTTAAACGTGTATTTTTGAGTTGTTTGTTGTATACAGTCATGACATTTTTACGGATTTTTGCAGTATGCATAATATTAAAGTATACCATATGTTTTATGTGGCGCCGTACGAATTAACATAAAATAACTGTTGTTTAAACTGAACTATGAAAGATAATTAATAACTATTTTAAAGTGTATTTATTCTATTACAGTACCATGGCAGGGGAGGTATTTTAATTGGTTTAAAAGAATCAGTCTAATACGTTTTTGTTAAATTTATGTTTAGCCTTCACTTTCAACACTACTACATTATACTTATTTATCGTCCTGAGTTACAATTTCAGTTTACAACAAGCACAACTAATTTTTAACACACCTATTCTGAGTGGGCTACAAATGCGAAAAGTGGACATAGCTTATTAAAGCGATTTTAATAATTATGGCGTTGTATAAAAAGTTACAACGTAAGCAGCTACATTAATTTGATGTCTTTTGTAACGTATCAAATAATATATCACAACAAGATTATAATAAACAATTTTGAGACAAATTTGAAGGTCCTTTAATTAATTAAAGTCTATTACTATGGTAGTAATATTTTTTGTGTCATTTGTTAACGTGTGCCTAGATTATGCTGTATCTAATTAAGAAAATTTTATTTTAGAAGTATAATATGTACAAGATTTGATATGTGCATATTACACCATATAAGACAAACATGTTCCAATTAAATCAGAGAAAATTCGTATTTACTGTTCAATACATTACTACACTTCCGTCAAACCTGGTTGATTAGGAGATCCAACAATGTAACAAAAATTATTTTTTACATTTATAGATGCCTACATAATTCTAATTTTAATTGACAGCATTTTTTCATTTATTGATATAGGGCGGTTAATAAAATTTAATGTCAAGAAGGCTATTGAAATTAAAATTTATATTGAAACCTAATTCAGGTAGGTAATGCAACTGAAAATGTCAAATAACCTAACCCTACTATTAAAATAGATTTCCGCCGCACATTTCAAAAAAACCTTTATTACTTTATATTTGCTTCCTGCTCTATTTATTATTTTAATCATTGTGTTTTATAAATTTTTAAAACTTATTCAGTTGAATGTTGGCGTTATCGGTATACGTTATTATTTACAGTTATAGATTAAAGACACTTATCTTTTTGGTTTTAAATGGCGTGTTTATACCTATATTCTACAATCCTTAAAAGTACGCACGTAAAGTTAGCATAGCCATTACAAAAACACAATTGCTTAAAACCTACACCATATAATGCTAATGCTAATTTGTTACAACAAAAAGATTCGGTGCTCCCCTGGGATTGCCAGGCTGTTCCTGGTTAGCATAATATTCGTAATGTTTAAGTCAACAATGCGATCTATATCTCATAATTTCGTCCTAACTTTGTGCTAGGTTACTACCCTCAAATGCTTGTATCTTTTATAATATTTTTGAATTTAAACTTCAAGTAAAGTACGCCCCAGAATATCAGAGAGTAATAAGTCATGTTATTCGTAAAATAATGTAGCGTCCCCCATGTACCCTATCTTGAAAAGTGTAATTTGAACTGTCCAAAATAATGCAAATCTAAGAACAAATAGCTAAGTGATTTATCTTGACTTTACTGACAATAATGTTACTATTATTCAAATTAATTGCCTGCCTTACTTTAATTTTCCTGGCAATAATTAAAATATTAGAATTTATTTACAAGTCTAATATTTAATTACTGGCAAACCTCAAATCTGATCAAAGGAATTGGCAGTCTAGTGGTAGGTACGTTGCGCTATCTGAATTAGATAGGCTAAAAGAGGTTAAGTATTGCATCATGTGGAGCAAGTAAAAAATGAAACTACTCAAATTAAAATTAACGAGCTTTGCGCAATGATGGTTCAACCCGTTAATGTACTATTGTGGGAAAGAACCACCAATAAAACCCGCTTTATTTATAAATAAGTAATTGCACAAGTACATTAATAAATTAAATAACAAAAAAACAGTGAAAGGGTTAAATATATAACAAAACACCATTAAATTAGGTTAAAGTGCGTATAAAATTATAACATTCAGAGAAAAAGAAATAATAAAAAAAAGCATTTTAGTTACACATGAACACAATTAAAAAACCCATGTAGGCCCACCCACAATTGTGTCAGAAATAAATCAGAATAAAAATCGTAATACCAAACATGTTGCCTTTTAAAATCAATTATGCCGGTCTTTAAGTGAATAAGCACATAAAACAATAAGGCAAATTACGGCACATATAAAATACAACAGAAAATATACAAGGAATTTACACGTACACAATTGTTTAGTGACTACCAAAGTACATAATACATATGTACAGTTACAATAAATTATATACAAAGAGAAATTAGTTCGCAGGCAAATAATTTTACTTAACCCTTTTAAGGATCACTGGTAGCTATGTTTACCCTTTCCTATATTATTGAATATTGGGCTTTAAGTTCAAAGAGCGAGTTCCAAACGATATCTGGTAGCATTAGCTACCAGATACTACATGAACGTGCGCATGAACCTAAAACTGAATCACTGGTAAACATAGCTACCAGTGGGCACGTAGTACGGTACTTTTTAGTAGTATTGTTGACATTGAAATTTATTTGTGTTATTTATTATTTTATCTATAAAAATACTGTGAAATAAATACACGAAGTGATTAAAGGATACTCTTAGGCTGCTCACTTGATAGCAAAAAGGTAAGTATAGTTTAGTTCTATTATTAGTTTCAATGTATAACTTTTTAGATAATCCTAACCTATTTTATAATGAATACTTTATGAACATTTTCTGTACATATAATCAAATAATTTTGAAATAGTAATTACTGGAAGAGATAGTGTAGTCTTTGGTCTTTCATTTATGAATGAATTACATTTTGTTTCGCGTTGCAAAAAGATGTTTTGGGTGATAATACGTAATTGTTGTTGCAGCAATGAAGAAACCGCCAAAAAAGTGGGAACCCCCGCTCACCCCAAATTAATTAGAGAACTTGACGTGGAAGGACGATTCAGAAGATGAAAATTTTTGCCTGTCAGACTATGGGGGTGACTCTGATGCAGAAGATGATATTTCATTTATACCTTTTTCGGCGAAATGTAGCACTCGTCATTCGATTAGTTCCAGTCGACGCGTCAAGTGAAAATAGTCAAACGCTATCGACTATGGTTTTAGCAAACAGCACTGATACAGTTAACGCTATATCAGGTGAATCTGCTAATCATCAAACTCATTCTGTTCCTGATTACTCCGTTCTCGACGATATTGATTCTGATAACTCACGTCTGGATCCAGACTATTTTCCAGAAAATCATTGTACAAAAAACAATGTGGCCTATATATTTTCTTCTGTAAGTGACAGAATCAGAAGCGAATGAAATTATTGAAGACAATGTAAATGTTTCAACTCCTAAAACTGCAGACTTCAGGTGGTGTAAGAAGATAGATCAAGTCTTAGAGTACAGCTCATTCGATTTCTGTGAAATTTCAAAAATAAACATAGACTTTCCAGAAAATCCAACCCCTTTAGATTTCTTTAGTGCTATTTTCACTAATGATATGTATCAAAAAATTATAGATGAATCGAATCTGTATGCAATACAATTTGGAAAATGTTTAGATATAACTACACAGGAACTACAGGCCTTCTTCGGTGTTCTCATAATTATAGGTTTCCACACGTTACCTACAGTGAAATCATACTGGTCGTCTGACAAAAACTTCTTTGTACCAAGAGTGGCAGAGGTTTTTACAGTGAAAAGATTTCTGAAAATTCTGAGACTGCTACATATAAATGACAATTCAAAAATGCCTCAAAAAGGTGACCCTATGTTCGATAAGTTGTATAAAATCCGACCGCTCATAAAGCATGTAAAAGCAAAATTTTCTGAATTGCTTACACCGTCCAGATGTTTGTCAATCGACGAAAGCATGATTCCTTTCAAGGGACGAACTGTGTTGAAGCAGTACATGCCCATGAAGCCGGTGAAGAGAGGAATTAAGGTTTTGGCCATAGCATGTGCAAAGACTGGTTACTTGATCGATTTCGATGTCTATCAAGGCAAAACGGATGCAGCTGTCCAAGACACACTTGGTGAGAGGGTCGTAATGCAACTTAGTAGCCAGTTTCAAAATCGTGGATATTGCATTTACTACGACAATTTTTTCTACATTGCCCCTCTTCGCAAAACTTTTAGAAAAACAACTTTTCGCCTGTGAGACATTTCGAACGCCGAGGAAATATTTCCCAAAGCAATGCTTAGCTGATGACAAAAAATTAAAGAAGAGTGAGTCTGATTCCGTAGCTAGTGGCAACATATCCGTCTATAAATGGAAAAACTGGGGAACAAAATGTGTGACACTGATAAGTAACATGCATAACTTCAAAGAAAAAACAACTGTCCTCAGAACAAGTAAGGATGGCACTCGTGAAGAAGTCCCTTGTCCAACTGCTATTGCTGATTATAATGCACACATGGGTGGGGTAGATCGTTTTGATCAGTTGATGTCAACCTATTCGATTCAATGGAAGTCCAAAAGATGGCGGATAAAATTATTTTACTACATGCTTGACGCATCAATAGTAAACAGCTACATTTTATATAGGCACCATCATCATAAAAACTACCCCCGTGAAGTAGCTCTTACACATCTTCAATACAAAAGTCAGTTGGCTGATCAATTGATTGGTGTATTCTCATCCTGAAAACGACCTGGACCCAATCATTTTTATACAAAATTTATGAAAATATTCACAATATATGAATAACCTGAGTTTTGCTCCTTAAAGGGTTAACCGAACTGACACAAAAAAACTCATTAAACAACGCCTTACAAGGGTAAGTTGTAAATAGATCATAACATCGTGACCGATATACAAGTTTGAGTGCGTTAGAAAAATACAGCGTCCCTTTCTCAGGTTACACATTAATCTATACAACAGTAAAAACAATATTCGAGGTGTTTAGTGGTCATCTGGACCCGGGAGTATGTAAACACTCGGCAATTTCCTATTACAATTATAACCTAGGTTTATCCTGTATCCGCTCATCCAGGCCCACCTCTACACAAATATAAATATAATCAACGCACAACAATGCTAATTCACCCAAATACAAGAGCGATGGGGTCCTGTACTGTTTTTCATTTTAACAGATTTCAGCTTAACGATCCCTCGTACGAATGGGAACCTTTGCAGAGTTTGATTTTTAATAAGTACAGCTCGGGAAGTATGCACTGAAAAACCCCTAAAATATGCATGCAAATATGCACCAAAAACAGTCAAAATAAGCACTAAAATATGCTTTTATGCATTTTAGTATACATAATGAAACAACGAAATAAATACTCATTTTACCTTGTATTTATACATTATTTATTGTAAGAACTATCTATGCAAAAAATACACAAAAAATAAGTATAATAAATTATTTTATTTATTTATTACTGCTAATTTCAATAATAAAGTTGAATATATCGGTACATATTAAAATTCTTAAATCTCAATAGCTATTTAAAAAAAGAAACAATTTTGAAGTTTAGAACTTTAAAAAGTTTGGATTGTAAGATTTTATTATAAAAATTTTAATTTCACATTTTAGTAAATAGTTTAATTCTTTGATTGATAATATGGGAATTTAAAATATATTTTTGAAAAGTAAAACATTCAGACATAATAAGACTTGCCTTTTTGTTGCAAACTGTGCAAAAAATATGGTTGTCATCAATGATTTAAAATCGGTTTTATTACTAATCCACTTCTTGAGAACAGATTTATTGGCACTTTGTCTTGGCATTTGCACACACTTCTGATAAACACTTCAGTGAAGAAAATTGGAATAAAACTAAATAAAGTAAATGCAAGTTTTTTTCTTCGAACCTTAAATTTAAATGGGACTGGCAGCAAATGATTTTATTGTGGTTGAATTCGCAGTGATATGATGGTAATCTATGTACGGTAATCACGCGAGAAGCAGAGTGCATCAATAACATACGTAACAAAGTGTTACTTATGCTGATTTACATAGTTTCTTCAAATTATATCTGTTTTGATGTTAACCATTTAGAAAATACATAAAAATAACGTATTGGCGCATCAACCTTTAAATGTTACGTTATAATTAAATAATCACTTGTAAAGCTTTCGAACGTAATTACACCACTTAAAATAAACACAAAAATGTTGACATTAACTCAATGATCTAAATCAAAACAAAACAAACACTTAAAATGCGCGTAAATACTGTGCTGTATAATAAATGGGGTTCACAGCTGGATTCACATTAAAGAAAAATACAAGTTCGTTATCCTAAAAAGATGTATTATGAAATCATCACCTTCCAGATAACCACACAATCGTTACATAAATTTCTTTCTATTCCAATTAAATCGCTTCGTTTACCTAATGGGCGGTGATACTAGCTAGTTTCAACGTCTGTGTTAACTAAAATTATGGTAAATATTACTCGTATGCCGAAATAACGAATAGTTATAACAAATAAGTTGCGTTCCACTCGTAACGCAATCATCACATTAAATTTCGGTACAAATTAACCAATCAAAAGAATTCACATAAATTTGACTACAGCACGGATGAATACGCTTGGATTAAAAATTTAAAGGATCGACTAAGAAATTAATCCAAAATAACAAAACAAAGCAGCGTATTCACCCGTTAGAACATACAAGAAAAAAATACACACAATAATTTATTAAAATTTTGTCAACTATAACAAGAATTTGAACTGAATGATTACCTTAAATTTTGATCTGGTGGGAACCCAGAGGATGAGCCTTGTGGCGGCGTTCGTAATGTGTTCGAAGTTGTAACTACGCTCGCAACTCCAAGTACGGCGCCCCTCGAAAATGAATGAGGCGCTTCGATTTAAAGTACCAATTTGCGGTCGATTATCATCCCAATTGGTTGTACGGTACACTACCGTCTATATTTACGTGTAACTTGTGAACTTTACTTTACTTATGACCTAGTTCTGCTTGACTATCATTGATTATTCTTCTTTAACTATACACAAAAGCGTAATTATTTACGAGTTATTCGTTATAGGCGAACTGTGAAATTATTGTTTGGAATTAGGAACGACCGTTTGGTTTCTTCCGCACAACAGCGATGATCACTCCAAAGAACACAATAAGATTCCAACAAGGGTTGCTTGGGGATGCTGCCCCTACTAACGAAGTTCTTTCAAAACGGATTTGGGGTAACGCCGTTCCACGAGAATTCACTGGCTGTCGTAACGGTAACTGTTAATGCTTCTGCGTCTAAACTAGCAGTCTCTCCGCGAATCATACCATTAGTGCCACATTGGATCTTTATTCCCCTCTTCTTAATTAACCAAACATAAAAATGATTAAAAATTATTATTAATTTTATTAAATATATAGATAAAAAGTTTATCTCGAGTAGGATTTGAAACTACGACCTGTATTTTGCTAGAGTACCGCGGTAACTAACTGCGTTATCGAAGTACAAGGCCCAATCTTTATGTATGCCGAACTGATGTAAATTCTAAATGTAATGAGATAACAATCAAATTGCTTATATTAATGGAATGTGAGCCTGCAATATCGCAAGCATTTAGACGTACCAAAGGAACTTGACTAATATTAAATGATTATAAGTTTTTGTTATGAACCAATATTTATTTATTTAACGCTTTTATTCAACTCACTTTGTCTCTCCGGTTGAAATCCTGTAATTGAATTTTTAACAACTTCCCGATCTCCAATTGAGCTCAAATTTGGCATACATGCATATTCTTGATGACAATATACGAATATGTGTTTTTTGGTTTAACTTTTGCGGCCAAATTTGGCCAAATATGGTCTAAATTTTTGTTTATAAAGCTAGGGCCTTGAAATTTTTGACTTAAGCTTCTAGCATAAGACCATGCACAAAGATACATACGTTGAGTTCAAGATCAGTGGTCTGCGCCCGGGGGGCTCAAAGCATTGCATTCGGTCAAAAAAAATCAAGTATTTTCCGATCTCTGGTTGAGCTGAATTTCGGCATTCATGTATTGGCCAAGTAAGTTCGAAATTTTTGTTTATAAAACTACGGTCTTAAAAAATTTAGTTTCTTTCTTTGTTGGAACTTACACCCAAGCGATTAAAAAGTAGAAAATACAAATAAGTAAAAAAAACCTATTCTTTTTATATATTTACTTTTGAACGTATTCCCTCATAACCAAAACTTTTAATAATAAAAATGATTACTTAAATTTTTCAAATACGCGCTAACACGATCTAGACTCGAAAGCCGTCGGAAAAATTGTTATCTTCAAAAAAATATTTCACCAGGTGGGCCTTATCACTGTAATCGATATCCTGTAAATTGAAGATTTTTTAGCGACGCTAACCCTTAACGCGTCATATCTAAAAGATAAACTCTTTGTTTAAGACCAACAATGCTTCTCTGCGCTATATTTAAATACAAAGTAACAATTTTAATACAACAAAGATTTTCCACTGACGCAATTTAACGTAAACGACTATATTCAACCATATACCTAAATTACAAACAACTCTTGTTTACAAGGAAACTATTTAATTCACAATCAAACTAGTAAGACGGATTTCACTAACTATCGATACCAATAATGTAAATCACATCTTAACTTTAAACTACCATCTAAACGTGATAAATAAACCAAAAACTGTATTTCGTTAAAAAAAAGGATTCTAAATGCGTTCACCATTTGCAAAAATTTCGAATACTTTGCAAATACGTAAAAAAAAACAAAATACAAACGTTACAATCGAAATGCTTCCCAAAAATGTATGCGTCTAAAGTTCAATTGCATGAACTTATACTATATTTCAGAAGTCCGGTACTACAGAATAATTTATAATTTAGGAATTAACGGCAAATATTTGATAAAATCACGACCACATGACAATGGTAACTTGCAATATCCAGAACAATTACAGCTCCCAGTGGAATGTTTGTTATCATTTGTTCAAATTATACTTCAAAAACGTCAGCGTTCGTATCCTCGAGGTAACCTCTGTGTGCTTGGAGTCAAACACAAGTAAATCATTTTTTAAGAATCCATTAGCACTACCTATATATGTAATTATTAGTGATCGACCTTTCCCCCGTGGTGGATTTATTCCAGTTGACCAACCCTCTTGGACCGCTTGATGGCGACTTGTAACATTTTTATCTTGCAAAATTTTTTTTATAGTATATCTTCCGTTCAACCAAGTCACATTGAAGGTATTTTCGTCTCTAAGAAACAATTTGGAGATTATCAATTAGTATGACTTTCGATTCACCTTTTCCCACGAAAAGTTAAGTTCCTGTAGTGTCCTGTCTAGTAGCGACCGAGACAATTGTGATCCATCAACGTCTTCTTTTAGTACTGAAATTATTTTGTTGAGGGTAGGAATTTCTTTCTTGAAGTAGAAGGAATCGATTTTTTTTCTAATATGAACTTTTTCTTCTTCTTTAATAACCTGTGTACTATTGACTTCCCCACTCCCACCATACTACAATACATTTCTACTACTCTATATGTCGGATTTTGATACCTTAAGGCATTGTATACATTCAGAATGATAATTTTTGAATTCCCAGAAATCGAACTGAAACGTTCTGCCGTAGGAAAATCGGAAGATGCCATTTTCACCACCGTTTTCAACCCAAATTGGAAACTAACTGAGCATTTTAATGTACTTGTTTTGAAATAACAAATTTGGTAATTGCGTCTTAAAGCATGCCCCATTAAGTGAGCCAGCTTTCTAATTTACAGGTAATTAGATGATAGTGTAATGAGTACTTTCTAAATTTATACACATTTTCTTGGAATTTCGGTCGACCTCGCTTTCCTGTAAAATAATGTACTATCTCTGCTTCAGTAAAGATGACGTTTGTATTAATTCAATCTTAAACAATTTATGCGTAACTAACAAAGACAGAGCTGTTGCTTCATTTCTTATTAAACGAAATGCTAAATTGATTCATCTAAATTTAAAACAAAAGCGTGATAATAACGTCACAAACGGTTTCTCTGCTGAAACTTGAAATACACTTAAATACACTTTAACAAACATTATTTGGTTTGATAAAAAATACTTGCAGGTTATTTAAACAAAGACATATATATTAAATCACTTAATTTTTTTTCTATTTGTATGTATTGTATGAAAATTCAATATATTTTACAGACCTTATAGTATATGCCTTTAATAAGTACGCCACTGATATGCCGCTGTCAAGATGATTTATTACTCTGTGATATTCTGAGACGTACTATAAACCACAAAAACCCTATAACGAAGCGTTCATTACGAGAACTGACATATTATAGTTCTGTGCAAATTTGGTGCTACTTTGTTACTCTTTTTGGGCTAAAACGTTATGAAAACCACGAAAGCATTATAACAAAGCATAACTCGTGCTAAATTGGTGCTAAAATGAAAATTGTAGCTCGTTTTTCTAAACATCTGAGCTAAGCTATTTGGAAATTATAAAAACCTAAAAAATGTGACTATGCATGGCAGATCCGTATATAAGTGGTAAGTTTTTGAATATTTTTTTCTTAGTTTTCAAATTTGAAGGTTGATCCAACTTTTATTTTTGGTACTATATTATGTGATTTTAAGTTTAATTATAACATTACGTTGCATATTGTCTTATACTATATTTGTCCTTGACTTCAAATTCAAAATTTAAGCTAACTTTTACCTTTGTTACTATGTTTGACCTTAATTGAAATTAATTAATCCTGAAAGTAGGCAATTAATGACGGGAGAGCTAACAGGGCCATTATCGTTATTTATTGTTACCCTTCAATTGAATAAAAGTGAAATTTAGAGGATGGAAACGTTTAAGTTGTCACGGTTCGCGATAATAATAAAACATATTTGATAAATAACTATTAAATTAAATAACCAAGAACTAACTATAACTGGGAAATATAAATTAAAAATAATTGAGTCATTTGGTTGTAAATAAATAATAGGAAGTCTGGTGAGTGGCACGAGAGCCAGAAATCGCGTAGGGAGCAATCCGGTTGAAACATAATGTGATTGAAGGGTATGTAAGTGAAAAAATGTATATGTATATATGTACATTGTAGATATTCATACAGTAAGTATACGACCTATTATTCATTTCTACTTTTTACTTCCTTACAATGTCGAGGCAGTAGACAAATAACTGCCCGGTAGTAGGACGATACCGTTAGTAGGGAATGCTACATCGTCTGGGGCATGATTTGGCTAGTAACCGATCTGGTATTGCTCATGGTAGTACTGCATGGTGAAGAATTTGAAATTGCGAATGTAATGTACGAAAGGCACCTTGATATTCTGTGTGTGTCGGAGATAAAGTGCAAAGGAAAGGACGCTGTGGAGATGGGGGATGGTAGCCTAGCACTATGGTCAGGAGTTAAGACTGAAGTGCATGGCGCAAAAGGAGTTGGGTTGATCATAAGTGAAGAGCAAAAGATGTGTTAAAGAGTAAGAATTGGTATCTTTCCTGGTAATGTGGGTTGGTGCTTCGAAGAATTTTTCTTATTGCATGCTATGCACCGGTGAACGGCGAAAGAGACCAGCAGCGTGGGAACTTCTGGAATGAAGTAGAGAACGTGTTGAACGTATGTAATCCAAACGAAAGAGTGATGATAGTGGGGGATATGAACGGATGGGTGGGTGTACAGGGAGAACATACTGAACGCGTTCTAGGAAAGTTCGGAGATCAAAGAGTCAATAAGGATGGTGAACGCCTAGTGAACATCTGTGTGAAGAGAAGCCTGTTTGTATCCAATACGTGGTTTAAACAAAGTGTGCATACGTATACATGGGAAAGAGGTGAATCGAAAAGTATGATAGACATGATAGTGTACGGTGAACGGCTTAGAAACCTGGTGAAAGACACAAAAGTAATGCACGGATCGGAGTGTGGATCGGACCACTTTTTGTTGCATCGTGAGTGGGTTTAGGGCAAAAGTGGGTCTGGAGAAGGAAAGCAAACGTAGTGCGAACGTCCAGAATTAGGGTACACAAACTAGTGAATAATAGTGCGAGAATGAAATATGCAGATGCTGTGAGTAAACAGTTGAATATGAATGAAACAATGTGGAACAAATAAATAAAAGACACTGACGTTGAAAGTGCATGGATAATCTAAAAAAACTTCTGCAAATAAGATACTTAGAAAAGGCGATTGTATGAGGTGTACAGATTAAGAAACAAAGAAGCGAAGGAGGCAGTGAGAATAAGTAAAGAGGAAGTGATAGCTGTGGAAGGATAGAAAATGCAGAATGATTTTGAGGGAAACAATGTAAAGAACCAGCGTCCTTTACGTATCCTTTTTAGCATAAATTATTTGCGGACCATCCTATATCTAAAATTTCAAAAGTTTACGCGATATTGCACAACGAATAATTTATTAATCACCGCTGACGTGTATTTCTAAAAACCCGTAAGTTTTTGCACGTCAGAACGATTACAACCAATCGCAGAACGGCATCCCCCGCACGGTAGCCGCGAAGCCGCCCACAAATGCACCTTTATAAAACCGCGACACGCGTGAAAAGGAGGATGAATCGAAGTAGATTCAAGTCAAGCCGATATCCAGCAGCCGCCACCGTACCGTTTGCTTCGTGTAAGCACCAACCTGTTATTCACCGTCGAAGAGTCCATCGCGATCGTGTGATAACGCGCACCACCTCGCACCGGGCAACCTAAAGTTTAATCCTGTACTGCCATTGATAGACACGTAAGTTGTAAAGTTATAGAATCTGACAATTTACAATCAAACACTACAGAACGTAAATAACGCCGGGCTGAGTCTCCAGGAGTTATACCAAGTACACTAACACCTAGAGTGCCACGCAGGGTAGATCCCGACGTCACTCGCAAATACAAAGTACACTAACACCTAGAGTGCCACGCAGGGTAGATCCCGACGTCACTCACAAATACTTGAGGGTGAAGGGTTGTTACAGGGCTGTAAAGACCTGCGACCTTTCTCTTAGTCTATCCAGTTAAGACAGGCCGTCGCCTACGTCTTCTGAGTATTACTGAAATCCCGCTCGAAACTCATACATACAGACCAACACAATAACCATACACGGTGTCTTTAATCGCAGGAGAGTAAACCCGAAACCTGTTGTATAAATTTGTAGTCAATATAACCATCGCAAACACCTAGTGTGACATCGTTTGTAAATAAATTAGATAGTACGTAAATTATCCAATATTTACCTTAAACCTATTAAAGTCGTTTTAGAGTAGTTTTAATATCAAGTATTTTGTTCCCTTGATTGATTGTAGATAATTAGACTTAGTATAGAAATCCGTAATTAATTCCGTTAAATAAATAATCTAATTGCCTAATCAAACCGGTTAGAATTAAAGAAAGACAGTCCCGAGATCTCGCATTTGCATACGCGCATTTCGAGTGCATTATTTCCTGGGAGTACGACATACTCGCTTCAGCGCTCCAGAGTTACTGAAGGATAAGCACGATATTGATTTTCTCAGTCCCCGAAACGATTCGAGTTCATTGCGCTGGCGCCTCCGACCAAAAACGGTATCGAGACTACCACGCCCGCTTCTGTAAATACAGGACCGTAACATAAATTTTACGTATTAGGTAAGGAGTAGATTAAATAATATCTCTGTTCACAGAAGCGACTACGCACACAGTAACTAGCCGCCCACCAGGAGAACGAGAGTGAGGAGCCGCCATGACCAAGAAGCCCCAATACATTCTGAGTTGATGTTAATTCAAGTTTTTATTATATTGTTAACTTTATTTAATATACGTTATAAACCGCTTTAAGAGATTTATTTAAGGTGACAGTGTTAAGCCTATCCAGTACTTAATAGGAACCACACCCCGTTTATAAAATAAATTATAAACACGATTGAGCAAAGCCGAGGCAAAATAAAACCGCGTTGGGTTACCAAACCAGAAGGCGCGTAAATAATAATCATTTAATTAAAAACGTAATAGGGGGGCATTATAACAACAAACTCTTCTGAAAATGGGTCAAAAATATAAAACGTCGCCCAATACAGAACGCTGAAGGAGTTATGAATATGAGCAACGAAATAGTATGGGACGATTGTGAAGTGAGGAAATGCTGGGAAGAATATTTCGGAAAGCTGTACAGTAGTGAGAAAAGTAAGACTGAAGGGTTAAATAAGGAGAATGTAGAAGGGATGGTGAATGAAACTGAGAAGGATATTGGGATAAATGAGGTGGAGAAAACGGTAGGCAGGTTGAAAAACGGCAAGGGAGCAGGTGTAAATGAAATCACTGGTGAAATGCTAAAGTGGGTGCAAAGCTTATACGAAGAATGTGAGAATAATTCAATGTATGCTTTATGTGAGCGCGATCATTGTACCACTGTATAAGGGTAAGGGGAACAAAAATGATTGCAAGAACTACAGAAGTATAAGTTTGTTCAGCGTGCTTGGTAAAGTATTTGGATGAATACTGATTGATAGAGTACGAGAAACTACACAAACAGAGATTTGGGATGTGTCGGGTGGCTTCATGCCAGGGAGAGACTGTGTCAATCAGATGGTTGCTCTCCAGCAGGTGATCGAAAACTGTTTAAGTGTAAAAAGGAAGCTGTACTATGCGTTTGTAGATCTGGAGAAAGCATACGACAAAGTGAATAGGGAGAAGCTGTGGGAAATATTAAATGAATATGGCGTGAGTAGAGGTCTAATAAACGGAATAAGGCAGTATACAACGGTAGTCGGGCATGTGTTAGGGTGAGAGGAGGTGTGAGTGCGTACGTTAATATTGAGCAAGAAGTGCGACAAAACTGTGTTATGTCACCGTGGTTGTTCAATGTATACATGGATAAATGTGTTAGACAAGCATGTACCGACACAAACGGTGTAATGGTTGGTACCGTAAATGTTCAACTTCTTGTGTATGCAGATGACAAAGTCTTATTAAGTGACAGTGCAGATGAGTTACATACTGCTCCGAGCAAGTTTGATATAGTCTGTGAGAGCATCGACCTAAAGGCAACGTGAACAAAACTAAGGTGGTGTTCAATCGGGAAGGTGGAAAGGAGAGTAGATTATTTACTCTTCAAGATGAAATTTTGAAGCAAGTGGACGAGCTGGTATATCTGGGTAGAATATCTACTGCAGACGGTACAATGGAGAGCGAGATTGGACGAAGGGTCAATGCTAGAAGGGAAGTGATTGGAAGTATGTGGATGATAATGAGAAACGAAAGCATGATCCTAGCTGCGAAACGAGCAATCCATAATGGCGTGTTTATCCCACCTGTACTGTATGGAACTGAGACATAGGTATGTCGAAAAAGCACGAAAGGAAAATAAATGTCATGGCTATAAGATTCCTGAGGAGCGCATATGGTAAAACGTGAAGAGACAAGACAAAGATATGAGTGCATAATCACGGTGTGGCGAGGAAAAAACGATGATGGATAGACAAAAAAGTAGTACATTACGTTAGTTTGGTCACATTGAGAGAATGAACATCAGATTAACGAAGCAAATGTGGGTGAGGTTAGAGGTAAGGTCATGCCTGGTAGGCTGCGTAAAACTTGGCTGAATGTAGTAGAATGTATGATAAAGGGAAGAAAGATAAGGAGTTTTAAAAATAAAAGGGCATGTCAGAGACATAATGTATGAATCTTGTGGAAGCTAGGGAGGCATGCGTAGGCACGGAGAAGAATTGTGAATGAAAAATAAATAAAAGGCAGGGATTGTTTTGCCTGTCCCGCAAGGGAATGGCGTGAAGGTTAATTTAAGTTAAGTTTAGATTAAGTTAAGATGATTGATGTATCATAATTTAGTGCTGATTGGGTGTTAATCGCTATGTTGAGCATGAAATTATTTGCTTGCATTTTTTATAAAATCTTTGTTCTGAAACGTTATCAAAATCACGAAAATCTTTTAACCGACCGTGGTATCAAGACGATTAGTATATCATCATTTGGTGATAATTTGGTGGTAATTGGATTAATTGTAGATGAAATTTGTTGCTTGCATTTTTTACGTTATATCTCGATTTCAAGTTCGACTGTAAGGTTTTTCTGATTTCAGTCAAAAAATGTGATAAAAAATACGACCAGCAAATTTCATTTTAGGGTAGCAAAGTAGCATGAAATTAGGACTAAATTATGAGACTATTTTTGACTAAGCACTTGTGCGTTGACTGTGTTAATTTTATGCTACTTAGGAACCTAAACGAGCAACAAATTTTTTGTGGTAACAAATAAGCACTAAAATATAGTATAGGTTTCAAGCAATTGTGCTGTAATGACAGTACTTTAGGCGTGTGCATTTAATAATTGTAGCACCTAGATATAAACACACGATTTAAATCCTATTAGATAAGTATCTTTAATCAGTAACTCTAAAATTCAGTATATTAAAAAATAACGCATACCGATAACGAATTAGCACCAAATTATAATAGATCATTCATCCAGATAAGGTTTTCCTGATTTCCATATCGATTTAGCCTAAAAAATTGATTTGCCATAATTTCGTAAGGAGGAAATTTGTGTAAGTGAATTTTTTTGGTCATAGAGTCTAACCCCGACGGCTGGAGAATTAATTTTGGGATGCACTATAGATACATCATGAGATCAATAGTTGGGAAGCTTTCGATAAGCCGTGTCAAAATTTCACACCGACCCCTTTCCTGTTGCCCCCCCGGAGTGAAAAAGAGTTAAAGTTTTCTCTATGGTTTTCACAAAATTTAGGCAGGGGATTCATGATACTCTAATGAGAGGTTTCGGTGCAAAGATAGGTTCACCACTAATTACAGCCTCTTCTACCCCCTGTAAGCGGGGTGGTTTATAATTACGAAACGGTAGATCACAAACGCGAATAGTTTTCTGTAATCTATTAGTTGGAATTGTACTAGCGCATATTGGCAGACAGGGCAGGGTAGAGCAGAACTTTGCCTGTGTTGACCTGCATCACGCAGTGTCCGCGACACAGTTTACTGCACACGTGCCACACGCGTTTGGAATATTTTCCATTTAAATTACGGCAGCCTAACATAATTTCCTCCATTTTAATTTTAAATCAGTATTTTATTTTTGCGATGGAAGAGTCTATAATTGAAGCCGTCCGACATTACATTGTCTTATATGATACTAGTCATGTCGACTATATGAAGACAAAATTAAAAAATGAGATATGGGAAAAGATAGCAAGTGAAATTAAATTAAAAAATGGTAAGTACCTACCTAGTATTATATTCAAAATTAATTTAGATTACGTACCTAGAATATTTATAATTACAATAGCAAATAAATACAATAGTTTTCATAAATTTGTATATATTATAATATAATTTGTCTACACATCAAATTATTTAGTATTTACCCCTAGAAACACTATCAGTTTGCCATGGTACGCTTCCTACTGTGTTAAAATAGTCCGTGAACTGTTGTTTTACCCAAAAGCATTTGATCCACTTCTACTGTTGCTATTAACTAATGGCAGTTTCATTTCTTAAATAATTGTGTAATACACATGCTGCTTTTACAACATTCTCAACACTTCCAATTTTACTTTCAAATGGTCTTCTAAACACTCGGAATCTTGATGCTAATATGCCAACAGTGTACTCGACAGTTTGCCGTGCTCTTGAAAGTCTATAATTAAAAACTTTATTTTGAAATTTGTCCGTAACACTTCTCTTTGGATAAGGTCGCATAATATTTTCACATAGTGGAAATGCTTCATCTGCTACAAAAGTGTATTGTAATATTTGATCATAATTGGTTAACGCTGCTGGTGATGGGAGTCTTAAAGTTTGTTTATTGAGTTTTTTTGCTAATGTACCGATCGGAAATATATTCGCGTCACTGAATCTTCCCATAGATCCTATATCTATACTTATAAATTTGTAGTGAGCGTCAACTAATGCCATTAGAACCACAGAAAACGTTTTTTTTATAATTATAAAATGAAGTACCACTTTTAGGTGGTTTTTTAATTACAATGTGTTTGCCATCTAGGGCGTCAATGCAGTGTGGAAACTGCTATATCTGTTCAAAATCATTCGCGATCGATTTCCACATTTGCGTTGTGGGTTATGGTAAATATAATGGTTGCATGTTATTCTATATAGCAGTGGATACTTCATTTATAATTTTTGAACCAGTTCGATCTCCCATTCTATAACTGTATGCGATACTTTTGTAGCTATCTCCTGAAGCTAAATACCTGTAAACAAATTAATATTGTTTAATTCATAATAATTCTATAGTATAATAATATTATTATTATTTATTATTAATATAAAAATTAATTAAAAAAAAAACTTCATTGTAATCTATTGTTATTACAGGTGATACAGGGAAGGCCATGTGGACTAAACTCAGAAATTGTCATAGAGATGCTCTACGAAGGCAAAAAAAGAATTTTTTTAAGTGGAGTTGCATCTGCGGTTATAAGACAATGGAAATTCCAGAAACAAATGGAGTTTTTGTTGCCATACATGGAAAACAGGAAGCGAATTGCCAATGTACTTGACAGCGATGATGAGCAATCTGATAATGCAGACACTGAAGTTAATGAAATTTTGTAGGCAAATGATTTGGAGACACAGACACCAATCTTGGAGAATGATTATATGCCAGATGAAGATAATGAATTGGACAACAACGACAAAGAACGAGAAGATTCTGTTGTAAAATTAAAAGATAGTCCTTCGTCAACTGGAAAGAAAATTATTTTCAAAGAACCATGGAAAAAAAAATGAAAAAGAATGGTATAGGCAGCTTAATTCAACAGTCTATAGCGAACAACGGGCAAAAGTTGGTAGACTTCAAACCTCCAAATGATCCATTTTATCATTTTTTTTATGTCTATGTACCAAACGACTCATAAAATGCCACCGGCATCTCAACTTACTATAAAAAATAAAATATTTCAAGTTGTTTCGCAAGTGGAGTCTGATCTTTTGAATGTTCAACAAAATGCATATCAAGAACCTCAACAAACACAACGTAATATCTACAGTCAACCTCAACCTTTTACTACGTGGTCAATTGGAGAAAATTCTCGCGGAAGTTCGAAACTGGTGAAAACCAAGATAGTATTGTACATTATATCAATACTTATACTGAATAAGTTTTGTAAGTCATTTAATTAATTTTTTTCCTATTACTAATATTTTACACAATCTTGTTAAAAGATGTAACAATTATAAAACGTTATGATTCAATTAATAGTACCTATATAGGGACTCACAAAATTTTTTTCATTTTCTCTCCATTCGTTAGTTGTATATATTAGATAGATTATAATCAAAGTGTTAATATATATGGTATAATGAATATAACGTGTTTACTTTTTGTTCTTTATTATAGCTTTCATTTTAAACATACATTCTGTTCATTGTTAAAATTTTAAAAAAACTTACCTTAACCTTAATAGCCGTTAATGTTTTTTTGCAATTTTTTTTTGAGTAAAAAAAAATTGAAAGATTGCACTTGCCCCAAGAAAAACACGTGAAGGGCAAGTGCAATCAATGCAATTCTTAATCGTGATTGCACTTTCCCGAGAACTGACAATTTTGTTATTCAATACGGTAATAGTACGTAATTATAAAAGGAAGTCAAAACCAGGTTCCCGTTACTCAAACGACGACATTGCGGTAGCTTTGCAGCAGGTAAAACGTGGTCTGATGACTACAAGACATGCTTCTCGAACTTATAACATACCTTACAGTACGCTAAATTGTTATATTAGTGGCAGACGGAGAAAAAAGAGCATCTCAGGTGGACGACCACAGGCGCTGCCCCGGCAGATGGAAACAAAAATTGCAAATCATTTGAAAATTCTTGCAAAGTGGCGATTCGGTCTCAGTAGGAAAGAACTTTTTGAATGTATTGAAAAATTTGTATTGCAAAACAGCTTAAAAACTCCATTTAAAAACAACAGGCCAGGTGAAGATTGGTTTTTGAGTTTTAAAAAAAGAAATTGTTTGTCTGTTAAAAAACCTCAAGCCGTTGAATACAGCCGAAAGAAAATGACTGACCCATTCATTATAAATCAATATTTCGACCTTCTTCATAATACGTTAACTGAACTAAATTTGTTTGATAAACCAGGTCAAATTTGGAACTTGGACGAATCGAGTACTTGTTCTGACCCAACAAAAACTAAAATTGTTGGTGCTATAGGAAAATCTTGCACACGGGTAACTGCTGGTAGTGGCAAAGAAAATACTACCTTTTTGGCAGCTGCTAACGCAGCTGGATTAAAGGCCCCACCACTCATAGTTTTTAAGGGACTTAATGTTTGGACAAGCTGGGTACCAGAACCTGAAGAAAGCTTTCCAGGTATGACTTTTGCAGCTAGTCCCAAAGGTTGGATGACCAGTGAAATATTCTTGAATTACTTTACTAATACCCTGATCCCTGCTTTGGGTCAAGATCGCCCGATATTAGTAGTGTACGACGGTCATGACACACATGTTACAGAGAAAATTACCGAACTTGCAATAGAACATGGTATATGTATCCTTAAACTGCCACCACACACGTCTCATTTATTACAACCATTAGATCTCTCCGTTTTTAAATCGTTTAAAGACAAGTGTGATCAGAAAATTTGTGCATGGCAGCGCAAGCATTCTGGTATGAAAATACCCAAAAAGGATTTTGCAGTATTATTGGGAGATACATGGAAACTTATCAAACCCGAAGTAATTGTCAGTGGCTTACGAAAAGGCGGTGTATACCCATTCAATAGGACGGTCATTCCTGATGAGAAATATAATCCTCGTGCATTAGAACGATGGCATTTATCAAAAAATAATACTGGTGAAGATATAACACAGAACCAAATGGAAGATGGCCCACAGAACAAAATAAACTGTTAGTTAAACAAGTTCTACAACAAACACCCGGTAGTTCTACCAACAATCAGCAACCCTTTTGTAGCTACAATTTCGAAGATATTCTTTTGCAGACTATAAAGCAAAGTAAAAGTGTTCAACCAAAGCAGCCAAGAAAAAAAATTGCAACTGGAGCTGAAGTAATAACTGCGAAGGCAGCAAAGCAAAGAGAAACAGAAGCAAAAAAGCTGTTAACTGAAAAAGGAAAGAATAAAACTGCAGGAAATAAGATATGTAAGAAGAAAAGTGACACTGAGAGTGACACTGACGAGTCTGAAAGTGAGCCATCATATATATAGATACGGATGATGATATGGACGATGAAGATTTCTCGAATGAAGAGGAAATGTGCTCAGTCCAGTCAATAGATGAAGATAAAGAAAATGAAGACAAAGGCTTAAAAGTCGGAGATTATATCATTGCTGAATTCAAAGAACAGAAGTTTGTGAAAAATTATGTAGGAAAAACCACATCTGATCAAAACACCGGTTCAAAATATATCTGCACAATGTTAAGGAACAAAAAAGACAAAGATTTTAGATATTATTTTCATTATCCAGATGTTGAGGATACATCGGTCATTCGAAAAGAACAAATATTAAAAGTTCTTCCCCTTCCTGAAGAAAAACGAGGTCGGTTTTATTTTCCTATACCAATTACATTTTTTTATTTGAATAAAACATTTTCATATGTATTTTCTAATGTTGAATGTTTGCATTACTTATTTGTCTTGGCTGCCAACGCTCTATCAAAATAAATTTGTCAATTCCAGATTTAGCATCTTTTTTTATTGTTAAAATAAAGGTGGTTGTTCTTTCTCAATATTAAATATAATGGTTTTAAATACAAATTTATAGGGTGATTGCACTTTCCTTTCATGGTGGGAAACTGCAATCACCAATGGCAGTTTAAAAAAAATTTTTTTCTCTTAAGGCCCGTCATTTATTGTGGCAAAACTTTTTACAGATTTGAAGCAAAGAACTAAGCCTATGATTTTGATAATTTTTAAAAATTGCCTTCTATTTCGAAATAGGACTAAAACTTTCACTATGCAAAATAGTGGTCGCATTTACCCCACTTTACCTCAATTGCTTCAGTATAAATATTGTCCTAACGGCCTAACCGGACATACAAAAAGTTTGCTATTTTCTTTATCAAATTGAATTTAGGTAACGGAGATAAAATGTTTTATAACTTCGACAGTCTTGACGTGAAATTAATAAATTCGCAAATTGCAATAAATCCTGTTGTTATGTTGTTATTAAGCCGTAAAGAAATGAAATACCAGATCTTAATCTACAACATTCCAATGGTATAATGTTAACATCTGACAATTATAATGCATATGCACACTCTCGGGGTAAAATCCAAGATAGTTTATAAAAATATATTTCAGTTTTGCTCATAAGAAAGATTTCTATTTTAAATATTCATTCAATTATTTTATTAAAACAAAACTTTAAAGATACGTTTACAATAAATTAAAGACCAAAACCATTAATAACCATCGAACATGGTAATGCTCGATCGTTTATAACGTAGTTAATGATAGCGGTATATGTTTAGGAACACATAAAATATTTGTAGATATAACGAAGGATGTACAAATTGGGCATAATCCATAATACAAACGCATTTGAATTTCAAAAAGTCGCTTTTAAGCTACTGGAAGTGTTATGTAGATACAGATTGTTAGCAAATAAGAACTTTCCAGGAGTATTGGAAAAACAGAGTTTGTAATAAAAGAAATCGTATATCAACCGGTTTATAACCAAATTGGCTAAGTCTTTGAAGTACATTATTGTTGCCTTGTATTGTAAAAGCTCAAGTTGTATTGTTAGAAACGCAGTATTCCGCAATTAAGAAAATGAATCTAATTTTCTTTGAGATTATTAATTTAAGTTTGTGTATTATTAAAGTTTTATGCAACTCTTTGCTCAGTTAAGGGGGTGCATTTGTTTTTATCTAAATATTGTCAGGGTATTTTGAACACCCTCTATACGTATTGGGTAATTTTGTTTGTAGTCTTATGCACTTGTTAGATTCCGTATATACATATTTTTTTTTGTCAAATTGAGTTTTATAGTAAATTTGTTTTAACGTGTGTAACGACCTTTAGGGATGGTAGGTGTGTGATGAGCTTTAGATTCTTTGTTTGTGAATTATTTTTTTGTAATTTAGGTTGTTTTTCCTTATTATTTCCCGTTTATAGAAGTTTGATTAACGCTTATTTGTAAATAGTTGTATATGAGTTTAATTAAGGTTCATTTCGTTTGTTTTCCGTAAAATATAATAGAAAATTAAGTAATTTAAATAAATAGTGTGGAATTATCGGCGTATGATGTCATGTTAGCGACATAAAGACGCTTAAGTATAGTTGTCCAGTTTATTATTAGGTATTTTGGTTTTGATTTATAGAGATTGCATGTGGGCCTTATTGTTCGTACTTTAAGGTAAACATACAGAGGCTGTACAGGATATTTTTGCTGACGTTTAGTTTTTCAACATTTACCGAGTCCTTACGGACGGAAACGAATTTGTGTATCGCGGTACCTTATTTTCCCCTTCCGTTTTTTTTGATTGGTGGAATTAAATTAGATAAGAGTTTTTATGAGTAGTGGGATTCAAAATTCAAAGATGGAATTTGTTAATAATTTTTGGGATTCTGAAACTGATCGCGCTCTCGTGTACTAGTATTACGGTGCCGCTGGTTACGCTTTAAGGGGTGGTTTAGAACGTTGATATTTTGGGACCTTGTGGTGTTTAACGAACGTACTTTTTTGTGTAGTAAGTTTAGTTTAGCTACTCCTGAAGATTACCTGTGAAAGGGATTTATTAAAATCGTTCATCACCAAAGGATTATACCTAGTGCCGATTTCGGTTTTACGTAAAGTTACCTAGAGGACATCGTCGTGTTGTATAGTGCTTCAGTGACCTCTTTGGTTTATATCGCTTCTGAGGATTTTAAAATCATCGTTCTTCCCAGTGCCTCTTATTTATCGTACAAAGCGTATTTAAAGATAAAGAAACTTTCGCATTATATTAAAAATTATATTTAATTAAATCAAGTTATTAACATTTTGGATTATCAGTGGAAATAAAACCAATTAAAAGCTAAAAGTTATCAAGTAATTGTGAACGCTCAAATTATTATTATTTTAAAAGAAGTTTTGAATTTATGCAATAACATTTTAACGCGAATCAATCAAGAATTGTTTGTGTATCATAGAACAATAGTCAACATTTCATTCATCATTTTGCCAGACCAGGAAGATTCATTCCATTTCCGTCATAGCCGTAACCGACCACCTGGTTATCTTCCACTTACATTGTAACACAGAAGAGGTGTAATTCTAGACCTTTAAGGTAACATAATATTGTTTTTTATTGAATATTTCAAGATTTTTTGTGTGTTTCGATTTATTTTTTATGTGTTTATGAAAGTTTGAAAGCGGGGTCATTTTTTTTTTTTGTTAAAGTAAGTTGTTGTTTGAATTTGTTTAGCGTAATTAATTATAGTTTTGACGCTCCGCCTTCACACTTTTTTATTTTAGTATTAAAGGGCAATCGACCCTATTGTAGTGTGGGTATATTATCCACGAATTTTATATTTAGGTTAAACGATTTAGACTGGCGTAAAAGCAGTATTCTGATCAGACATCCTGTCGCCTTTTAAGCATTTATTTTTTTGTTTATACTCATTACCGTATGTTTACATTTTTTTTATATTTATCATTTTTTATTATTTTATTATAGTTTGTTAGGTTTTATAAATGTGTTTTGATTCTATGGAAACCCTTTTGTGTTACATAAGAGTTTTTTTGCAAATTACAAATTACCGGTGTTTTAGTTTTTAACGTAACGAGGTTAGTTTTTTTTTGTTTTATTGAGTAATAGCGTTATTAATATTTAGTATTTTATTTGATTTTTAGTTGAGTATTAATTCAGTTTAAGAGTTCATTCTTTAGCTTATTTTTTTTGTTGTTTTGTTTTGATTATTATTTAATGCCTAATTTATTACACTTAGGTGTATTAACGTAATTCTTATTGAGTGTTTATCACGCTTTTATTTGACAAGCGTGTAGTGTTTTTTGAAGCCCGATTTCAGGTAGTTTGCTGAGTTGCTGTCAAGCACACCTGGGATTGATTACGGATAGGTAAGCGTATGCTTTTTGTATGTTTAGACACGCTATGTAGTCGTAATTTTGGCACGACAACCCTTACTTCGACTACCAAACATTCTGGCGCCCAAACCCTCGATTTTGTCTTCAACCCCTATTGTGACTTACGTAAGATTTACTATTCTGGATGTGCAATTTTTTTTTAACATCTGACCTACACCCATACGCTGGCTAGTCGGGGCAAAAAGGCCAATTTATCTGTAATCCCGTTCTACCACCCGTTTATACCGTTACAATATCTAATGAGGAAACAAACTCTAAAGTCAGCTCTGAGTGTGGTTGGTATTCTTTAGCTATACTTAACGGATTTGTGCCTTTTGTTGCATTTAATTCGCGTCATGTAATTAGTAAGATAAAGCTCCCTGCCAACTTTGAATTATTTGTAATAAGCCATTGTCAAGTTATTTACAGAAGAGTTTCACAAAGTTTTTAAATAATAAATTATTATATTATATATATATATATATATATATATATATATATATATAAAACACAAAAGTTGACTGTGATCCTTCATTGTGTGTATAAAAATTATAATACATCGTAACTAAGGAAGTACATACAGTTTAAGTTTGAATCGATTGTGACTTGCCTTCTCGATATCCCATATCGAGGAGTCCCACTCTAGGCACGTGGAGGTCGTGGGTTCAAGTCTCACTCGAGTTAATATTTTACTGTATGTACCGTAAAAGTTAATTTTAAAATAAAATACAATTTATATATATATATATATATATATATATATATATATATATATATACACATATATATGTATATCTGTGTGTGTATGTCTGTGTGTGTGTGCGTGCGTGCGTGTGTGCGTGTGTGTGTGTATGTGTATGTGTATGTGTGTGTGTATGTGTGTGTGTGTGTTTGTGTGTGTGGGGGGAGCACGTGTGCTTGCGTGCGTACGTGGGTGGGTCCGTGCGTGCGTGTGGGTGCGTGCGTGTGGGTGGGTGGGTGTGGGTGAGTGTGGGTGTGTGTGTGTGTTTGTGTGTGGGGTGGGGGTGAGTGGGGAGGTCATGCGTGCCTCCGTGCATGCGTGTGGGTGTGCATGCGCCGGTGCGTCAGTGCGTGCCTGCGTGTGTGCCTGCGTGCGTGCGTGAGTGTGTGTGTGGGTGGCTGTGTGTGTGTGTGTGTGTGTGTGCGTGCGTGCGTGCGTGCGTGCGTGCGTGCGTGCGAGCGTGCTTGCGTGCTCGCGTGCGTGCGTGCGTGCGTGCGTGCGTGTGTGTGTGCGTGGGTGTGTGTGGGTTGGTGGGTGTGCGTGTGGTTGGGTGCGTGCGTGCGTGCGTGTGTGTAGGCATAGAAGTTTATACAATCAACTTTTTTCTTCAGAAACACTAAATCGACTTATTAGCTTGTCTTACAACATTTTCGCCGAGATCAGTCGCATGCGTGTGTGTGTGTGTGTGTGTGTGTGTGTGTGTGTGTGTGTGTGTATGCGTGTGTGTTTTACCTATTTTATGCACAACTCACCTTGATATTGGTAAGACATGAGAAAGAACAAATATCATTACTGCCGTGTACGCGTTACTACTTGACAAAAAAGGGGTGACGTACAAACGAATTTCCTCCTTATTAAAAAACAAAGTCAAGAATATTTTACCAGGCGTATTACGACTTTGAAGTTGACGCGCATAATGCTATAGAAGACGTTTTTCCGGCTAATTTTATCAAAGTATGTAATTTTCATTTTAAACAAGCTATTTGGAGTAAAGTGCATCATTTAAGTCTAACAAACTTGTACACGAAACACGAGGAAGTAAGGAACCACATAATGAAGTGTGCTGCATTGGCTCACCTGCCAGACTATAAAGTTACGGATGGTTGACTTTGTATAATGTAACATTCCCATACCGACTTAGCCATTGTTAAACTCAACGATTATTTTATAGATCTATGGATTGATAATTCTCGTCGAATATTGATTTGCCATTGGACTAAAAAGTCAGTGGAAAGATGGACTCAACAGAGGGATCGAAAAAGCACGTCCCAATATATTTGAACTGATGAAAGTTTTTCTGGAAGAAACCTACTATTATAATAATGCCTCCCTGCAAGATAGTATGTGCATAGTTACTCCTAAAACAACAAGAAAATATTGTGAATTAGATAAGCGGTGACCCAAAATAGACACAATTTTAGTGAAACATTGAAATATACTGTAAAATTTGTTCAGGAAAATAAAATTTTTTAATTAAGTATTGTATATACAGATGTGGACAAAAGTATAAAACATTATAACAAATAAAGAATTATTTGGTATTGTAGTTGTGATATTACAAAGGTAAATTGCACCACAGTCTAGCTCAGTGAGGTACAAACTTATAAAACTTACTGAAATTGAGAACACATTCATCAGGTGTGAGGGAAACAGAGAATTTTTCATAGATATAATTAGTATTAGCATTTGTTTTATTGGGCACCACTCAATTTCTAGGTTTAATAATTAAACTACAACAAAAATTAAGAAGGTCGTATCTCAAAGCATAATAGGTATCCTGAATAAGCACTAAACAACTATATTTACATGTATATTTAATAAAGCAAAATGTCTGATTAATATTAGCACAAAACAACTAAAACGATACTTCTCGTACAGCCTTACGATCTTAAAATAACTAAATTAAACAGTGTACATAAGCTTACAATCTATGTTTACTTAAAAATTCAAAATGCAATCCATTCAACAGGTATTCAATAATGAAACGTGTATTGACCTACGTCAACAAATTACAGTTGTGATGTTTTTATCTCAGGAGGAGGACTCAGCTGATCCTTTTTTTAACCGCATCAACATAACATTAACTGATTTGTTATTTAGTTAAACTGCACTAAAAGGATAAGTACTTACTTGTACAAAATAAATATTTTAATCTTGTCTTAAACGAACTGTAGCTTGAGAACTTTCATTTCCAATTCCAATTAATTTCCAATACGATAATGCAAAGGTAATTTCCATTTGTAATTAACGCACAAATAAACGAAACATAAACGTATGGGAAGGAACGGTAGCATATGGTAACATTAGGTAATTGGCACAAAATGTTTACCCTACAATAATGGAAAGGTATAAACAACTAACGCAGATTCGAACGACGAAAGCTGTTGATATAACGACGAACACAGAATATGTATAACAGCATATGTGATTTATGCAAAACAAAGGTATCTCCATTTATGTTCATAAAGATGACATTGCATTATCTCGCCATTTTAACAAAATACTGTTCGTGACGTCATACCACACCGTTCAACGATACGTAAATTTACCAAAATAAAAGCTTTTTCTTAAGATAAGCGGTTTCCTTGTTCCTACTCTTATTCCCTTATAAAAGGGAAGCAAAACTTAGAAAAGATAACGTCTGAACTGCAAAGTATAATAAACGGAAATGCATAAGCGTGTTCAATTCACGTTGCGCATAGAACTAAAATTGCATGTCTAAAATATACACAGGGACGTTCGTAATTATGTAGACTGAAATATTGAGATATAAAAAATTTAATTATTGAACGAAAAAAGGAATGTTTAAAGATACTAATGTAATGTAAATATATTTATCAATAATAACGTAAATTTCGAAACTTAAATTAAGGTGATGATAGACAAAAATTGGCACGTTACAACATAGGGGATATTTTTAACACCAATGAAATTTCGCACATAAAGGTTTTAATATATGACGTTGCTAGTTTTATTTAATTGCGAGTGCGTGTGCGTGAGTGTGTAAGGTATACGCCTCTTGCTAAATCCGACGCCTCTCACCATAACCAGCCATCATCAAAAGCTCTATTCTTTCTCTTTCAGTTAACTGAACCATTTTAAAACACAATTACAACTTCAAAAATTTTCAGTATTTGTTTATGTACAGCGTCCTCTGATTGTTAACAACACTAGCAATTATTTTTTCCTATTCATAGGTAACTAGATAATGTGGTAAATACATGTTTTTAATAATTTTAGTTAATATCTGGGCATTTACTAAAAATAATGGCACCAAACCGTATATCACTGAACACCTAAAGGACTGTTCTATCCGAATCAAAAAAATATACAAGATGATTAATTTAAAATAACAAAGTTGCTGTAATTTCCTGTTAAACCGGAAGTTAAATGAAATTAGCAATAGCACTAACGTATTAACCATAAATTGAAACCTTCATGTGCAAAATTTCTTTCAAATAACTTCTTTAGTGTTAAAGATATCCACTATGTTCCATACTTTTGCCCACCCTTGTATAGATTACTCCAGATATAGTTTGACACGTTTATTTTTTAGTTTTAGTAATACATGTGCTAGTTTTTGCAAGTTTATTTCAAATATTGTGTATGTCTTATCGTACGTATCTTTTAATTTTAAATTAAACTGCTCCATCAGCACAACCGATTTTCTCTGTGTTTATTTTTCTCATATTTATTCAGTTTCGAGTGGGTAACTCAGATAAGCACGAAACGGGAATTCAGAAGCACATTTTAAGTTCATATATATGGCCTTAACGCCCGAACGGGGAAAATTTACCAGAACGCACGAAAGGGGAACATTCGAAACGGTCATAAATCCAACAAACGAGATATTTACGCAAAACACAAGTTTGTTTGTATAGTAAGTATGTTTCTTATTAAAGAGCGCACCTTTGAATTCTGAACCACCCTGTTTAAAAATTTCCATTGTTCTTTAAGACATTTTCCCTTTTACTTAACGCAAATCATTACTTTCATTTTGGTCATGACTACTGCCAACTGGATTAGAACAAATTAACATCTTCGTAAGACTAAACCGCTTGGTGGTCTAGTGGTTAGTGCTTTTCCATTTCACCTGAAAGACGTGTGTTTCATTCCCAGCCCGGTCGGTTATGCTTCTAATTGCGGGTAAAAACCTAAAATGCGCTATCTTCTCGGAGAATGACGTTAAGTCACAGGCGCCGTAATATTGCGGCAATCCCTATTGGAAGTGAAATTGCCCAAGGTTTGACCTGGGTACAAAGATACAGCAATCCGATGCTTACCCACAATAACAAATAAGCGTGAAATTGAGCTAATAGCAAACAAGTGCAGACAGTTTGATTAACCCTTTCGCTCATTGCGTTTACCACAGTACACATCAAGTTTAACAGTATAATTTTTACCTTTTGAGTTTTGTCCTACATGAGTATTGCACATGATAGGTGCTGTGTAGCATAGGTGCCGTCTGGTTGTTATTAATTTGAACTCTATTTCATTGGTTTAAGTATTTTGGTGAATAAAAAGTCCATATTTTATTTCAAAATGACCAGTTTCAAAGAATGAGTAGATAAATGACATGTCACTACCATTACCTAAAGATATTAAATGAATCTTGTACGCTGATGATGCCATATTAATTTCAGTAAACTGTAATTATAGTATTGGTTACCGCAGAGAGTACGATGGTATTGAAATCATAACTAAGTGGTGTATTTGCAATAAATTAAAACCTCTAAAAAGATTGTAATGCCCTTACCTTTAAATAGATACACCACTGATCTTCTGGCAAAACATATGTTACTTCTAGGTTGTATTATTGACCCTAAACTAATGTTTGATGGTTATTGCCCCAGCATCATCAACAAAGTAAATATATAATTTTTTTTGTTAAGAACATTGGAAAAATGTACTCCATTACAGGTATTGTATATTGCGTATTTAGCTGTAATTTAAAGCCACCTTTGTATGGTACTTTGGTGTGGAGACAAATCTCGCATTGTCATAATATATTTCGTAAAGCTATAAAAGTGCTGCCTAGGTCTCACTACATGCCAGACGAAAGGAGAATTTTCCAATAAAATATTTCTGATTGAATAAAACACAAAAGTATACTTGTGACGTAACTTAGTTTATAGTATTTTACTCCGCATTCATCATTTTATTGTGAAGTTTGTGTAAATACACATAAAAATGTCACCATTGATACAATCATGCGTTATGATACCGTCATATTCCATTAGCTATATTAGATATTTTCTATTTAATTTATAATTCTCTATTTTACTGAGTCAAATAATCATTTAATTAATTTTTATGTGAGTTACGAGAATGTATAATGAATGGTGAATGAAACTGAGAAGGATATTGGGTTAAACGGAATAGAGCAAACGGTAGGAAAGTTGAAAAACGGTAAAGCTGCAGGTGTGGATGGAATCACTGGCGAAATGCTAAAATATAGAGGTGCAAAACTTATACGAAGATTGTGTGAATTATTTAACGCATTTCTCAAATGTGGAAAAGTGCCGAGTGATTGGAAGAGCGCGATGATTGTACCTCTATATAAGTGTAATGGGAAAAATAGTGATTGCAAAGACTATAGAGATGTAAGTCTGCTCAGTGTACCAGGTACAGTATTTGGAAGAATACTGATTGATAGAGTACATGAAACTACCCATATTAAGATGTGGGATGTGCAGGGTGGCCTCATGCCAGTAAGAGGATGTGTTGATCAGATGGTTGCTCTCGAACAGGTGAATGAAAAGTGTTTAAGTGTCAAAAGGAAGATGTACTGTGCGTTTGTAGATCTGGAGAAAGCATATAACCGAGTAAATAGGGAGAATCTGTGGGAAATATTAAATGAATATGGCCTAAGTAGAGGTCTAATAAACGGAATAAGGGCAGTATATAATGGTATCCGGGCATCTGTTAGGGTGAGAGGGGGTGTGAGCGAATACTTTAGTATTGGACGACGGGTTAATGCTGGAAGGAAAGTGATTGGCAGTATATGGATGACAATGAAAAACGAAACGAACAATCTATAATGGCGTATTTGTCCAGTTGGTACTGTACGGAAATAAGACATGAGTATGTCAAAAAAAGCACCAATGCAAAATAAATGCTATGGGTATGAAATTTTTTAGAAGCGCATGCAGTAAAACTAGAAGGGATAAGATGAAAAATGAATGTATAATGTGTGTGGCGAAGAAAAAACGATTGATAGGTATAAAATTAGTACACTATGCCGGTTTGGTCACATCGAAAGAATGAGCTACCAAAATTAATAAAGCAGATATATGTGGGTGAAGTTAGAGGTAAGCCCGGGCTTGGTAGGCCGTGTAAAACTTGGTTGAATGCAGTAGAGTGTGTGATAAAAGAAAGGATAAGAGAAAGAGCTTTAAAAATAAAAGGGCGTGTCAGAGACAATGTATGAATCTTGCGGAAGCTAAGATAAGAAAGCATGCAAAAGATTACAAATAAAAAATGAATTGTTTGGCCTACTCCGTAAGGGAATGGCGTGACTGGTATGTTATGTTATATTATGTTTTTTACTTTATTTGTTATTTGTTTATTTTAAATTTGTATCATAGTTATTTATGTACAAAGTATATTGAGTAAATCTCTATGCCCTGAGCGTAATTATCTTACAAAGTAAGTCGCCTAAGGGCACAGACATCTATTAATACCCGCGTATCATACAAGATTTTGTCACATTAATTCGTTATTACATCCACTGTAGCGTGTTAAAATTAAAATCATGGTTTCGTGCGAGTTTGAAAACTTCTTAATATTTGGTAATCATAACACACCTTACGTTAGGTACTGACGAGAAGTCTGACAACGTTGCGCGTGACAATTCAATTTTAAAATTATTCGAAATTTGATAAATAAAAACAATTGGAATTGACAAAGGGATATCAGTTGGTTTTCTCTCGCGGCCGTTTTTGTGTGAGAAACACCATTTTTACGATGAAGACACAAGATTAAATTATTATAAGTTTTTGTTATGAACGAAAAGCAAATATACAGGGTGTGGCGCGAAGAGTTTTGATTAAAAGTAATGGCAGATAGTTATGTTAAAAATCTGAAATTACGAAGCTGTAGGTTTTGGATGACGCTGAGTTCAAATATAATATTGTCCTGAATGTGGCACTTCCGGTTATACCGGAAGTAGACGTCAACGTTGTTATTTTAAATGGAACCTAATATTTTTGATTTTATTTGCGAATTCTACATGAAATTCTAGATAAAATTTGTGCACAACGTCCTATACCAAAAATGAAGTATTTTCGAGATATTTCGATTTCTTTAAAAATTTTGAAAAAATCCTAGTCCACATTGAATAACGATATCTCCATTAATAACGAAGCTAGTGACGTGAAATTGTAACCAATAAACAACAAGCGCTTGCCATCTCATTGATATTTCTTACAGGGTGTTTTAAACTTATCCCCCAACATGCACAATTTAAATCATTTATAAGTTGCTTACTTTAAATAGAACACCCTGTATTTTATTACATTTTCCGCTGTATTTTTTTAAGCCAATTCGTTTGGTATCAGTATTCCCCATACCTAAATCCAACCACTTTTGAGATATTTCATTATCTTAGTTAAAACATAACAACACTTAATTAATTATTTCAATATTAGTAAAGGGTAGGTCCTGATTTCCATTATTTAAGTTGATATTTTGTTATTTTTTCATAAGTGATTAATTCTGAAAAGTAACCAATAGCCTGAAAGGATTATTAATTGTGGATATCATTAAAAACGTTGACTAGGTATTTTGTATTAATTTAATTAGACAACTTACAGACAAAAATAACTAAATGTAATATTAAACAAATAAAGTTTTATAATAAGTGTTCAAAATTAGCACCATCTACTTCTAAACAGTTATGAATCCTTTTCATTACGTTATGTCTTGTAATTCTGGAAATATGGTCGGGTGTTAGAGAATTATATGCAAGTAAGACTCTCTGCATCATATCTTCCTTTGTCGTAACAGGTTTGGAAAATACCTGATTTTTAATGTAACCCCAAGTACCAAAATCTACAGGAGCCAAATCAGGAGAGCGAGCTGGCCAACGAAACGGACTCTAATTGGCAATCCATCTAACATCAAACATGTCGTAAAGATGCTGAGCAACAGGCCCACAGTTATGAGGAGGTGCTCCATCTTGTTGATACCAAGCTGCAGCCGCCTCTCCATTTCTTAAAGGATCTAGCGCCGGTCGTATCGCTTCTTCTAAAATGTGGCAATATCTTGTACCATTTAAATTTTCATCATAAAATTTTAATGCTAAAATTTTATTGTCTTTTATTGCACAAAAAACATTAAAACTACATAACTACATAAATAACATTCTCTACTAACATGTGAATTTTCATTAGACCAAAAATGGGAATTATGTCGATTAAATAATCTATGTTTGCTAAACTTTGCTTCATCACACCATATAACTTTTTTTATGAAGTTTTCATCCTCTTGGGCCTTCATTATAAACCATTCACAGAATTCTACCCTTCGAGGAAGATCACCTAATTGTAAGTGTTGCACAAAATGATGTGAAAATGGTTTCCATTTGTGTTTTTTGTTAAATGCGATGAATTGTTCTCTCTTACAATCTCTAATGTAGGCATTTGGAGAGGCCGTAAAATAACCCAAAACATTAATTTTGTTTATGTCACTGTCCACTAGTGGTTTATTCTTATTAATTTAACTGATGGCAGTTTTTAATCAATCTTTTACAATATCACCAGTTGCATTTGGTCGATTTGGATATTTTTCTGCAAAAACACGGCAAGTCCGTTCAACAAGTCTATTACACTCGCCGTAAATAATAAGATTTAAAAAATCATCATTATTAAATCCTACATTTGCCATTATTTACTATGAAATACAAACTGGTAAAGAAAACTGTCAAAACAACATAAACAATTAACGTTCTAACTATCAAATCTTTGACAGCCATGGCCTACCCTTTACTAATGTTGAAATAAATAAGTGTTGTTATGTTTTAACTAAGATAATGAAATATCTCAAAAGTGGTTGGATTTAGGTATAGGGAACACTGATACCAAACGAATTGGCTTAAAAAATACAGCGGAAAATGCTATGACAAAGGAAGATATGATTCAAAGAGTCTTACTTGCTTCTAATTCTCTAACACCGACCATATTTCCAGAATTACAAGACATAACTTAATGAAAAGGATTCATAAATGTTTAGAAGAAGATGGTGCTAATTTTGAACACGTATTATAAAACTTTATTTGTTTAATATTACATTTACTTATTTTTGTTTGTAAGTTATCTAATTAAATTAATACAAAATACCTAGTCAACGTTTTTAAAGATATTCACAATTAATAATCCTTTCAGGCTATTGGTTATTTTTCAGAACTAATAACTTATGAAAAATAACAAAATATCACCTTAAATAATGGAAATCATGGCCTACCCTTACTAATGTTGAAATAATTAAGTGTTGTTATGTTTTAACTAAGATAATGAAATATCTCAAAAGTGGTTGGATTTAGGTATAGGGAATACTGATACCACCAAACGAATTGGCTTAAAAAATACAGCGGAAAATATAATAAAATACAGGGTGTTCTATTTAAAGTAAGCAACTTAAAAATGGTTTAAAATGTGCATGTTGGCGGCTAAGTTTAAAACACCCTGTATGAAATATCAATGAGATGGATATACAGGGTGGCGCATTAGTGTGACAAAGTCCCATATCTCCTTTATTTAAAGGGATACAAAAAAATTAAATACAAAAGTTGTAAGATGTGTTCTGGTGCATATCCCAAAATATTTTTAATTATACAGGGTAGATCATAAAAGCTTAGAAGTAATTTTATTTTTTTTAAATAGAAAACCCTATATATTATTACATATTTAGATTCTACATGCAATTTTAGACACATTTTATGTATAATATCCTATACCTAAGTCTAGCCGTTTTTGACAAATTTCAAATTTTTGTCAAAATGACGTTTGCAGGCCAAAACATAGGTGGAAATATTTTCTAAACGAAGCCTTTATCAATTAGTTATGGTTGGTTTTCTTGGAAATGGGGACCCACTCTAATGGGTTGTATTGATATTTTTGTAATACATTCATACAGGGTGATCAAAATGGACAATAAAAGTAGATTCAAAAACCTATAAAGTCATTTTTTTAATGGAAACCCCTATTTTTTAATTCTATCTTATTTAGCATTAAAAATAAGGGTGACTTTGTATAAGAGTGTACATTCCAAAAATTGCAGTTTTGAGATAATGACAATTTAACATTTTTTATTGTAAAAGGTTTTGTTGTTAGTTGGCCGTGACGGCGAAGCATAGCATATAAAGACAATAGAGATCATCAGAAACGTCATTATTTATTGTCAGTTGATAATTTGTGTAATGCATTAGTGTATTTTATAGCAAATTGATTTAAAACTTGAATTAAAATTGTAAATAATGAATTTTCGCAAACCGAGATGGTTGACATGATTTTTGTTTTGGGAGCTAGTGATAAGAATACGCTCTTAGCAAGAAGACTGTATCAACAACGGTTTCAGAGAGACGGCAACCTGAAAGAAGGGCATTTGAAAAGCTTTTGGAGCATTTTGAAGAAACTGGCAGTGTGTTATATGAAAAGATACTAGGGAAAAACATGCATAGACTGAGGAAAATCAATTAAATGTACTATTAACAGTTACCGAAAATACATATATTGGACAACGACCCATTTCTCAGCAGATTGGTGTTGAAGGACGTACGGTACAGCGGATATTGAAGTCTTAAAAATGCACCCCTATCACATTCAACTACTTCAAGAGTTGGTTCCTGAAGATTATCAAAGACGACTGAAATTTTGTCAATGGGCGCAAAACAAAATAAACCAACAAAGAAATGTTGTTCATTTGATTTCATTTACAGATGAGGCCACATTTCACAGAAACGGAAGTGTAAACAGACACAACTTTCATTACTATGCTACCGAAAATCCACATTTTGTAAGATATACTTCTCAAACTAGATGGTCTTTAAATGTTTGTGGAGGTATTGTCGGTAATCGTGTAATTGGACCATATTTTTTGATCAACGAGTAACAGGGTAGTATACTTAGACTTTCTGCAAAACCATCTACCTAATTTGTTGCGTCAAGTGCCACAGGATACGCAATAAGAAATGTGGTTTCTTCATGATGGGCCCCAGTACATCATACAGGTCCGATAATAACTTTTTAAACGCTAGACATCCAGAAAGTTGGATTGGGAGGGAAGGCCAGTTGCTTGGCCTGCTAGATCCCCAGATCTTACTAAAATGGACTTTAGCATATGGCGGTACGTCAAAGAGCAAGTTTATAAAATACCGCCTACAACAAAGGAAGACATGAAGATTAGTATTAGAAACTGTTTTCAAAACATTAGTGTTGAAATGTGTAGAAACTTAAGCAGCGAATTTGAGAGACGTATATTGCATTGTGTATTCAAGAAAGAGGCGGATATTTCGAACAAGTTATTAGGTAGTACGTATTTGACGTGTTTCTAGTACTTTTATCTGTATAATTAGTTACAGGTTTAGTTACATTAGAGGTGTTAAGTTTATAATTAGGATTAGGACATAATTTGTTGAATCAAAAAATATTGTCTTTACTTTAAGTTCGTTTAATAAAATAATAGTTTATATGGGGTTCAATAAATTGTAATATTTCGATCTGAAGTGCTCGATTTTTTGTTTCGCCGCACCCGCCGTCACGGCCAACTAACAAAAAACTTGAAAGCCGTATAGCCTTTTACAATAAAAAATGTTAAATTGTCATTATTTCAAAACTACAATTTTTGGAATATACACTCTTATACAAAGTCACCCTTATTTTTAATGCTAAATAAGATAGAATTAAAAAATAGGGGTTTCCATTAAAAAAATGACTTTATAGGTTTTTTGAATCTACTTTTTATTGTCCATTTTGATCACCCTGTATGAATGTATTACAAAATATCAATACAGCCCATTAGAGTAGGTCCCCATTTCCAAGAAAACCAACCATAACTAATTGATAAATGCTTCGTTTAGAAAAGATTTCCACCTATGTTTTGGTCTGCAAACGTCATTTTGACAAAAATTTGAAATTTGTCAAAACAGTTAGACTTAGGTATGTGACATTGTACATAAAATGTGTCTAAAATTGTATGTAGAATCTAAATATGTAATAATATATAGGTTTTCTATTTAAAAAAAATTAAAATTACTTCTAAGCTTTTATGATCTACCCTGTATAATTAAAAATATTTTTGGAATATGCACCAGAACATATCTTACAACTTTTGTACTCAATTTTTTTTGTATCTCTTTAAATAAAGGAGATATGGGACTTTATCACACTAATGCGCCACCCTGTATATAGTTAACGGGCAACCGCTTGTTGTTTATTGGTTACAATTTCACTAGCTTCATTATTAATGGAGATATCGTTATTCAATGTGGACCAGGATTTTTTCATAATTTTTAAAGATATCGAAATATCTCGAAAATACTTCATTTTTGGTATAGGACATTGTGCACAAATTTTATTTAGAATTTCATGTAGAATTTCATGTAGAATTCGAAAATAAAATAAAAAATATTAGGTTCCATTTAAAATAACAAAGTTGACTTCTACCTCCGGTGTAACCGGAAGTGCCGCATTCAGGACAATATTATATTTGAACTCAGCGTCATCCAAAACCTACAGCTTCGTAATTTCAGATTTTTAACATAACTATATCCACCATTACTTTTAATCAAAACTCTTCGCGCCACACCCTGTATAATTATATATTTACTTTTGAACTTATTCGTTCATTACAAAAACTTATAATAATACCTTTATTAATTGTTTCTAATGATTAATGCTTGAACAAAATTTTGAGGTAGGTCCATTTTAAAGTGTAAATGCATATAGAATAAAATTTAAAAACAATTTTAACAAAAAAAAAGTAATTTTCGGTTCGAGGGTTAGAACTTCCCTTCATTGCATTACTACTCCGACCACTTGACCATGTGACCATTAGCTCCATGTATATTTAACTGATATTGTTAGTATATTATTAATTACTACAGATCTATAGTTTTTAGCATTTTTGGTCATTTTGAGATCGATAACCAAGCTGAAACTACTTGGTTAAAAGTCTCAATTTATATAAGAAATTTTTTCTTTTAAATGCCATTTATAGCGCCACAATCAGCTTGAAATTTCATATGTAATAGTGTTTCAGTGCATTTCATGCGTGTAAGAAATTTAAAATTGAAAGTTCCATTTTTAGGACTTGAAAAAATTTGAAAACTGTGTAGGTTAACAACTATTTCCGGTACTCGTATGTGTCAAAAAAGTTGACAGAAATCTACGATTTTGCCATAATAGTCACATGCCAAATTTCGTCAATTCAGCTCAATCGTGTTTACATACACACACAGACGACGTGCCAAAAATGGCCAAATGGACTCAGTGACCCGTAAAACGTGAAGATCCATCAAAAGCTCGACGTCGAATTTTTTTATGATCGCAATACCTTCCCTTTTCTTATACTTCATATACTATACAGGAATGTAAACGGTACTTGGTAGCGTCTGTATTTTATAATGTTATTTGTATTTATTTTTATAGAATTTAAAGCAATGAGCATATTTAATCCCGTGAACTTTCTACATTTAAATGAACAACGATATTGGTATAAATACTGTACTGGACGAAATGGGATTTAAAAAAAGGAAATATTTTCTGAACGCCCGAAAGGGGGACATTTCAAGTAAAATTTTTCGACTCTCCAAAGCGGAACGTACGAAACGGAAAAACACCTAAACGAATTAATGGGTATTTCCTAAAAATAAATAGATCTAAGAACCATTTGTGCATTAAATTTGGATTGTCTCCATTTGTGGCTGACATAGTTTATCCTCATGCAGTATTGTACAAACAATATGGTGTAGTTCTATTTGAGTATTTGTGAGTGTGTCTATAATAAGACCCCCGTTGCTAGTTTAGGAATACCGATCAAAAGACCGTAGAAAATTCTACGAATAAGGAAAAGTACTCAACCACGATAAACCTGTGTTTATTCTTTGTTTAGAAGGGTTGAATTGAATTCTCGGAACTTAAGTTTATGTTTATAAATACAATTACCTGATGACATTACCTGTTTTCAAGTGGATAAAAGTATTAGTACGATTTAAAATCTGAGATTGAACCAATAATGTAGAATTTTTAAACATTTTAGAAAAATAAATCTTTACTAATTACATTCTGTATTTTAAATTTTCGTATTTTTATAGTATCACGAATTAGTAAGTGCTTCCTTTATTCTACGCGGGGGGCTTTACAATGTTATTTTCTGACTACTTAAATATTTTTAGTACACAAATCTTCACTTTAAAATGTTAATCTTTACGGAGAAAGATACTTTGTATAACAATCATGTTTAAGTGTAGTATTTATTTTTAGCCACACTTCCTATACAAAACGTAAAAATTTTGAAGTAGTTAGTGTAAGCGGCTTATCCATATACAAAGCTTTTTGTTTTGTAATACTAGGTAAAGGATGACCATTGACGATGAATGATTGCATGTGTTTTAAAAAATTACAAAAATACCTATTACAGTAATATTCACATAATTAATAATTTAAATCTAAATACAAACGTATTATTAGTAACCCTATTAAGAGATAGTAAAAATTTTACTAATTAAATCTTTGATCTGTTGGTACAATATTTAGATTCACTTGAATCAATATTGATCATTATTAAACATTGTTTTTGAAACAAAACTTGAGACAATCGAGCAATAAATTTTTATGCAATAAAATTAGTTAATAATTTAAAATTGGCGGTATTTGTTTACTGCATATCTACCCGTAATTACATAAGTGATTAAAACTCTCAACTAGATGAATGAATTGTGTCTGATCATGAAACTTTTAGAAATACTATAATTTAAACATATATGTATGTAATTAGGTACCACTCACAGACCGGTGTGAAGTTAGCCCTCCAACTTTCGAAATTTTCACTTTTTTCAATTGCAATCGTTTGTTGGTCGTTTGTCGGTGTTTGTTGGCTATTTTTGAACGTTTGTCGGTTTTTTATATTTATAATAATCACGATTATAATTTAGGTGTGAAGTTAGCCCCCCAACTTTCGAAATTTTCACTTTTTTCAATTGCAATCGTTTGTCGGTGTTTGTTGGCTATTTTTGAACGTTTGTCGGTTTTTTATATTTATAATAATCACGATTATAATTTAGGTGTGAAGTTAGCCCCCTAACTTTCGAAATTTTCACTTTTTTCAATTGCAATCGTTTGTTGGTCGTTTGTCGGTGTTTGTTGGCTATTTTTGAACGTTTGTCGGTTTTTTATATTTATAATAATCACGATTATAATTTAGGTGTGAAGTTATAACTTTCGAAATTTTCACTTTTTTCAATTGCAATCGTTTGTTGGTCGTTTGTCGGTGTTTGTTGGCTATTTTTGAACGTTTGTCGGTTTTTTATATTTATAATAATCACGATTATAATTTAGGTGTGAACTTAGCCCCCCCAACTTTGAAATTTTCACTTTTTTCAATTGCACGTTTTTTTTTATATTTATAATAATCACATTTATAATTTAAACGTAAAGTGGTAGGTGTTATTTTATGTCTATGTAGACGAACAAGAATAAGTATCAAATCGGTGTAGTGTGTATGGGTGATGTGCAATATAACAATATTCTTATAGAGACTTTCGAGGCGAAAATGAAAATACTCTATATAAGTCAGAACAAGTTTAGAGAAAGAAAAGAAATTAAAACCTACGCTGACTGAAACTAGTAATTCGTTGAAGTATCTACGCCGCAATAAAATCGCAAAAGAAATGAACCATAATTACAAAAATATTACAAAATACAATAAGTATTTGCAGGTTAAATAACCACTGCTACAAAGGATGTAACTATAAGTGGGGTGAGTAGCGTCTGAGTGGTTTTACAAACCAAGCACTAATAAATGAGGAAAATATTATCAGTCATCCTGACACACCGCATCCTGCTAGAAGTCATGAATGGATTGCTATCCTTGGATTCTATGGTATGTCAGCATAGGTTTTAATTTCCTTCTTTCCCTAACCTTGTTCCGGCTTATATAGAATATTTTCATTTTCGCCTCGAAAATCTCTATAAGAACATTGCTATATTGCACATCACCCATACACACTATACCAAATTGGTACTTCTTCTTGTTCCGCATAAGTTCGTCTAAATATACATAAAATAACACCTACCACTTTACGTTTAAATTCAAAAATAGCCAACAAACACCGGCAAACGACCAACAAACGATTGCAATTGAAAAAAGTGAATATTTCGAATGTTGGGGGGTTTAACTTCACACCTAAATTATAATCGTGATTATTATAAATATAAAAAACCGACAAACGTTCAGAAATAGCCAAAAAAACACCGACAAACGACCAACAAACGATTGCAATTGAAAAAAATGAAAATTTCGAAAGTTGGGGGGCTAACTTCACACCTAAATTAAAATCGTGATTATTATAAATATAAAAAACCGACAAACGTTCAAAAAGAACCAACAAACACCGACAAACGACCAACAAATGATTGCAATTGAAAAAAGTGAAAATTTCGAAAGTTGGGGGGCTAACTTCACACCTAAATTATAATCGTGATTATTATAAATATAAAAAACCGACAAACGTTCAGAAATAGCCAACAAACACCTACAAACGACCAACAAACGATTGCAATTGAAAAAAAGTGAAAATTTCGAAAGTTGTAGGGCTAACTTCACATCGGTCACTCACAAAGCTGTTTTTCCATACTTTGCCGCCCTGGGCACAGCAAAATTTAGCGCCTTGTCTTTGTGAAGGAGTGAGTAAATATGATTTGTTACTTACCTCAGATTAGTTTTCATGAGTTTTAAACAGCAATATAACAGGTATAAAATAATTAAATAAATAAAATTATTGGAGAGTTGAACGGCTAAAAATATTATGTTACACATTAGGGTGGGCCATTCTTATAGTTGGCAAATTTTATTTTTTTTAATTAAGCTATACAATAGGTAGCAAAAGATGCCTTTTCAAAAAAGAACGGCGAAAAAAGTGAAAATCTTTTGCCCTCTATAAGCCCTTACATTTTAGGATTTTTTAAAAAAATACCCACTTACATTCTCATACTTAGCAAATGTAACTTATTTGAATCCAGCTATACAATAGGTACCAAAGTATGTATTTTGCAACATTTAAGAGTTTTTAAAAAAGAACGACGAAAAAGTTTAAACCTTTTGCCCTCTACAAGCCCTTCAATATTAGGATTTTTTAAAATAACATATTGTTTGTGTATAAAAATGGTTTTTTCGTGCTTATTAGTTTAATTGCAAAAATTAAAGTACAGTAGTGTATAATAACAATAGAAAATAAATGTATTCGAAAAATTAAACAATATTATATTCACTTTTGTTTTCAAAAGATGGGAGGCAACTTCTGACTTTATTCGTGCACGAATAAATCCGTCTCTGGACTCTTGACCACTGACAGATCTCGATGCTTCTGTCACTAATTTCACACACTTTTCAACAGCCTGTGTGTGACATGGAAAGCGTGCAATGTCTACTACTGGTGCAGTAGGATTATTTATAAACCTTTTAAGGGTATCATTAGTTATACTATGCAATATCGGGGGTGGAGTTACTTTAAGATCAACCCAATCAATTAAGTCAGTGTAGTCCGTTGCGGAGAAATTCACTTTGGGTATTACGAATTGTCTTATTGATGTATCCTCAACAGATTGGTGATTTCTTGACTTGAGAATTCGTCTTAAAGCCAATTCTCTAACAAAATGACGGTCGTCATTCAACATACTCAGAAGAATATTTTCGGGGTGTAGAAAATAAGCGTTTCGCTGAATTGCTGGATCGATAACACACTTCAGTTCATCATTTAAGTAGCGCGAAAGTTCAATTGTCTTAAATACATGCAGAGCACCGTTTCTACAAGAAGAATGAACTTTTATCGAAAACCACATGGGCGCATAGACTCTTACAACAAATTCAACGAGAACCTTCAAATTGGCCTATGGATTCTCTGCAGCAAGATACAGCCGCAACAACCGGTTAGCCTTCGTAACCCACCTGGCGCGGGATAATATTCCTGGATTGCGATTTGCCAAATTCGGGGGGCAATGGCCAGAGGTAACTGCTTGACATGCCTCATACAAATATTGTTGATCATTGTTGAGATCTTTTGGATCGAGTTCTATGGAATTGCCTTGTATAGACTCAAAATTAGCAATTGGCAATTGCTCACAATTTTCAAGACATTTGCCAATTGGTCCAGAATATTCTTTGGGACCTGCAGTACCTCCGTCAAGATACTGGAACAAGTGTCTTAACGGCAGTTCATTTGCATGTAGTTGGCAAATACACCACTGTAAAGGTCGTTTTAGTAGTGTTTCAAAGTACCTAATTGCACCATTTTTGGTGCCAGTATTGACAACAGTGCCATCGCAACCAATTTGATCCAACACTATACCACTTGTAACACAAAAATCGTAAATGCTTTGAGCGATCGATTTTCCAGTGCCAGAAGTCAAGGTGACATGACCTATATATATCGAGCCCGGTTCCTCAACAAGAGATATATGTTCTTCATTTATGGTTCTACGATGAAAACGATTATCTATTTTCTCTTGGTATAATGTCTTATCCCTCCGTCCATCAAAGAAAATACTTTCTATTGGTTCAAGAGTAGCTGCAGATGTGTTCCGGAGGGAACACTTGCGAGCTCTCCTTACTTTATTTTTGTCAATTATCTTTGATGAATCTTCTCTTGTTATAATTCCAACATCTTGTAAGACTGCAGACGCGATTGCGGCAGCCGATCTGTATGAAATACCAAACTGGTCACAGACTCTTGCTAGTGTTGGAAGCTGTAGTATGTTAGGACATATTTGCTTATTTGAAATACAACCTGAGGTTCCTGCTGTTTCTAATGTGCTCTTAGTCGTAACATTTACATCGGAAATAATGTTGGATGAGCTGCTGGCTAGTGGTAAATTATTATTAGATGCTTGATCTATATTAATCAGATGCTTATTGTTCCGTTCCTTGTTCTTAGACTTTCTTTCTTCCAGTTTTTTTATTCGTGCACTTTCTGCAACATCAATACCTCTGATAGCCATTCTTCTAACTGATCTTTGATCTAAAAGGAAATTTTGTTCTATAACAGGCACTTTTCGGGATTTTTCACATTTACGATTAGAAAATAGTTAACATTTGCATGCAGCAATATCAAATAAATTAGTCTCACATGTGTTTTTAAAAGTCGTAACTTTTAACTGATAATTATATAAGCCTTTCTGCGTCGCTTCAATTCAGCAATTATTTGGTCCAGGATAGCCTTGAATGTCTCAAATTGAAGAGACTGTTTAGAATCGAAGATCGTGTAGATTTCTTCATTCTGCACGAATGGGAATTTTCTCTTTTTTTTTTGTCTTCTCAGCTCCCTCTTTCCAGCTTTATACATTTAGGTCGGTGGCTTTCGTGTATATTTCTTCGAACCTCGATGATCTCATATAACAAGTCTACTGCCGGCATTATATCCGAGTTGACTTGTTTAAGACTTTTATCTTATTCATTCTTTCGAGTACAGTTGTCCATAAAACCAATATGAACGCTGTATCATTGCGGTTCAACTTTTTTTTCTAGTAATCGAGCTTCATGTTTTGTGGCTTTATTATGTTGCTTGTCATTGGTACTTTATCTTAAACATGTTAGAAAATGTCATAGTCACCTATCAGCGCTGCTGACGCATCATGACACGCAGATCAACAGGTTTCACTCAACGACTTCAAGATAGAGAATTTTCCATCTGCTTTTTTCAAATGGTCGCTTATTTTGTGCCACTTGTACTGCTTTCTTGCAACATTTTGCAGCACAGGTTCCCACCAAGTTCACAGAATGAGTTATGTAAGGCACGTGCATCGCAAGATCATTGCATCGTTTAATTTTTGTTTGCAAGTCCGGGTATGCGCCAGACATCATAGCATTATCCTCTGAAATTTTTCAATTCTAAATTATTATCCTCAAATGATGTAGTGATAACCGTTTCAAGAGACTCCGATTTATGGCTGTAGATTGGAATAAGGCGTACTGCTGGAACTCCAGAGGCATTAACAAACCTGAAAACAGCACTCAATTGATCAATATGGGGAATATATGGAGTAGAATCAACTATCAATCAATTCGCTTTTTTTACTTCTTCAATAACTTTATTCCTCACTTCTGATCCAGTTATAGTGATTAGCTCGCTGCAAATACTGGATTTCGATATTTTTTTAAATGTTCTGCAAGAGAGTCATCAAACTCCGCAATAAGCTCCAACAAACCAAGATAATTCCCATTCTGTGTTGAGCCGATTTTTTCATTTGATCCCCGAAACGCTACTCTTCTCGAAGCTAAAAATTTGACGACTGCCACTAACCGTTTGAAGACTGATCGCCAATAAAACTTCTCGGATTCAAACTGACCTTTCAGTTTGGAATCAATTGTTGACTTTGTTCGTCGTCGTGCTGTCAGTTCCAGGACATGCTTGCGGTGTTCGTGACCCTGTAAATATGTAATGGGAATAATTGCACTGATAAAATTCAGCAAAAATAACTAATAATTTATGGCTACATGAAAGTATATATCAAGAAGTGTCCGATTCAAAGTAGTTCTTTCAAATATTTTAATTTAACGTTATCCGAAATGGCTACATAGTACGAAATTGCATTTATTTTCTACAGGGTATCCCAACATAGACTATTGAACTAAACTTATGGTTTTTCCAGATTGAAATATTAAAGTCCAAAATCATATTTTATTAATTTGTAATAACTAACATTGATAAGTAAAAGAAACGAATTGTATGTAGGATTTTTTTTGGATCCTTATCATATAAATTAGAATTTTATGGGAAAAGTTAAACACTCTGTATAATTCGGAGTGAAAGTGTTTAAATTTGATTTATAATGTTGTCATGCAATGTTGTACTTATAATTCTTCTCTTTTTTATTTATTTAATGTTTTTATTCAACTCACTTCTGTCTGTCCAGTTCAAAACTAGTAATTTTCAGCAACTTCCTGATCTCCGATTGAGCTCAAATTTGGCATACATTGGTACTCTTGATGACAATATACGAATGCGTGTTTTCTGCTTTGACATTTGCTGCCAAATTTGGCCAAATATGGTCGAGATTTTTGTTTATAAAGGTGGAACCTTGAAAATGTTGACTTAAGCTTTTCGCATAATACCATACACAAAAATATGTGACAGGTTGAGTTTCAAGGTCAGGGGGTTGCATTGCGGCCAAATTTGGCCAAATATGGCCTTGAAATTCAGGACTTAATCATTTAGCATAAGACGATGCACAAAACTATACGACAAGTTGAGTTCAAGATCAGGGGGATGCGCCCGGGGGGCTCAAAGTATTGGATTCAGTAAAAAAATCAACTATTTTCCCATCTCCGGTTGAGCTGAATTTCGGCATACATGTGTATATTGGCCAAGTAAATTGGACATTTTTGTTTATAAAACTGGGGTCTTGAAAAATTGAGTTTCTTTCTTTGTTGGAACTTACACCCAAGCGACTAAAAAGTAGAAAATAAAAATAAGTAAAAAAAAAACATTTTTAAAAAACGCTTTTATTTCCAAATGTACTAAAAAGAATAAAATAATTTTGTTATCCACCCATTAACGTCAAAAATTTTTGTGACTAAGAATAAAAGTGTGAGGCGCTATTTGTAGTGCCTTGCACTTAATTGTTTGAATGTAGGTGTTAATAGGCTTTGTTATAAGTATAAGATACCATGTATGCCCCACACTTTTATTTTTAGTCACAAACATTTTTGATGTTAATGGGCAGATAAAAAAATTGTTTTATTCTTTTTAGTACATTTGGAAATAAAAGCGTTTTTTAAAAATGTTTTTTTTTTACTTATTTTTATTCTCATTGAAGTTAGATTTTACAAAATTAAAAAACATAACAATTTCACACTTTAATAGACGATATTTCTGAATACGCTTAAAACTATGCTACATAATTTTATATTAATATTAGGATACTTACAAAATATATGAGAAAAAAATATATTTCCATTACAAAAATGACAATTTTAGTTCACTAATCGATGCTGAGACCTCTAGTAGAAAATGAAACTGGGTAATTTTGAAATGTACATATGTAACATCGGTATTTATCACATAGCAAAACGCTGAATTCGATATATCAACTAGTAATAACTCTTGACTGTTTACAAATACCTAAGTGGGGTATCCTGTATATATTTTAATTATTAGATCGCGTACCAATAGTTAGAAAGCGAGAATGGCCAATACGCTGCGCCGCTGAATGGTCCAGCGATGGGGGGAAAGTTTCAGTAGACGAACACGTGGCGCCCAGATTTACCGCCTTCTATAATTTTGCCGCTATGGGCACGTGCCCTTTGGGCCCGCACGGTAGAAGCGGACCTGACCACACATGCGCCATCGGAATTAAATTTTGCGCTTTAATAATGTGAAGTGTATATAGAGAAATTTCTATCGACAGTTATCTTTAGTATGCAGCCAACTTGTAATCACATATCAACCAACTTATACATAAAAATTTTATTTTGTTATGCGATATTTGTCTATTTTGCTTCATAAAAAATAAGCATTGAAATAAGAATTCGTTTCACTAGCTTTAATGAAAAAATGAATAAATTAATCAAATCCGTATAAAAATAAAAATAGATAAATAAATATTAAATTAAACAAAACAAATAACTAACTCTAATTCGGAAATATAAATTAAAAATAATTAAATCATTTGGTCACAAATAAGTAACAACAGCAAGTCCGGTAAATAGCACGAGAACCAAGAATCTCGTAGGGAACGATCTAATTTAAATATGTGAGCGATAATTATGTAAATAAAAAATAAAATAATGTCCTCGCCAGGAAAGTTTACCGCTACGTCATTAATTTATGAATTTAGCTATCCAATTTGTTTATCCTGTCTTCTCATATGAAACAGTGAATTAAATAAGGATAGTGAACATTCGTAGTGCATTTGTCGAAATCGACATACGGTATTGAATAAGCAAATGTAGTAGAAAGAGTAAACCGCTAAACGCGAAATCGATTTGTTTTATATGCACTTGAATTTAATTCTCTTCGGACTAATATTACATAACCTCCATTTGTTTGTTTATCCTTTGAGTGTCTCCTCATTTCCTACATTTACTTCTTTTAATCATCATTTATTACACACTCTAACCCTTTCGGGGTGGTATTCAGAAAAAGTAATTTAAAATATTTTGTTATTATTTTGTGAAAACATTGTTATATGTTAATCCAATTTTACCAACAGTTACGTTAAAATGTGAAGGGATTGGATGAGGGGTGGCGGTCCTATGTGTACCAACCGTCATTTCCGTTGGTACTTATATGTACCAACCGTCCTGTATAAATAAGTAATAACAGTAATTAGAATATTATTTATTGGTCAGTTGAACAAAGTTTCTTTTTACTAAACTGTATGGTATAACATGAAACAGTTTTTACACAAAGGGATGTTGCACTGCTGACAGAGTCTTTGTTTTGGTTTGCTTTTTGTGTTCAGTACATCTTACACATCTCCTTCTGGTTGTTCCTTCAACTGGCGAATGTAATGAGACTTCACCATATAGCTTTCTCTTTTTTGAAGTAACACCTTTTCTTACATAATGTCTGGTTGTGTAGCTGGCTCCCTCTGCGAGCAACTCTTAAGACAACTTCACCAAAAATGGAGGAAACGATATTTTTTCTCGTCTAACTTGGTTGTACATTATCCAAGCATTTGCTGCTGCCATGTTCAATAGAGCGTAAAATACTTTCTTCCGCCATTTGGCGGATTTCCTATTATGATCATAAAGACCTATAGTGTGATCTGCGCGATCAACCCCTCTCATTATTTTCCTGTAGTAGGCAATTTATTCAGGGCAATCAACTTGTTTTGTTGAACCAGTTTTTGTTATTTTTCGAAATTTCCTTAGTATTAGGGTAATGACAGTTACGTATCACAGTACCATTTCACATATAGCAAACCATCGGGAGAGGACAAAAACTTGCATGCTCCTTTCTCTAGCTTTCTTTCTATAACAGGAACATTTACTCTATTTGTCATAACTGTTCTTAAACCGGGATACCTTAGAGTTTGTAGCAGTCTCACACTAGTAAAAAAGCGATCGAAGCACAATACCACATCGTTGACTTTTATTGTTGATGCCAGTGAGTTGACAACCCTTTCACCGAAAGTATCATCTGGAATAGCAACGGATCTTTACCTGTATAAATATTAAAATCGTAGGTGTATCCTGTGGCGCTATCACAACGAAGCCACATTTTTATGCCCCTTTTTGAAGGCTTTAGAGGCATATACTGTTTCAGTGATGACTTACCTTAGAATTTTGTCATGGATTCGTCGATACTTTGAGTTGTACTATCCTGACGACATCGTTGAAACGTATATTTCAGACAATCCACTAGCCTATCGACGTAGTACGTTTTTGGTGCTTCTTCTGGTTTCTCTGGGGAGTATAATATAATATAATTTTGAAGCCAGCAATAGAAATCTATCTCGTGAGATAGCGTGTCTTATTGCTTCATTTCCCATAGACTTCTTAGTACTCCAGTAATGTTTCAAAGCCGGAAGCTTATTATAAGACATAATAAAGATAGTCCCTGTAATTATTTGTAGTTCACCTTTATCTGTCATTTTATCAGACCTTTTTTTTTTACTCGATTGGAAATTTGTAGACGCTCATTTGTATAATTTACAATGTTCAAATAGAGTGAATGTGGAAAAACTTTGTGAAAAAGCTCCATGTGGTGACAAATTCGTAGTAATGTCTAATGTCAGTTGACAATCTCTTTCAAGTGGTAATTGTTTTGCTGGTGCGAATTGATTAGTCGGTGTGTTCCATTCAACAACCTCTATAACCCTCTTGTTCTTACCCTTGCCCTTTGTAATAGGTTCATCTCTTTGCAAATCTAAAGGTAAAGAGGCTGACTCAAATTCAGCTTCTATTTGTTCATTATCTATATTATTATCTATATATGAACTATTTACATCATCTTTACCTGACTCTTGTTCATAACTTTCATCAGAATCGGTATCTGAATTTCCATCGGAGGGTTCGTAATCGTCACTAGAATCTCCGGAAAACGGTTCCGAAAGCTGCTCTTCAAGAAGCTGTTCCAATTCCTTTGAAGAAAGGGGTTTCTTCATAAATGACCTGAAATACATTTTTATTACTACACAACCTTACAACACTACTGGTACACAGGTGTACCACTAAAAAACCCGACTGGTACAAATATGTACCACAACAAGTATTTACGCAAAAAAACGTTCATAATTTTGTCAAATTAATATTTACCTGTTTCTAGATGCGGGTCGATCCATAGTAACCAAAGAATATTCACAATAACTCGAAAATAAGCACTATTTAGTTGTTTATAAACGAAATAATACACTCTACATGCACGTGTCTAGTACACCAAACTGTAAACTGAAGGGATGTTGCCTAAGTGCACAATTTTTCACAATGCTCTGACCGTAAATTTTCCAACATACCCAATATTACTGACTGGTACAATTCTCATTTAAATTTAACTAATATTTTATTTTTCAGGTAGTTTAAACTGGTAACTATATGTACCAGTCGTCCCGAAAGGGTTAAAGAAAATGGTAGTCCCCTGATATCAGTATCGGCTGTCACAGAAACTAAGTATGACATTAAGTGCTTCTATTTTAATTCTTTACAATCACGAAATTACAACGTGTAGCAAGCGCCTCGGGTATATCTGAGAAGACGGTAAGTATGCATGCACATGAATAATATTACAGCACCATCACTCATCTTTTACACATGTTTGACATACTAATTTATGTACAGAAAAACATGTCACAGTTGACGCAAGTTTAAATGCAGAAATTCGTAACGGCCACATATTAATAAGTGACAGAGGTCTTCATCGTGCAATCCAGTGGCTAGGATTCAGATTTAAAAAGACTCTAACTGTAGAGCTTTATTGAAAAAAAGGTACATCACAGAAATGCGAATTAAGTTTCTTAAATAACACATTAAAGAGATCAATTCACCTAATCGTCGGCCAGTAAACTCTTTTAATTAAAATCATTATGGGCTAATTGTGTGCGACATACTGAAGAAACAATAAAGCAATGGTATAACGAGAATTGTTGAACATCACAGTTGACAAACTGATTATTAACATCGGAAACTATTCTGAAACCTCGGATATAGATAATGACTCCGATTAGGACACTTTGACAACCATGTTTCTACAAGCTAGAATTAGTGTAATACAAGTGTGTTAGTTCATATTTAATACAATAAATTTCTACTAGTAAAGTATTTTAATTATGTAATAACAATAGAGGGTGTCTGTGAAAGGTTGGGAAATCTCAAAACTGGAGATACTAGAGTCTAAAATATATGGATTGAACCGAACATACCTTAGTCCAAATATCGATAGGTAAAAAAATACAGGGAGTCACATACAGCATTATTATCGTAAATAACCTGTCAGAAAATCTTTGTGCCACCCTGTATGCAATAATTCATCGAACAATCTTAATCTCTCATCCTTTCTCAACAAAAAAGATGTACTTGTTAGGAGTGTTTAAGTTTTATAGTTTCTGAGATATTTGCTTTTAAACGTCTCAATGCATTTTGAATTCAGTGTACTACATATTTTTTAACGTAAATCGAGTTACTCTGAAAAACATCCGCATAGTGCTGCTATGGTTTTTAATGTTTATTATAAGATTACCTTCAGTGTCACTAATAATTATCAGCTAAAATTTTGTTCTAAACTTAAAACGTTATGGAGTATACGTTGGTCGAATATGCTGATATGCTTTTAATGTATGGGTTGGCACGATCTAAAGAGCTCGAAGATTTTACGCCGAAAGATTTCCCAAAAGACAATTGCCCAATTCAAAGACTTTCCAACGTATTGATCAGCGGTTACGAGAAACTGGTAAGAAACTTTTATTATCTTAAATAGTAAAGGGATGTGAAATTACATTTAACATTAACAATTTTAAAGGTAGTTTTATACCAAATATGGGCCGACATGGTGGAGTTCCCAGTACTATACGTACAGTTGAAATGGAAGAAAATGTTCTGGATGCTGTCGCTGCAGATCCTACAATTAGTGTTAGGAATGTAGCACACGAATTACAGGTTTCAAAATCTACAGTAAACAGCATTTTTCGAGAGCAACTGCTGCATCCATACCACATTCAAATAGTACAAGGTTGAAGCGTGGATGACTACCCTGCAAGAGTACAATTTTCTACATGGCTTTTAGAGAGGTATAACCAAGATAATGAATTTACTGGCTGAATATTATTTTCGGACGAAGCAGGATTTCCTATGGATGGGCCAATCAACTCGCATAAACTACACATTTATGTAGAGGAAAACCCTCACGGTATAAGACAAACCCGGCATCAAGTACAATTTCAAATTAATTTATGGGCAGCAATAATTGGATGTTATATAATAGGACCTGTTCAGTTACTACCTAGACTAAATGGCCAAAGATATTTAGCATTTCTTGAAGAACAGGTTACGCAATCTGTTAGAAGATCTTTCATTGCAAACACGCATGAACATGTGGTTTATGCACGATGGTGCTCCACCTCATTTTAGCTTATTAGTTAGAGAGCATTCAAATAGATTATATAGAGACCGATGGATAGGTCGATTAGAACCTGTATCCTGGCCGCCTAGATCACCGAATTTAAATACTTTGGATTTCTTCTTTTTGGCGTGTTTATAACACTCCCGTGGATACCAAGAATGAACTACGGCAAATAATTTTCCACCATTCCCAGGAAATAAAGAATAACGTTCAAATACTTTGGATATGTTTTAGAATTCCGTAAATTCTGCCATCTCGGGGTACATTCTATTTTCTAATCAGAATTTATCATAACGAAAATAATTTTCTCATGTTTTTCATATTACACCATATGATTGTATATGATGACGTTATATATATATATATATTGAGATGTTTAGAAAGAGGTAATAGAAGTATCGGACAGCTTACATGACATTTGGGTCATAAAAAGGGGTAATTTCTGGCTCGATACAAGTGCGAGACACAATTTTACATAAATGTGGTTCACGATGGGTTTAAAATAAATTTATTTGGTATAAATTGATCTGAATATCATTTGCTAAGTTTGGTTTCATCATAAAAAGCAATTTGCTGCTACCAAAATTGTCAAGAATGTTAGATATCACCATTTTCGTAGAGTCATTTTAGTAGTGCAATTTTGCAATAAAATTCAATTTTCAAAGGTAATTTGGCAAGTAGACATTTCACAGGTGTTTAAACATGGACTATGTAGTTAGGATTAGGTTAGGGATAGTGTATGTTTAGTTTTTAAAGGCAGGAAATACAAAATTTAGTAAAAGGGTTATAATATGGACAGTATAGACAATTTTCGCACACATTTTTGTTAGCAAATTAGTAAAAAAAAATATAATACATGATTCACAAGAAGAAAAACATTTAGAACATTATGGCATACAAACATTTATAGTGCCGTACAATTTATAGTGTAAAAATCCTAAAAAAGTGTTAGACGATGAGACTTTTTCAATGCAAGACTGAATAACATTATGCATTGCAAATAAGTAGTGAGAACAATAAAGACAAGTTGTACAAACCTTAAACATAACATTTTAAGTGCTAAAAACATTTTTTTATATGAATTTATTTCATATTTAAATTTAAGTATGGTTACGTTGTAAATTTTAGATTTTTCACATAATTTTATACTTTTTCCACATTATTAGATTTAGTTTTTGCTCTTAAAGCAAATAATAGATGTTCTTTCACAATATAAATAAGTTTTTATAAGGATACAGCGTTTTTATCCGCAAAATTTTGCTAAATCTAAGGTGAACTCTAGACAAATTTACAAAAGCTTAAAATTTTCATTAAATTATATGTTTCGAATTTAAAAGATATGTTTTCTTATGTAAATTGTCCTCAGAATTCCAATTTTGCAAGTAATTTTAGTGTAGCTTGTAAGTGTGTATAGTTAATAGCTTATTTTGATTAGATTAAGTTGTTTCGTTTATTAGTGGTAGGAATTATTGCTTATTAGGTGTCCTTTTATTCGAAATTTCACATAGTTTTCATTTCCGTTTTAAATTTCATTTCCGACCATGTATAAGAAAGTTACGGCCAAAATTCCATTTATGTACAATTCTTAATTTTGATTATCCAATCACATTCATTGTAAATTTTGCAATATGGCTGTAAAAAGTTGAAATTTCTGTAGCAACCAGAAACCTATAAAAGCAAGCGCTCAGGAATCATTCTCTCTAGAATTTGTTCAAAAGTGAAAAGATTAAAACAGTGTTGCTAAATTTGTGTTTACATAACCTAATTTATTATCGTCGAGAAAGTTTACGTTACGAATAATTTCGAGAGCACTTGTTTTTATATCAATCGGTTAAAATTAAATAGTTCGGTCACCGATACCTGTCGTTGTTAATAAAATAATTCTGTACGATTAATTGATGTCACGATTTTGTGTAAATTTGTTTTCGTGTTTTCCGATTTAAAATAATTCTTTATATATCAAATTAAATTCCATTTTTATTTGGTGAAAGTTTGTTTTATTTATCCGGACAATTCCTCTTAAATAAATATTATATTTCGGTAACTAAAATAAAAGTGTGTTAACAAAAATCTTGGATACTTAATAATACATTTTAAACGATATCACTCATAAAGATTTAAAACCATTTTAAATAAAAGTTACCATAGTAAATAAGTGTTTGGAGGTTGCCGTTTTTGGAAAGAAAACATCTTGAAGCTTGGAAGTTGGTGTCTTCGAGAACCGAGATAGCAGTTGGATATTAGTAACAACAATAGCCGAGTGAACATTGCCTGCCTCCAGCTGAAGTTTGAAGACATCATTCAATCGACAGGAAGGACTGTATATGTGAGTTTTAAATTTTATAACCCTGTTATTGGTATTTCCCTGCAATTTATATTTGTTATATGTTATTAATTAAGAATTTCAATTATTTACTTGTGTAAACACCTGTGAAGCTAATAATTTTCTTTTCTTTTTCTAAATTTTCATTTTGATCCAAACATTAAAGTTTTCTTAATTATTTGACATCTTTTGACAGCTTTACTTGTTTTTCACTTAAGTTCTTTAACGCATGCGTTAGAAAGCAAATTCTATTCAGAGCAAATTTTATACGTTAAATTCAATTACATATAGGATATTTCTTATATTTTAAAAATTTTTATCTTCAACTAAATCCCTGAACTCTATCCCCAATTGAGATCCCTGAGCTAAAAATGTGCTTGGTATAATGAATCGGTAAAAAAGGCAGTGTGTAAAAAAAGATGCATACATGGCAATGGTTGCTGCAAAAAAGGTACTTAGAAAAGGCGATTGTATGAGGTGTACAGATTAAGAAACAAAGAAGCGAAGGAGGTAGTGAAAATAAATAAAGAGGAAGTGACCGTTGTGAAAGAGAGAGAATGCAGAATGATTTTGAGGTAAATAAAAAACTCTTCTGGAAATGGGTCAAGAATACAAAACGTGGCCCAAAACGGAACTCTGCAGGAGTAATGAGTACGAGCAACGAAATACTATGGGATGATTGTGAAGTGAGGAAATGCGGGCAAGAACATTTCGGAAAGCTATACAGTAGTAAGGAAAATAATATGGAAGGGTTAAGCAAGAAGAATGCAGAAGGAATGGTGAATGAAACTGAGAAGGATATTAGGAAAAATGAGGTAGGGAAAACGGTAGGAAGGTTGAAAAACGGTAAAGGAACAGGCGTAGATGAAATCACCGGTGAAATGCTAAAGTATGGGGGAGCAAAGCTTATACGAAGATTGTGTGAATTTTTCAATGCATGTCTTAAGTGTGAAACAGTGCCGAGTGATTGGAAGAGCACTATCATTGTACCAGTGTATAAGGGTAAGGGGAACAAAAGTGATTTCAAGAACTACAGAGGAATAAGTTTGCTCAGTGTACCTGGTAAAGTATTTGGAAGAATACTGATTGATAGTGTACGAGAAACTACACAAGCTAAGATTTGGGCTGTGTAGGGTGGCTTCATGCCAGGGAGAGGATGCGTTGATCGGATGGTAGCTCTCCAGCAGGTGGTCGAAAAGTGTTTAAGAGTAAAAAAAGGAAGCTGTACTGTGCGTTTGAAGATCTCGAGAAAGTGTAAGGCAGAAGGAGAAGCAGTGGGATGTATTAAATGAATATGGTGTAAGTAAAGGTCTAATAAACGGAATAAGAGCAGTATACAACGGTAGCCGAGCATGTCTTAGGGTGAGAGGAGGCGTGAGTGAATACTTCAATATTGATCAAGGAGTATGACAAGGCTGTGTGATGTCACCGTGGTTGTTCAATGTATACATGGATAAAAGAAAGAAAGGTAAGGAGGTTTAAAAATAAAAGGACATGCCAGAGGCACTGTATGAATCTTGCAGAAGCTAGGAAGGTATGCAGAGATAGGAAAGCACCGAGAAAGATTGTGAATGAAACTAAATAAGAGGCAGGGATTGTTTTGCCTACCCCGCAAGGGAATGGCGTGAAGGTTATGTTATGTTATAAAAAATGAGTTACAGGAAAAGATCTAAGAGCTTGTGTGTAAATTAAATTTTCCTTACAGGATAATAAATCTCGAATTATCGCGAATTATGCGTGGTCGGTTTCTGTAACATAACATAATTATTCGCAGTTGTAACTCTTTCCAACTAAATTTTATCTCTCTATTTGGCGAGAAGTTGTTGCCAAATATCTGCAGATGCTTCTAACTGTGCGGCCGTAACCTTATATATAAATTAAACTTTCCTTTTACAATTAGGCGCATTAGCGCCATTTTGTGAATTTTCAGAATTAAATTTTATGCTCTAGTTGAAGATATCTTATATACCAGTCAATTTGTACATACATTTGTTGCGAAAGATCTAATTAAGCTTTTCTGGCACAATAATTATGAGTAATTTATGCGCTATTTTTCGCTTTCGGAATAAGTTTTGGCGCTCTTATAAACATTTCTATTAACACGGTTAAGATCGTGTGGCCGCTAGGCGCCAACTTATGTATAAATATACTTTTTTGATACGGAATAGTTAGGTGCAAATTATTCGCCGTTTTAAGCCTTCGAAATTATACTTTGTCTCAATAAGAGACAAGTGATTAAGAAAATCATCGATGTCTCTAGTTTCACGGCCGTGAAATCATACACAGATTAAGATTTCTTGACGCGATCGTTAGGCTCGAATTATGCACCGTTTTGGGTTGTCGGAATTAAATTTTACCTTTTCATAGAAAGTATGTTGTGGCAAAATTTCCAGTGAAAAACTCAACCAACGCGATGCCTTACACTGCTCATTACGTATAACGTATAAATTAAATCTTGATCGATAATCAGACCCAAAAAATGCGTTATTTTACGTCTAAAGAAAAAAGTTTACGCTTAAGTTGCTATATCTATTGGCTCGGTTAACGTCATACAGTCTTCATGCACTTTGTTCATAAATAAATTTTATATTATGCAGTAATTAAGCGCCAATTACTTGCCGTTTTTCGTACTTGGCCCCGTGACAGATAAGCTATTGCTAAAAGTCTACCGATATCTGCATCTGATCGGTCGTAGACTTATGTGTAGATTAAGTTTTCCTTGTACAATAAATAGACGCAAATTATGCGCCATTTTGCGCTTACGGAATTAAACTTTACGCTTTAACTGAATATATATTATACAAAAATATCTGTTGCCACGGTTAACATAATACAGTCGCCGTGGGCCAATCTATACATAAGTAAATTTTGCATTATGCAATCATTAATCCCGCCGTTTTATGCCTTAGAAGTAAAATTTTATGAGACAATAAATATGCGGAATATAATAAAAATACTGTGGTGCAGTGCTTGGAGACTCGGGCGGTCAGCGACTTACTTCAGGAGCTGTAGCTGAATAAATTCTCCAGTTCCACTCACAGAAAGGTCAATGGTTTCGGATCAGATTGTCTGTGGGCCACTTTTGAACTATGGTTTCCAAACGTCTCTATCGGTAGCTACAAAAGAGTAATTTCTAACTCGATTCGGTACGTAAGATGTCCTTAAAACGCAATTAGTACGGTCAGGAGGACGGTTGGGGATGACGAAAAATGTCGCAGATTCCCTCTTGGCAATCACGGATCTCCGCCAGTAATAAGTAATAAGTAGTTTTATTAATCTATAATATATGCCACCTCTTCTTAAGTATAATTAGCTAATGCGGTTGAACGCAAACATATAGCTGTACAGCAGCTCAGAAGTGGTAGAAAAAGGTGGATCGATCAGCGAGTAGGTGGGAGCGCTTCGGTCTGTTTTAATTGAAAATAAATTAATTATTAATATCTTTATAACACGAATATATTAGTCTTACTCTTCACATTGGGACAAACTCTATCAAATCAACTTTAGAAAATTCCGTGTTTGAGCGGTTACTGTGGCATGTGACGTGTCGTACACAATTATACAACATATTGATAACTTAAGAATTGCCCCGATTTAATCTTATGAGAGATGCTGTATTTTTGTCACCAATACTATTGTTAGAGGGAATATGAAATAACTTTAAAGGTCAAACGCATTTAGTACTATTGGTAGATATTGGCGGAATTATCAGACCGGTTTGAACCTTCAAACGTAAGCCTCTACCTAGCTCTACGAGTACCGACAATTTAGCTTACGCTAAATTATTTTCCAAAAATAACAATCTGCCTGCGTCGTTATCACGATGTCGCGCAGATTGTGTGAAGATGACGACTCCGACGGGATCTGGATCTACTTCGGAGGGACACCGATCACCGACGAGCCGATTTGGTATGGATCCGCCATGCCAAGCCGCCTACCATCACCACAGCGACAGAAGAGGAGAAGAGCGAAGAAGACGCCGCCGACAGACGTCGCCCCGTTAGTGGTGCCCCCACTAGCGGTTCCGACGACGTCCGCCGCCGCACAACCCGCACCGAGACGAGATCAGAGCCAGGGATCCACCCACGACGACTTCAAGACACAGAAAAAGAAGCCGAAGAAGACGCCGAAGGTTCGCCAGCCTACGCCGCCGCTCACCGACAACAGGTATGAGGCCCTCGAACCCTACACGGACAGCCCTGCAGCGATGGAGCAGGCAACTAGAGAAGACGCCAGGGAGAAAGTGCCTCCGGTAATCCTTCGTCAGAAGGAGAACTGGATAGCTTTCTCCCGAGAAATGGACCAACAGCGGATCGCCTTCACGAGGGCCAAGGCCTTCAGCGAGGGAATCCGGATTCAGCCTGCCTCACTCCAGGACCGAGACAGGCTGATCAGGTATATGGATAGGTGTGGTACTCCGTATCACACCTACCAGGCAAAGAGCGAGCGATTTGCCAAGGTGGTGATACGCGGTGTGCCCGTAGAGCTATCCGAGGTCGACGTTAGCTCAGAGCTAAAAGCGCAAGGTGTTAATACTCTCTCTGTTTTCAGGATGAAGCAGCGAGGACGCCCGATCCCCCTCGTGATGGTGTAATTGCCGTCCGAGGACAACAGGAAGAAGATCCGGGAGGTGCACCACGTCGCCCGCCTCCTAGTCACCGTCGAGGATTTGCGGAGGAAATCCGGCATCGGGCAGTGTCACCGGTGTCAAGGTTTCCGTCACGCACAGCGTTGCTGCAGGGCGGCAGCGCGCTGTATTAAGTGCGCCGGCGATCACCACAGCAGTGAATGCACTAAACCCCGTACAGACCGGGCAAAGCGAGTGAACTGCGGTGGGGACCACCCTGCCAGCTACAGGGGATGCCCGAAGTTCCCTCGACCTCCGCAACGGAAGAAGACGGAAGTACAGCAGAGACCGAAGAGGACACCGCCGACAGCGGCGCCTTCTTCAACCCGGACCGGCATCAGTTACGCCCGAGCGACAGCAGGCAAGGTTGAGAAGGCGGAATTACCGAGAACGGCTCACGCCGCTGTCGTTACCCCGCCTGCCCAACCCGCCTTAGGGTTCGACGCCATATTGGGCCTCCTCGGAGGTCTCGATATGGAAAAGGCCCTACCTGCCATCCGCAAGGTGGCAGCGGCGCTCGCTAAGGCGCAAACTGCGATGGACCTGTGGGGAGTGATCCTCACGAGGAGAGGAAGAAGATTCCTGAGCAGCGCACCACCAACACAACAATATACACATTTATTTATTATTATATTATTATTATATTAGTTTTAAGTGTGATATGTACTATAAATGATATGTTAATATCTAAAATCTTTAATAAACGTGTTAAAAAAAAGCGGAATTATTGTAGGTGTTGATAATCGTATTTTGTACAGCTCCATTTGCAAATTTTGTACAGAAGCTTAAAAGGTGCAGTATATTGTTAGCCTGACTTCGGAACGTATTTATACGAATTTATTTATCAAAATAGGTTTTTACTTTTAAATTTTTATACATAAGAAATCCAAACCCTCAAGATAAATTGCAATACTTAGTTTCAAATATTAAATGTATTAATTCATTAATAGGACATCATGCGTGTTCCTTTATAATTTAGTCTAATGATGTCGCTGATGGCCGTTTATCAACCCATCTAAATATTAACATTAACATTACAATTAGAACTTATGGAAATTTTACTGCAGATGTTGCGCACTTTCAATTTTACTGTACATCATTACGAAATTAAAATTTTATTTTCGAACTCAGTACGTAATACTAAACATTTTGAATTTATAACTTTAAATAAACAATTACTCTCTATTTTTAGTTCCATTACGGGGTATCAAACGTTTGTAAATTTTATTATACAGTTTTCTCAATGCTTATGCGGTCAACGATTGGAGAGTTTTTATTGAGTATGACAGATTGATGCTGATAAATGGAAACCTAGGCAGCGGAAAAACAAGCCTCTCATTACAATATTGAGTCCTAGAAGAAAAAAAATTAGAGTAAAACATTATTTAGCCATCTACCTTCACGGCCTTAAACTTACGTATATATTATTTTTTTCTAACACTATAATCAGCGTTCGAGTTCGCGTTCTCGTTCGCGTTCGCGTTTGCTTTCGCGTTTGCTTTCGCGTTCGCGTGCGTGTTTACTTTCGCTTTTGCTTTCGTGTTCGTGTTCGTGTTCGTGTTCGTGTTCCTGTTCGTGTTCGTGTTCATGTTCGTGTTCGTGTTCGTGTTCGTGATCGTGATCGTGTTCGTGTTCGTGTTCGTGTTCGTGTTCGTGTTTGTGTTCGTGTTCGTGTTCGTGTCCGTGTTCGAGTTCGTGTTCGTGTTCGTGTTCGTGTTCGTGTTCGTGTTCGTGTTTGTGTTCGTGTTCGTGTTCGTGTCCGTGTTCGAGTTCGTGTTCGTGTTCGTGTTCGTGTTCGTGTTCGTGTTCGTGTTCGTGTTCGTGTTCGTGTTCGTGTGCGTGTTCGTGTTCGCGTTCGCGTTCGTGTTTGTGTTCGTGTTTGTGTCAGAGTTTTTTGAAGATTCGTTTTTGCAAGATCAAATTTGTATTTTTGAATTTGCGGGTTGGTTTTTGAAAGCTGTAAGTATGGGTTGGTATTGATTTGATCGAGATTGGTTTGATTAGTTTGATTGAATAATTGACTTGATTGATTTGATTTGATTTGATTGATTTGATTAATTGAGTTGCTTGAGATTGGTTTGATTAATTGATTTGATTGGTCTGGGCGTAATCTATGGACAAATAAGAAACCAGGGGGCGTGGTCTACCCTTAGATGATCTGACCACCGGTCACGTGACAACCCACACTCTTGTCACTACTCCATACCCCATCACGACCGCCACCCTCACCCCCATTCCTTACTTCCACCCCAGCCGCCCACCCTAACCCCCGCCCCAGCCTGCACCCTCCCCCTCTTCCTGCTCCACCACTGACGACGTCATGCCCTCAAGCGGCCCCATTCTACTTCTACTTAATTCAATTTTGCTTAAAATTTTGGGGTCAAGGTAAAACCAAAACTGTTTGCGATTTCTTGCAATAGATGTCAGTGAAAACACTAGGTGAACAAATCTTATTTGTTGCATACTTTACCGCATTATCGCATTTTAGCTTTTACGATGTGTCTAATTTATAATTCTTAGGTACTTGTAATATTTGGATATAACTACGTTTGTAGGAACGGTATAATAGAGTGGCTAAACAGATTATATATTATGCTATCAAATTTGTCAGTCAAGACGAAGAAGGGCACCATGTAAGCTTATGTAGCAGACTTTTTAGATAATATACAGTCAGGATTACATATGATTCGTGTTTCTGGTTTAGGTAAAATAGTAAAGATTAAAATTTAGTGCAGAATAGTAAATCAATGTTTACACTGCGAGAAATAGTGTACGAATTTGCAGATACAACATCCTTTCTTACGTACTTTTCTTTTTTTCAATTCTTTTGTAAGACACTTAAAGATAGCTCTAGAAAAGTTGAACTAAGAAATACCAGTTCTGGAATTAGTGACGTCATGATAATCAATTTCATTTATAAGTAATTTACAAACCAAATTCTACATTGTCTTTCACATAGACGTAGTATAGTAATATTTAGTAATATTTAATCTACGTCTTTGCAAACGTGGACTGCAGATAAACATACAGTAGACTCGTTCAATAGTAGTAGCGCTTTATATTTATCTATATGTCTGTGGTTCTACCTATATTGTTATATACGATCGGTATAAATTGACCGATAAAATTTACGATCATTTTAGAAACTGCCTAAAAATATTGCAGAACTGTTTGATCTGAGTGACAATATACTGTTACCGCGTCTGAACTTTACAGAAGCATAGTATGACCATTGAGATAAAATATACGCTCTTCAAAGGTATTATGCAACGTCCAACAGTTGTCACCTAAGTATATGTACTTATCGTAAGCTTTATAAGTATTGTCAGACAAATTATTTGTTCACTGACAGCGGCATAAAACCTCCCATATCACTATTCACTAATTACGCTAATTACTATATTATGCAGTTATTTAATATTACTGTAGCGCAAAGTAAGCAAACTGCTTTTACATAGTAAATTCGAACATAACACATGGTAATGTACGAACTGTGGGTATCATTCCTTTGAAAAGATAATGTACGTATTTTACGTGTCTTATCTTCCAATGAAGTATTTGTATACGAACACTAAATAGGAATAAAACATTTACATTTAACAGAAAAGCTCTCGAATTTATCATTTACAAAATGTATGTAGGTTTTGCAATACATCGGGGTAACATTGTAAAATTCCCATACTATTGCAGAAATAGAAATAGTTATAGGAGAAGTACATATTAAGGGATGCTTCCTTCGTTTAAAATCAATTTTTGTAACAGATAGCATGTAATTAATAGTCTTGAGTAAATATAGAAGCATTTGCTCCCATTAGATCTGTTAGTCATTCACATCACATTGGCAGATTGACGTTATAATTTGCATCATTACAACCAATTGGAAAAAGGGCACAACGAAACGGATATTTCAACATTTCAGGAAATGAGTTATACCAAAACTGTATAAATTCAAACAATCCTTCCACTGTTATATGACACATATATTGCATAAATTTACGGCCTATGGATTGATTGTACGTAGTTTCTATTAAACACTATTTAACATGCATGCATGGGTGGATGTTAGGCATCTTTAACATACATGCACTGGGTGCATAAATAAATAATCAAACATTACCCATTTCGTGTTTCACGTACAATACGATCCTAAGTAAAAATTATATGCATTTATTATTTGCTTCTGTATATTAATCCGTCAATGAACGATAAACTAATGAAGACAACTCGAGTGGTAGCAAGCCTTAACATTTTTCGAATAAATTACAGCGCTCGCTTAGCTGCGATCGCTGGCGCCATAAACATGTGCTCGAATGGTAAGGCTAAGTTACCACTCTAGATACGTTAATTACTATTATACAGTTGTTGCAAAAAAACTCAATCTAATAGGCGATGCATGTAGTTCAAATATTTTACCTTAGTGAAATGAAAATGTAAACTTTCACCATTATTATACATATTAAAATACTTCTCTTTTTTGAGTTTTTAATGGTGTATTTGTATATTAATGTAATACAATCTAAACGTTTCGATAACACTTACGAAATCTAATCTACTAAAATTATATTCCATAGTTGGCTTTATACGTTTATCAAACTGTTATACAGTAGCCTTATGTTTATGTTTTAATTTTCAAATTTCACAAAATTATTTCAACATCTTTAATTATTTTAATAGATATTACTACTGACGATGATAACTGTAAGTGTTATCGAAACGTTTAGATTATATTACATTAGTATATAAATACACCATTAACACTACGACGCCCAGCCTTTCCCTAACTCCTCTAACGCCCAAAGGGGTCAATTTGACCCCTTGTGCATAAATGTTGTATTCTTGATTTTTTTTTAATTATATTTATTTATTATATTTTAATGTTTTTTCTCATTAATCACATGTTAATTAAGTTTACTTGAATGTAAATTTACACAGAAGAAGGTACAAATAACACAATCATAGTTCTGAATAGTTCACCCTTCTACACAACTGACACATTTGTATTTGATTTTCATTGTTCATTTTCCACAAACCATTTTCTTGCAAACAGTGCATTTAGAGGTAATTTTATTACAGTTGCAGAATTTAAGAATTTGACATTTTCTCCGTTTTGGTGCCATTTCCTCTTCAGTTTCATCACCACTGTCTTCATTATCTCTTGTTGTCCTACGAAGTGGGCGACTCTTCAAGTACTCAGAGCGTAGTTCCTCTGCAAGTTGCTGAAGATACTGACGTCTGAATGATACATATGCATTTATTCCAGCAAGGTCAAGGATATTGTAGAACGAGTGTACAGGCCATCTTCTAGAGGAAGCCTTGACGGAATACTGCCTGGCCATTTGATCCACTATGTCAACCCCAAATTTTGTCTTGTTGTAATAACTTATAGTTTCAGGAGTTTTTTTCTCATTTGTATCTACAGCAACAGTAGGATGGAGAGAACTCATTACCAGGGCATTTTTTGCTTTTTCCCTTGATAAACCGTTAGGGAAATATCATCATGTTTCAAGATTTTTGTTGAATAGAGAGGGGCCTTCAAAGTCTTCACTGCAGATGGTATTTTCCTTCTCGCTCTGTTCACAGTTCCCACGATGGAGGTTTACTTCCCTTTAAATTTCTCAGCAAGTTTGAGGGAAATGAAATAATTATCTGTAGTGACATTTCTGCCTTTAGAAAGAAATGGTTGCATAAGACGCATCACTACATAATCAGAAACTCTTTCATCTTGGCACCTTGCAGTATCCTTTCCAAGATAAGGGAAACCATTTAGGAGGTACTTGGTATCAACATCTACTGCTAACCAGTACTTTTGACCATACTTGTCAGGTTTTGAAGCCATGAGTTATGTGACCGGGCACCTAGTTTTACTTGGGAAAAGTTGCTCATCAATCGTTATGTTAGGTGCGGGTTTGTAACATATAGTGCAGTTTTCAATGAACTTGTACCAAACAGCAGACACTAATGCAAATTTGTCCATCTGCAAACGTACAGAGCGCGTAGATTTCTCGTCGAACCTCAGGAATCTCAAAATTTCACAGAATCTATTTCTGCTCATGGTTTCCCCACAGAAAGGTAGGCCGCAGAAGCCTGACCATAAGCTGTAGAGGTCTGTAGTTCTGCAACCACTAACACCACGAGCATAAATTATTGCAATAAATGCTTCTAATTCTTCAGTGGACATCGACCAGTTGCTATTTCCTAATACTCTGTGAGCCTCGGTTATTGTGCATTTCTGTATATGTGTGAGGATACAGTGGTCTATGAACAAATGCCATACACTTGACACATTTTCGTCACTTACATGTCTTTTTGCGTGTGGTGTAGGTCCAGGAGATTGTCTCAAAATGTTATGAATAGGAAGGCGTCCTCCTTGTTGTGAATTAGGCACTGATTCAATCCATATTGTGCCATCAGGAGCAACTTCTTGGTGTACGACATCTGTAGATGAAGACGCAGGAACAGGTTCTTCTCCTCTTCTTTTACATGAATCTCCTTCATCTATAAACAGGAATTTTTATATTACATAAATAAATAACGCCAAAATAATAGAAAAGTATTTATGATAAGGTCATTATATACCGATACACTACTACACCATTTATAAGAAATTATACATTTTTAATTATGTAAGATCATAATAAAAATGAATACAATAAATTATAATTATGATAATTATTATTATAAGTTGGCAGTAATAGGCTAATAATAATAATAATAATAATACTTACTAGATTGTGAATTTTGATTTTCAACATCTGAGAAATCCGTATCACTACTATTCGATGTTTCATCTACTATTTCTCTAGTTGTTTGCGGCAAAAACTCATCATCCGAGTTATCAGTAAGAAGTTCACCTCCATCAGAACTATCATCGAGAACTTTCCGTAGCTCTGAAAGCAGCTCATCTTCACGTAAATAACGTTTCCGATACATTTCCACCTTCACCTCACAATCGCATATATAAAACTGAGTTTCGGAAGTGAATGACAAAATAACTCTTACTATGCTCGTTGTTGTTGATTATGTTGTCAATAATCTAAATAAAACTTCATTGTTACATCATAAACTAAAATAGCTAGCATACAGAAAAAAAGAAAATAGCTTTGGAAGTGAATAAAAATAACTCTTATTATATATAAATGAAAAAGGGTCATTTTGACCCCTCTGTTAAAAACCCAAAAAAAGGTAAGTATTTTAAATACAAAATGAGTTGATAATTTCTTGTATCAAAGACCTTTGAGAAGTTTAACTATATCAGTGCAGTAAATTGTGAATATAGAACCGATTTTATAGCCTTTGAAGGGTATTATTAATCCTGATTTTCATTTCTTAAGAATTCTTTTTTTTTATATTTTTAATAGTAATCTATAAATGTTCTTGTGCAGGATGCCAAGTAAACGCGTAAGAAAAGTTAATAGTGTGTAGCGAACATTAAGATTACACAAATGGTTTCAGATAGTTCTTGGTCTGATAGAGCCAAGGACAAACTGTTGTTTTAATCTAAAATGCTTTCCTTTGATCTATGTTTCACCTACTTTATGTTAGGCCTTTACCTAATTTTATTATCCGAGTATTTTAAGAAAATCTTTAAAGTGATAAGATAATTTAAACAAAGTTTTAAGCAACTGGGGATCACGTCAATCCGTTGTGCTTTGCATTAAGGTCAGACCTTTACACATATTAACCGCCGACATCTGGAACGTGTTCGCAGCATCATCTGTTAGATTTAAATCTTAGTGATTTTCAGTAAAGTTACCACTTTTCTTGGCTTGGTCCGACACGTCCGTTGGTCCGTCCGTCTATCCGTGTCCGCGATTACAGAAAAAACTTTCTTTCCAAATCTGTTTTCGTTAATTAGTAGTGTACCAATTAAAGATAAGCACCTCATATTTTGACCTGAATGTGATGTTTGTATCCGCAATTACAGGATAGGCGGTGTGACCTTTTTTAATTATTTATTGGATAAACGATAGAATACTTTTTTTTTTCTTATATATTTACAAGCTACTTCCAAAGGAGTATTAAGTAAATGCGGTAAAAGTACAAGATATGTAAGGCAAGCATTCACTAACGCTTCCCCTTATTGATTATCTATTTATTCGTTATATGATGTCTTCAGGCAAGGTTCTGTGGAGTTTGATTAAGTTAGGACCATTGTTAATAATTATTGTATCAGGTCATTGTCGTGATTAGTTACTTGGTCGTGGTATTTGACAACGTTTCGCTCGATTTCGTCCTTGATGATGTGGGTTTTCAAGTCGGTGTGAAGTTTATAATTACTAACGTACCAAGGAGCATCTTCCAGGGTTCTGAGTAGCTTTGAATGGAATATTTGTATAATTGCATTTCCAGGTTTGATAACTTGGCACTCCCCCATAACTGGAGCTCGTAGGTCCAGATAAGTTTGATGATGGTTTTATATAATAAGACTTTGTTGTTTAGTGAGAGTTTTGACTTACACCCAAGAAGTCAGTACATTTGGCGAAGCTTAAGGTTCACTTGCTTACACTTTGTCTTGATGTGAGTTTTCCATGTGAGTCGATGGTCAAGGGTTAGTGCTAGCTGTTTTGTTGCATATTTCGTAGGTACAGCTATGTTGTTGATTGTTACAGGTGGACTGGTTGCTCGTCGATTCGTAAATGTGACTTGGACCGATTTGGCTTAATTTATCTTCATCCTCCGTTTATTATACCATTTCGTAAGAAGATCCAAGTGGAATTACAGTTGTTCAGAAGCTGTTGTTAGGTTTTCACTGGTGGATAGTACGGAAACATCATCGGCAAATGAGGCAATCGTGGTGTTATTTGTTTCGTGTAGGTCGGTGGAGTATATTAAGAATAGGAACGGTCCAAAGACACTACCTTGTGGGACTCCAGATTCTACATGATCAAAATTGAACTGTCATCCGTTGTCTTACTGAGAAGTTTCTGTCAGTTAAATAGGATTTCAGGAGATAGAAATTACTGGATAGTATCTTTTTAGCTTAAATAGCAGGCCGGGATGCCACACTTAACCAAAAGCCTGTTGTATATCGAAGAATACCGCATTGGAGAATTACTTCTCTTCCAGACTCTTAGCTGTATTGTCGAATGTCGTTCGCGAAATCCAAATTGGTGGTTGGGGAGTAGCGATTGAAGGTCGTGTTCTTCATGAATTCTCCTTATTTCTATATTTCCATGCAATGGGATAGTAGGTTAATCTTAGCATGCGGTTATAGATGACCGTTAAGAGTACAATAACTTTTTTCTGCAGGCGAAAAGGGTTTAATTGGCATGGTACATGGATGAAATTGTCTATTTCATTGTCGGGATCTCCTATCTCGGGTTCAAATACTTCAGCTAGGTGCGTGGCAAAAGTATCGGCTCTCTCCTGATCACTACTGGCCCACTCTCCGTTAGGTTGTTGGATTGGTAATACTAACTGTGGTCTTTCCAGCTTTTTTGTTGTTTTCTACAAAGTGTTATCATTTGTTGAGAGTTTGGTAATATACTGTTCGAAAGTATTGTTTTGGACTTCTTTAAGTGCTGTTTTTAGTTCTCTGAACAGTCTATTGTAGTGGTGTTGGTCAATGTTGTTCTTCGATTTTTCCAAACTCTTCTGGCCCGTCGTTTCTCGGCGATTAGTTGCTTGATCCGTAACGGCACAGCGAGAAAATTTGTAATTCTGTGACCATTTTGGGGAGTATAATGCCAGGCTGCTTTTTGTACTATTTTAGTAAAATACTATATTGCTTCATTTAGGTCTTAGGGAGACTTTATTCGTACCCTAAGGTCAGTATTTGCTTCTAGGTAACTTTGGAATTGTATCCAATCGGGATTTTTGGAAGTTAGTTTTGGAGGAAACGGTTTGTTAATGATAGTGGTGCTTATACTGGATATGACCGGGGTGTGATCCAAGGATAAATCATAGTTTGACTCTATCAAGCAGTTATGTGTGTTGAAATTTCACACATAATGGAGCAGTCTTGGAGATCGGGTAGCTTATCTGGATCGGTAAGCCAGTAGGTGGGTACGCCGTTAGTGAGATGATCATAATTGTTATCGATCATTGTGCGTAGATGATTTCGATCACTCGGCGTGTTAACTCTCGAACCCCAGAGGGTATGCTTGACGTCCAAATCGCCTCTTATGATGAATTTATTACCAAAGATATAGAAACATTCCCTATATTCATCTAATGATATTGTGTGTCGTGAGGCTATAGATAGCAGAGACCTAGAGGTGCCAAGGAAGTGCCTTTATTACTACACTTGTTGCTTGAATTTTGTCAGTTTGGTATTGGGGTAGTTCGTGGTGGGAGATCGAACTACGTATTATTATCGCTGCTTTATATTTAAAAAAGATATAATTTCTTGCTTATGATTTAGCAGTCCATTAGCGTTCCAGGTAGGAATTCGGTGAATGTGTGCCATTATGGGTTCAGCTTACCAATAACTGTCGCTGGGAGGTATAATACTATACCGTTTGTGAAAACATAGCTTTGAATTCATTTAGAAATGTTGTTAGTTGTTCACCAATATTGGGTATTTGTTCAGTTTGGGCGAGATTACCTCTAGCAGTGATATTCGCATATATTGCTGAGGTAGTTTGTGTGGGGTCACTGTGTGATGTTCTTGTGTTGGTTAAGTGAGAGTCACTAGTTTGTATGTTTCCATTTTAATTAAATCTTTGTTGTTGATTTATACGAGTTATATTATTAGGTCTATGTTTTATTGCCACTAGGTTGTTATAAACGGCACAGCCCTTGTAGTTAGCGGGGTGACCTCCACACAGAGCACATTTGGCTGGTGTATTTTTGAGTTTCTTGCATGTTCTAGAATCATGTTGTTCGCAAACCTATTGAAACAAAATTTTGAATTGACACAGTATAGCACTATGGGCGTCATTCGAAAATATTTTTAGAGTGGATTCCGCATATCCATTCTATTTCCCTCTACTGATAACCGATCGTTACGAACTGTGGTCAAAGTAACAAATATCAAGTTCAAGATCTACGAAACGACATGGCGATTTCGCATAAACTATTGTATCGTTGAAATTATTTATCTATTTATTTGTGTTTAAAGGTTAATTGGTGTTTAAATGCATTTTTTTATAAATGCAAAGCATAAATTACTGAATGATTGAGTATCTAGCACTAATCTTACATTGTCCTTATCTGAAGTTACGCTTTTCATGATTGATAATGTGTGGTACCCTTAAAGTAAAAGGTGCAGCCCGTCGTTGATGCACTAAATAAGCAAAATATGTATATGTAGTACGGAATCATAATTAATTTTTATAACATAATTAAATTATTAAATTATAATGATCGGCAACCTACATCTCAATGGGGGGTTTGTCAGAAATTTATGGTTTATTTAAACAAATTAAAAGAAATTAACTGGTTTGTACTAACTAGTTAAAACTAATTTTATAACTAAATTATCATAATTACCAGTCTGCAACATTATTTAAAAGTTCCTTACATTAGTTAGCCAAGCTAAAGAATTTGATATTTTAATGTTTGCTTCCTTTAAGTTGTGCTGGATAATCATATCCTACGTGTGAAGAAGAAATGATAATAATCCACCTGTGTCCAATAATACAAAATTGTTAACCACTGATGGGCATAATGCAATGTAACGCTGTGTATCTTAGAGAAGAGATCTGTAATCTATTGTATTTACTTCCTGTTACTTCAGTACGTGATCGGAAGTAGATGAAAACGAAGCAGCAGCAGAAGGTGTGTAACTGATAATAAAAACAAAAATAAAAATAAAAGTAATAAAGAAGGTGCAGCAAGAAGACATTAAAGCCATGCAACATACTAGAAGAAAAATGAAAGATATATATTTTTTAAACTATACAATGTAAACTAGACAATGGCGAACCTCATGTTATCTTAATGGAGGAAAGCAATGGGCATTTCCGCAACGATAGAAGTGAAATAGAGGGGTATATGGGAGAAGATAGCGAAATTACAAAATACGACAATTGCTAAAGGTTAATAGCTTGTGAATTTTCAACGACTTAGTGCCAACACATACAAGATTCAAACTGCTGCATCGTATACTTAGACGTGTTGCGAAAAATCCCAACTGTATAAATATGTAGACATTCAGTATAGGCAGTAACGCTTGGAAATTATAACCGCTACTGATAACAAATAAGAAAAAAAAAGAAAAGCACAAATACAGAACTACAGATCAAGAGACAAAGAAATTAATGTAACGTTCAAGCAAAAAGTAAAAGAATTATTTGAAACAGCAACCGATTGAGGAATACAGAAAAAAATAAATACTATTCGAAGAGAATATTCTAAGGGCAGTGAGTGAAGACTGTGGAATAGGAAGACATTTCATTCAAACCAAAATAAACAAATAGTGGATAATGGACATTTCAATCTGAGGTTAAATAAAATAGACAAAAACAATATATAAGTATAAGGAATGAGAACAGCTAACAACAATGTAAACTGTGCAGGGCAGAAGATGATTAAATTTGCTAAACAGCGGCATGGGAAAACCTCGGCCACAAGATCAGAACTGGCTATGCAGAAAATAAAAAATTGTTCTTTGGAATATTAAAACAAATAGCAAGAAAGA